>NIGD01000004.1:3830159-3909397 GCA_003055185.1 Escovopsis sp. TC | reverse complement strand
AGGAAGACGCGTCGCCGACTGGTCGGCGGAAGATCCCGACGCGATGGGTGTGGGGAAGTGGGCGTGCATGGCAGGCCCCGATACACATGGTTCGGGTCCACGATGTGCAGTAAAGGGAAGGTGATGTTGAGAAAAAGCAAAAGGAAAAGAGGAAGAGGAACATCATGAGACTTACGTCCAGTCATTGTGTATGTGTGGTGTGTGTGTGTGGATGGGGATCTGATAAAAGTTGCTGCGACGAAGCTATCACGAGGTGGCAGGCAGGAGTGAAAGATATTGGCAAAAGTCGTGGGAGTGTAGAGGAGATGCGAAGGAACAAAGCTGGAAACAGCGCGGCTTAAGTACCGGTGGGTCGGGTCACTGATTCGTTGGGCGCGGCGCGGTCACGGGCGCCAGCAGCGGCCAAGCTCTTTCCTCCCCTCCCTTTCCACCCACCACCATCCGTCTATCCATGCTTCCTTCCCTCTTGGCGGGCTTTCTACGGAGCAGTACGAGGACGGACTACATGTGGAACACGGAGCCTCTCCCCTCTCAATTCTCCCCTCCCAGTACGGAGTGCCATGAGCAAGCAACCGGGCGCGATGGACCCTCTTTTTTTTCCCGCTGATCAGCCATCGAAATTTCACAGAAGCTCGCGTGGAGGGAGCCCTGGTTTTCACTAGACGCGCCGGGAGACCGGCGGCAGTGGCCCGGGGAAATTGGATACAGGGAGAACCCATTACCAGTACCGTAGTACTCCGTACTATGAGTGCCAACAACTGGCGAGTGGATGGATCAATACCAGTAGGTACTCGTACTACTTGCACGGGTCGCGGATCGAGGGTCCACAGAAAAAAAAAACGCGGTGCTTCGCAGAGCGGAGAAGGGAAAAAACAATACAGTGATTTGCGTGTTGCACGGATTTTTCTTGTTTCGCATCTGCACGGCCTTTCCTATTCCGGCAATCGATCTTGGGTCTACGATTCCAGAAGAGACAACTTCATGCGTACTCCGTACTAACCTCGGGACGCTGCACCAGGGTTGGAGTCATACTCCAAAGTACGCATACCAGTCTGCGTTAACCCTGGAACTTGATCGACTCGCCTGGATGCCGTCCTTGTGCGGAGTTCAAGTTCGAGGGGAGTGGCGCGCCCTTTGCAACATCGCTAGTCCAAGGGGCGCTCACGGACGTGGTGTCAGTCATTGTCATCGGGAGCGTCGGAGGGTTCCATGTCCCTGGGCTCCGGCAACGACCGAGAGCAAGACCTTGTGACGAGACAAGAACACCGCAATGCACTTCGGCAACGGGTCTTCCCTCAGGGTCTGTTATGTGGAGGAGTAGCGTGTCACACTCGTGGGCTGCTCGACGAGCTGGTCTGGATCTTGGTGCGTCTTGGAGTGACAGCTTCGAGACGGCGATGACGGCATCGGCACGATCCGTCGAGATCCAAGAGGCGGGAACGATCGAGCCCGCTTGCATCTCCGGACCAGGAGGTCGAGAGGGGCCAATTTATAGGAACGAGTCAGAGCGAGGGGGAGAGAGGGGGACTACGAGGGGGCCTCGGGAGATTCTCGATCCCTGATCTGTCCTCAGGACGAGTGCCGTCATCGTCAAGCCTCCCGCGGCGCCGAAGCGCAAATGCCGTGATCCTCGACCCACGAGGTGCAGGGTAATCTTGACGGAGTACGGGTCGCTCCATACCTATGTACTCCATGTACGAGTACATGTCCTCCAAAGTACGGAGTACTCCAGACTGGATCATCAGTGACGAGATTCAGATTTCGGTTCCTGCGCGCGATCCAGCATGTGCCGTGCCTGCCGAGACGTGTTGCCCCTCCGCCTTTCCCCACCTACGATCCAGCCAATCAAAAAAAGGAAGCTATTGCGCAGTCTAATGCACACTCTTTTCTCCCTCTTTGCGTTGCGTGTGCCTGTTTTCCTCTGGGCAGAGGTACTACCCAAGACGCACTGGCGCGAGCCATGCTGCTTCCCAAAGCTTCGATGCTCAGCGTGTCGCAGTGTGCATGTACGAGTACTAATTACGGAGTACTAGTAGTATGTGCTCCGTACTAACGGAGTACTACCTAGTACTCGTAGTATTCGTACTGCGGAGGCGATCTAGTCCAATCTTGACTTAGCTCCACTCTGCCATTCCACGCGCGTCCCGTGTGCTGGATACTAAGTAGTACATACGAGCACTACTAATGTACTCCGTACGGAGTACGTGCGTTTCCCCGTCCCTGTTATTTTTTCTTGCTTTAATTTCCCTGCACGCTCATTGGCCGCACACAATCAACGGCAAACGCAGCGCAGAGCAGCGGCCTGAGTCACGCCTTTCTTTTCCATTCCTTAGTGGCACTCGCACTCGCACTCGCACTCGCACTCGCACTACTGATCACGGAGCACGGAGGAGTTCTCTGCCCCCCCCCCCTCCCTTCCCGGTCACCCAATTACATGCAGTGCTTTCTGTACGGAGTACTCGTACTCGTACATGTCCGCACAGCAAAAAACGCACACCCCCTTCCCATCGCGCCGCGCACGGTCCAAGGCAGCAAGCCCAAATCAGCCGCTGCCCCAAACACGCGCTAAGCACAGGTATTAAAGCGTTTCCCCCGCCTTCCCGTTCCTCCCATCCTTTCCTCCTGCATCTCACACACCCACGGCTCCATCTACCACCCCCACCCCCAGATCAATCTTCATCGAATTCTTAGCCACCCACCCCATCACAGATCAAAAGCATCAACAATGGCCCGCACCAAGCAGACCGCCCGCAAGTCCACCGGTGGCAAGGCTCCTCGCAAGCAGCTCGCCTCCAAGGTCGCCCGCAAGAGCGCCCCCTCCACTGGTGGTGTCAAGAAGCCTCACCGCTACAAGCCCGGTACCGTCGCTCTCCGTGAGATTCGACGATACCAGAAGTCCACCGAGCTCCTGATCCGCAAGCTCCCCTTCCAGCGATTGGTACGTCCTGATTTGATCTCTCAGCCTCTTGCCGCCGCGCCGCGCGTCTTCAATTCGCATTGTTGGGAGATTCGCCGGGCTGACTCTTCTCCCTTCACAGGTTCGTGAAATCGCCCAAGACTTCAAGAGCGACCTCCGTTTCCAGTCTTCCGCCATCGGCGCTCTCCAGGAAGCCGTCGAGTCCTACCTCGTCTCCCTCTTCGAGGACACCAACCTCTGCGCCA
The DNA here is from genome assembly GCA_003055185.1 of Escovopsis sp. TC. Classification (NCBI taxonomy): domain Eukaryota; kingdom Fungi; phylum Ascomycota; class Sordariomycetes; order Hypocreales; family Hypocreaceae; genus Escovopsis; species Escovopsis sp. TC. The sequence continues at coordinate 3,906,235 of NIGD01000004.1, read as the reverse complement.
TCCACGCCAAGCGTGTCACCATCCAGCCCAAGGACATCCATCTTGCCCGCCGCCTCCGAGGCGAGCGCAACTAAGCACGATGCGTTCTTTCTGGTTTTCGGGATGGGCGATAGAATAATTGCGGGACGGATTCACGACTTTCTTTCTTTCTCTTGCTTTTGCCACGATAGGCTCATGGTTTCGGGGGATAATTTGGCGTTCCGTTGAAAATTTTGCCTGACATCACGATCGGGATGTATATTACACGCAGCTGCATTGCTTTCAAACGCAAGAGCAATCGGGTTCTTTGATACCCCTCCCATTCCAGCGACTTACTCAACTGCCTCTGTGAATGCGTTTTTCCAAGCTACCGCTGTGCGCTGCGGATGCTCGTCATGACCTATGAGTTCTCTCGCCCGAAGATTGGCGATGCCCTCTCACGCCGTGTGGCGAACACCCTAAAGATTGGCAGCGGCGGGAAATGGCCATGGATTTTCTTTGTACGCACTTGCATATCAATGCCGTGCGCGCGCCCTGCGATATCTGCTCAGAGAATGTGTCGCGCTGGGTGCGCTGGGCCGTGGTCACATGCCTTCTCTTGGACAAAAATTGAATGCAAGCGACTCTTCTCATTTGACGCAGATCTCAGCCGTGACGTGAATGGATCTGCAGCCTTGCGCTGGTCCAGTGTGCGTGATCTCTGCCCGCGCAACGTGGACGACCAGAAATGAAGTGGGAGGAATGGATTTTCTTTGTGCTTTGACCCACGCCAGTGGACTCGGCATCGCCAGATCGCTGTGGTGCCTGACAGGGCTTTTATTGCCCACGGTCGCGATGGTGTCCTCGCTATGTGAGGGTATGCACGCGGTCGATGTCGGCTCGCTCTTTCACGGAAACCGAAGATAGCGATGGCGATCAAGTCACCAAGCTGTGCAGGAGGTGCAAGTCTCCTCAATTTTGCCTCCGAGACGACCCCGTCTGGAGACGGAGCCTGGTCGAATGAGTCATCTCCGACGATCGTGCTCGCTTCGATGAGTCCACACCATGGCATGGGATGTGGAGGGGGGGGGGGAAGGGGAGCGGCTCTACAGGGTCCGTGAGGGGCAGCGGTCCCAAGTGTCACAGAAGAGGTTGATCATTTGTACGGTAGGCTTGTTGGAATGGGCACCCGAATCAGACGGCATGTTCAATTTTCAAGATTCGCTAAATGCACGATTACTGTTCTATCGAAAAACATGGAAAAAATCCGACAATGCTTTTTCTTTCTAGGCCAGAGAGTCTGCGTGGTGCGTGGGCAGCTGGGTGAAGACATCGAAGCCTCCGGTGCCGACCCTGCCGAGCTTGCCCATGACGAGGCGGCCACTGGGGGAGGTGAGGTCGTCCCAGTCGCCGTCGAGCATGGCGTCCTTGAGGAAGGCGAGCGTGGTCTCGAAGCTCATCTTGGTGAAGGGGCTGACGTTGCCCTTGAGGCCCATGCGGCTGAAGGCCGTGAAGTCGCCGTTTCTCGTCATGTGGTCGGCGATGAGGTTGAGGTGCCTGTTGTCGACCTTGATGCCGTGGCCGCCGAAGACGCCGGCGAGCTCGCGGACGATGTTGGCGCGGCAGGCCTCGACGCCGTAGATGTCGAGGACGGCGGCGATGTCGTTGGTCTCGATGCGATTGGGGTCGATGAAGTCGCTGTATCGCTGCATGGCGCGCAGGTTGACGCCCGCGGTGTGGATCATCTGCTGGCCCTTCTCCTCGACCAGGTTGCACGCCCCGACGCCGGCGATCTGCTGCACGACCGTCTTCTTGATGGCGCCCTCGACGATGTTGAGCATCAGGACCTTGGGGATCGAGTGGTCGAACTCCAGCGTCATGTTGCACCACTCGGCCCTCCGCTCGTCGGCCTCGAAGCCCGTCACGTCGTTGTACGTGTCGAGCACGCGCTCCTCGCGCGCCTTGGAGTCCCGGTGGGTGGCGCTCGCGTCGTCGCCGTCGGCGTCGCTGTCGTCTCCCGCGGCGTCGGGACGCGCGCTGATATCGAGGCCCTCGTCCTCCATGTCGTCGTCGGCATCCCTGGCCATGTGTCGCTGAATGCTGTTGTCCTCGTCATCGTTGGGACCGTACGAGACTGCCTCGCCCCTGTTGGCTCGCTGCTTGGCGCTCGTCGCATCGTCACCACCCTCGTCGTCGTCGTCATCGTCGTCGTCGCCGGCGCCGCCGCCTTGCTGTTCATCCTGCTCCGTCTCGGGTCCGACGGCCTCGACAACTCCGGCCTTGACACCGATCTCGGGGGTTGCCATGGTCGCATGCGTCTCTCGCTTCTTGATCTCCCTCTTCATAAGGGTGGTGATGTTTAGGAGAAGCCTCTTTTCCACAGTATCCAGGATGTCGGATGGGCTGACCGCGTACGTGCCGGAGCACTCCGCCGCCGGGAAGAACTTGAGCTTGATCTTGTAGATTTTGGCCAAGTTGAACATCTGGCCACGTCCGACCGCCTCCTCGACGGAGACGCCGTCGATGAGCTCTTTGAGGTGCAGCACACTGATGGATTTGGCGAAGATCTCGGCGTGCATGGGTGAGAGCTCAGCGATGGGATAGAGCGTCATGGCCGGTGTGGAGATCGACCGACTCGCCGTCATCAGAATTTCTCGCAGACGAGGGATACCCAGTGTGACGTTTTTCGCAGAGTGACCAGCCAAGTGGAAGGTGTTGAGCGTCATCTGAGTGGAAGGCTCGCCGACGGACTGACCGGCAACGATGCCGACCGCCTCTCCGGGCTCGACGAGCGAGCGGAGATATTTCATGGCGAACAGCATCTCGGCGTTCTTGCGGTTCAGGATGGCATGCGACGGCGACGACCTGGGCTCTTCGCCCTTGACCTTGATCAACTTGTCGGGATTCTCGTCGAGATACTCCGTCATGGACCTGAAGAAGGTCTCCGACGTCGCGAATGCATTTGTGGCGGGATCGAAGCTGGCTGTGAGCGGGTCCTTGGCCTTCCTGTCGCGAGGGTTTGCGTGCTTGATGGCGCTGGTCATGTATTTCGTGAACGCCTTGCGGTTCGTGCCAAGTCGCTCGCCGATGGATGCGTCGTACTTGAGCTGAGCAGCCTCCGAGGTGACGTTCTGCAAGATGAAGCGGAAATCGGTGAGGTATTTCTGCTTGCACACGTCCAGTCCATCCTCACCGTAGAGGAACTGGATCAACGACCCATCTGCATCACGGACTGTCGTGTCGTAGGCCACGGTCAATCCTTCCATGCCCTTGATCACACATCGCTGAAGATAGCCAGAACGCGAAGTCTTGACAGCCGTATCGATCAGCCCTTCTCGTCCGGCCATGTGATGGAAGTAGTACTCCTGAGGCCGGATGCCTGTCAAGAATCGGTTGACAATGTAACCGCCAGCTCGGATGTTGGTCTCGAAGGGGCGGAAGCAAGGCAGAGTCTTGCCGCTGACCATGACAGGCACACGCCGACCCTCCAGAACCTGTTGACCAAGGTTGGCAGAAATGAGTGAGGCGTTGACGCGAGAACCTTTGGCTCCGGATGTCGTCATGGCCTGCATCTGGTTCTTGGGAAAGGGCTTCTCCAGGCCGTTCGGAATGAGCGCTTTTTGGACGCTGTCTGTGATATCTTTCGTGCCCTGGTTCATCAACAGATCAAGGCCTTCCTGCTTGCTGTCCTCGCGCATAACCTCTTCGAGACGTTCCAAGAGGGCCGGGTTGAGCGGGTCATGTTGATTCTCCAACGACACGTACTTGGAGGCGATATCCAGACCCAACGCACCCGCCGGAATCAGGGCTTGTCTTCGTGCCTCCTCACCCTCGGGAGTGAGTCTCAAATCGTCCATGCCACAAGAGAAGGCCCGCATGTTGAGGTATCGCGTCAACAGCCGACCCAGGCAGCTGAGGAGTTTTCCGGCGACGGCAGGGCCATACACCTCGTGAACGGAGTGGATGAGACCACCAGAGCTCGGTCCGATCTGAGACTTGTCTAGGACTCCGGTGATGAACTCTCCGTCCTGAATGAGAACTTTGCCCTCTTCAGACGTCTTGGTGCCCCACTGCTCGGCCTTGATCTGCGCATTCTCCTCCATGGACAGACCGCCGCAGTTGGGCGGCTGGATGTTGGCGAGGATTGTGCTGATGACCTGCTTGCCCGTCCATCTGGGCACCGGCTTGATGACGGCTGGTGGCAGGAGCTGAATCCTCTCGCCAAGGATGTGGCCGCTCTCCGGCCGCAAGGCGCTGTAGATGAGCTGCTGATAGTCACTGCGGTTGAAGAAGGTGTCTCGGCTGCACAAGTTGACGGAGACCGAGATGTGGTCCTGAATGAGACCTCTAAGAGGCTTTCCGGCGGTGCCCGAGAGGTATTGGTGATCCGTGTCGGCGATCTGCAGAGCCTCCGCTCGAGCCACTTCGTTCTGAGGGAAATGCATGTTCATCTCGTCACCGTCAAAATCGGCGTTGTAGGTGTTGCAGTTGGCATAGTGCATCCTGATGGTCTTCTCAGACGGCAAGACGCGAACACGGTGGCCCATGATGGAGGGCTTGTGCAGGGTCGGCTGGCGGTTCATCAGGACGACGTCGCCGTTCGTCAAGTGGCGGTGGACCTTCTTGTTTCTGTTCGAGACTGCATTGCTGTTCGTGGGAGCAAGGAGCTGGTTGGCGAGCGAGATGCGCTCGTCAACGGACTTGTTGCGAAGATTGACAATTTGTCCATTCTCGTTCTCGATCGCAAAAGCTCCCGGCCACTTGTCGACGCCGTTGATGACGGCCTGCTGCATGTCCTTGAAGTTGTGACTCGTGACAGGCTCGGGGTAGGTCAACTTCTTGGCGAAGACCGGCGGCACACCAATCTCGTTTGTCTCGATGTTGGGATCCGGAGAGATGACACTTCTCGCAGCGTAATTGACTCGCTTGCCCATCATGTTCTTGCGGAACAGACCCTCCTTCTTCTCAAGCTTCTGCTTGATACCATCCTCGTTGCGCTTCGCTGCGGCGCCCTGAACGGGGTTTTTGTTTTTGTCAATGAGGGAGTTGACAGCGTCTTGCAGCTCGGTCCATGCCTGATGCATGTATGTGATGTCTTGATTCCTCTCCCCGACGGCCGCGTACGTCTGCGCGACCTTGCTGCAGCTGCCGAGAATCGACTTGTAGAGAGAATTCTGCTGGGCTTCGGCGATGGAGGACTCGCCCGTGCGGGCCTCTGGTCGATAGCGGTTTGGCGGAACGAGGATGACGCTGATGAAGAACATTTCGGGAGTAACTTTGGGCGAGTTTTTCGTTGGCGGCTTCGCGTTGTACACGAGGGAGAGGAGATCCTGCTCCTTGGTGAATAGCTCCTCTAGTCTCGCGCGGACCTCCATGGAGCTGATGTATCTCTGGCCCATCTCGGGTTTGTCGGGCACATCCTCCATTTCGACGTCCACCTGGGCGGCGGCCACATCTCCGCTCTCGCCTCTCGTGGCTGGCGACCCAACGTCCGCAACGCCCTCGTCGGATGAGTAGCCGTCGGGCTTGCGAGCCGGTTTGCTTTGCCGGACCCGGCTCATGGCATCATCCCATTTGAGGTTTTTCTGGGCCATCATCGTCTTCTCCTTCACACTGAGCGACTTCTCGAAGACCTTGACGAAGCGGTCCTTGCGGTAGGTTGGTGAAATGCCGCCGCAGCTGGAGCAGAGCCTTTTCTTGACGATCTCCGCGAGGAAGTCTTTGATGATGTCTCGGCGCAACTCTAACGCGCCTTCGTGTTTTCCCTTCTTGGCATCGCCTTGTTTTAGGCGGATGCCTCGAAGACATCGCTGGACGTATTTCTCTCGTTGCCGGGTGACATTGTCGATGGACGAGCTATCGTCGTCGTCTGCCTCACTGTCGTTCAGACCCAGGTCTTCCTGCATTTCGATCGCGAGCTCATTCTCCCCAATGGTGGCGACTATGTGGGCTTCATTGATCAGGCCATGCTGCAGTAGGCGGAGCTGGCACGTGTACCTGTGCAGCTCCTTGGGAGGCAATCGGAAGCCCTTGCAGTAGACACATGTTGCTCGAAGTAACCGATAGGCCTGGTCTAGGAAGACAGGATGGTACACGGGGACCGGAAGCTGGATGTGTCCCGGGTGCCCTGGGCACGTTGCCTGGTTCAGGTTGCACGTGGCACATCTGGTGAAGACGGGACGTCAGCCAGACCGCGATTTGCGATAATTCATTCAGCGGGAAGGACGCTGGCAAGGCAGACTCACGGTGCATCACCCCACGACCCAAGGGCAGGATCGTAGAGACCCCCCGGGACCGGGTTGAGGAGGTTGTCGAAGGTGCTCTCATTCTCGATGCGCTTGACGGAGATGGCCTTGATTTCCCTGGCAGAGAGGAAGGTGAACTCGACACTCTCCACCTCGGAGGTGACCGGCTGAGCGATATTCATGGCCGGCGAGAGGAGGCTGAGGATGTCGTCGAGTCGGGCCTTGATCAATCCCCAAGAAACCACCAAAAGGGACGAAGCGTCGTGATATCTTGGACCTTGACGAAGCAAAATCGACCGGCTGCCCGTCCAAACAATTTTTGGCGGTGCGGCGCGGCAAAATCTGATCCACTGCTACAAGTACTACTCCGTTCTCCGTACGGAGTACGGAGTACGAGTACATGTACCGAGTCGCTCCCGCTGCGCTGCTTCGACGATAACATTGAAGGGAACGGATCCATCCCTCAGATAACAAGATTTGTGTTTGTGGCTCCAGCACCGCCCATCGTCCGCCTATCGCTGAGTCATCCATCACTTGCCGCTGCTCCCTTCCAGATCAATCAGTAGGTATTACTCCGTACTCCGTACTCCGTATAAAGATTGGAACCTCTAGAGCTGTCTCTCGAAGTACTATCCGCGACTTGACGTTTGGGTGCCTTTCACTGTGACGAATGCCTGTGGACCGCCGCTGGAGACGCTCACCCGGGATGCTCCAGAGGCACAGTGGAGCATGCACCTGCAGGTACTCCCAGTCGCTGCTTGCCGACTCGGTCTTTTGATCCAATCTTGAAGAGCTTCATCTACTACATTATCGCCTACTCACGCCTCTTTCTCCAACATTCAGGCCAAGTCTCATTAAACTGGAGAGATAGTCGCTACTGTCACCATCTCCGACACCTCCAGCTAAAGCCCATTGATTTGGCATCAACCATTACTTCAAGTGGCGGGCGGGCCTTCGCTACTGGACCATTTTACATTTCAATCAGCGTTTGCGACATCCCGAGCGACATCATCTTCTACCATGGACCAGGATCAGCAGGGTGCCTTGGGGCCCCGTCGAGATGGCTCCGCCAGGGTCCAGAAGGCCGAGTCCGCTGCCGACAGGATGGCCGCCCTTAAGGCCCGCGTCGCCGCCGCGATCGACACGAGCAAGGCAAAGGGAGGACTGAACATCGGCCTTCACCCAGTGCTGGAGGACCTGAGCTCCTGGAAACCGCCGAGCAAGAGCAAAGAGACGAGCCAGGATCACGGACGGTGGTCCAAGGGAGCGACACGACCGGGCATCAACCAGCAGCATGGGTCTCCAGCATTCAGCTCGACGACACCAAAGAGCGCCGGCGGCGGCAATGCGAATCCATACTTTGACGAGAAGCTGGCTTCGCAGGAGACGGGGGGCAAGCAGCGAGAGTCGCGGCAGCTGGTCTTCAACCAGAAGGGCAAATACATACAGCAGGGCAATGCGTTGCGTCGACAGGCGGCCCTCGAGGCGATGAAGAAGCGCATTGCGGAGCAGACACGGAGAGCCGGCATCGATGAGGACCTCGATGTCGAGAAGAACTTCGTGGTGGACAGCCCGCCCGCGATCGAGTGGTGGGACGAGGGTCTGGTGGACGGTTGGAATTACGATGAGATCGATGACCCCTCGAAGCTCAAGATCAATGTCGAGGACAGCATCGTGACCGAATACATACAGCATCCCGTCGCCTTGGAGCCGCCGCAAGACCGCAACGCCCCGCCGCCGAAACCCATGTACTTGACGGCTAAGGAGCAAGCCAAGATCCGACGCCAGCGCCGAATGGCAGCACTCAAGGAGATGCAAGCCAAGATCCGTCTGGGCCTGGTACCGGCACCGCCTCCAAAGGTCAAGAAGGGCAACTTGATGAGGGTTCTTGGTGATGGTGAGTCTCAGAGTCTCGAACTTGTCTGCCGAGCGTTATCGCGCGCGAATGAGAGCGCTGACCGAACTATCTGTTCATAGCCGCCGTGAAGGATCCCACTGCGGTGGAAGCCCGCGTCAATCGAGAAATTGCCGAGCGACACGACCAGCACCTCGAAGCGAACGAAGCGCGCAAGCTGACCAAGGAGCAGAAAAACGAGAAGCTGACCGCGAATCAAGAGAAGGACGCGGACAAGGGAATCCACATACTGGTCTTCAGGATCAACAGCCTCGCCAACGGCCAGCATCGATACAAGATCTGGCGCAATGCCGACCAGCTGGCGCTGACCGGGACTTGCATCATGCACCCCAAGTTCAGCCTGGTCATCGTGGAGGGCGGGCAGTGGAGTCTCAACAAGTACAAGAAACTCATGCTCAACCGCATCAATTGGACCGAAAATTCGCCCACGAGGGATCGGGATGGGAGCAACGAAGCGCCGCGCGACTGGCTTTCCGCCGAGGACGCCAACGGCGAACTCAAGGATATGTCTCTCAATGAGTGCAAGCTCATATTCGAGGGGGAGCAGAAGACTCGATGTTTCAAGAAATGGAGTAGCAAGGCTTGCGAGACAGATGCTGAAGCGCGAGAAATTCTCACTCGTGCCAAGATGGATTCTTTCTGGTCACTGGCGAAGGGGATGGCTTGAGCGTTGAGGCGTTGAGCGTACGCCTGTCTCTTGTTTTTTCCCTGTCGCGGGGGCTGTATCATGCGTTTCGAGATAGATCTTCTTCAAAGCATGCTGAGGTCGAGAAGCGATGCCTCGCAATCGATATCCTGCTACAGCGAAATTCGGCTTTGCGCTCCCGTTGACCTTCTATATGATTTTTTGAATGGTGCCTTTCTATAAAAAGATTGTCGTAACTAGCAGCTCAACTTGCGACGTCTTCTGTCGTTGCGCAGGGCTTCTCAATCTGATTCCTCCACGATTGATAAATTTCGAAGTCACTGTCCCCTCTACGCGACAATCTCTTCCTTGCAGTAGATGTCGTATTCCTAGAGAGAGGGTCAGCGGAGTTCTCAAGCTCAAGACACGCATTTGACTTGCCTTGAGGGCCTCGATCAAGGGGTTGTTGATCTTGCTGTTCATGGGGGCGAGAACACCTCTCTCGGAGATGGTGCCGTCCAAGACTTGCTCAACAGCGACCGCACAGGGAATGCCGACTAGATGGGAGAGTTAGTTTGATGCGCTCAATCATCCAAGGTTATGAAATCGAAATCTAGGGTGCCTACCGAGCTTGGCCATTGCCGAGTAGCCGTTCGGCTCTGCGCTGCCGTACTGGCAGAGAGTAGAGAGCCTGGTCTGCCGGGTGCCGTCCTTCAGCTCGACCTTGAACTTGTGTTGCAGGCTTGAGGATGTTAATTCATGTCTTGAAAGATGGCGCGGTCGTTCGACGGGCGAGTCCATGGCGACTTACATGACGAGGTCGCGTTCTCCAGCCTGGAAAGCCATCTTCTGCTCAAGGGTGGCACACAGAGTGTCCAGCGGGTTACCCCGGGGGGTGATCTGATGAAGCAGGGGGTCAGCGACCGTCTCGACGGCTTCCAATCGATAGAAATCATTGTCTCCAGTTACCTTGTCCGATGAAAAGAGACCGAGCCACTTGATGCCAGCGAGAATGTGCTCCTTCTGAGAGCTGTCCTTGAAGGTAGTCTTGGCCTCAATGGCGGCGATGAGGTCCTTCTCGTCCGAAGAGGCGGCACCAACGACGTGCTTCACCACCTCCTTCCAGGCATGGGGCTCCTTGCAGCAGCTCGTCTCTTCGTCCTTCAGGAAGCCCATGTCGACAAGGACCTTGATGAACTCGGGGAATCCGCCGTATCTCAGGGTGCCCCTGAATTCCCTGTTAGTCACCCGTGGGCCCATCTCGACAAAGGCGATGGATGCTCACCTAACGACGGTCTGGGCTTCGGGTATGTTGTAGCGCTCCTTGTACACGGTAGAGTCTCGGTTCGGGTAGGCGACGAGGTTAAACCCTGGAAAAGCAAGCGTCAATAAACCGAAGACCAAGACAGAACTTTGTTCGTAGTCACTGACCGGGGTAGATGTGGTATGGCTTGGCGGTGGTCATCAAGTCTGCGGCCAAGCAACATGAGCATCTTGGATCTGCAAGGCGTTCAGTTTCCGGATCGGGGGAGGTCCGGGGGCATACCGGGACCGGCCACGTTGACGACCTGGCCGTTCTCGTAGAAGCTAGCGGCGTTTCTCAAAGCCAGCAAGACACCACGGGGAGACCTGAGTTTGTTCTCGAGTCAGAAGATATCCACCCCGCATTGTCGAAAAAGTCCAGCGCAAGGTCGTCTATGGCGTGCGAGGCCTGCAATGTGAAGGTTGATGTTTTAGAGAGGAGCTCACCAGGAGAACTTGTATCCCAAGGGGTTGCCCGAGACCTCGGGGGCTACACCATGAGAGCGCTCGTTAGTGCCGACCCTCCACGACTTGGATGGAGGGAGTATTGTCATTACCGCAAAGTCCACCACAGTAGGACAAGAAGGAGAGGATCTTTCCACCCTCGTTGTGGACCTCCTCGATGGTCTTGACGGCGTCTGGAATGGTCAGTACGATCGTTGCGGTTGAAGTGCTTTCATTTCGAGGGGCTCGTACAGAGGTGGTCGATGCCAGGATCTGAAGGATATTGGATTAGCGCGAGAAGTTCATGGGAAAGGAGGGAGTGTGAGGACATACCCAAGCCAATCTCGTTCATGACAGTAATGCCGGCGTCCCTGCACTGCTGGTCGAGCTTCTGCATGGCCGGGGAGACGTAGCTGGTAGTCACAACATGCTTCTTCTGTCGGATGGCAGCCTCTATGACGGTGGCATGGTAGGTGTAGGGAATTAAACTGATGATCAGATCGTGCTTGGCGAACTCCTCATCTAGAGCCTTGTCACTGGTGGCATCGAGGGAGATGGGGAATGCATTCTCGACGCCGGCAGACAAAGCCTTTGCGGATTCGAGAGTTCTGCAAGCTGCAATGGCATATGTTAGCGGGCTGTCTCGAGAGCATATGAGACCTCGAGTTTGCTTTGCAATGCGTACCAACAGTGACTTTGACGCCCTTCTTGGCGAGCAGGTCGAGGGTCGGCTTTGTGACGAAGCCCGCGCCGAGCATCAAGACACTGTGAAGCGTCCCGAGTCAATACAAGCGGCCAGGTTGAGGGGTGTTGGCGAAGTAAGTCATCAAGACGAACCTCTTTTGGGACGCCATTGTGTCGATATGCTGACGGATTGAGGTTTCAATTGGACGTATCAAGCTGAGATGAACGTCGACGAAGATGCAATGGCCACTTTAGAATGCCGAAGCTGTCCAATGCGGTTGTATCACGAAGAGGCTCGGTTCTGTTGAAGTTCCCCAAAAGTTATCAGGCGGGGCAGTTCCGATGACGGAGACGCATTATTGGATGCAGTCGAGATCAGAGGTACGGAGTCACAAGTGTCTGGTCTTAGTCAGCAGAGTGTGTCTTGCAGCATTTGTCGACGAGGTTGAATCCACCATGGTCTCTACCTCTCTCCCGCAAGATCCTCGAAGGCTAAATGCAGGGAGGGTTTCTTGGAAAGGTTGGTAGGGAGTACTCCGTACTCCGTAGTATCTTCGCAATTGCTGTCATCTGTTGTTGCATTGACACGAGGCGCAAGGCGGCAGCATGATGCACATGGACCACCATCAGCAGGCAGGGTCCTTGCAAAGGTAGGATTCGGCCGGCGGATATGCACGCAATCAACAGGTGACGGTCATAGCATCTTCGAATCTTCGATGACATATTCGCCGGGCATGCAGCATGGACAATCACACACAGAGCCGGACCTGGATCTTATTTAGAGGACAAAAAAAGAAGCCAGAGTCAAACGCGGCAAAAGTAAATGTCCTCGGTGAGGCTCGAACTCACGACCTTCAGATGGCCCAATCTGATGATTGAATCACATTACATAATATGAGACTGACGCGCTAACCAACTGCGCCACGAAGACATGGATTGTTGAAGTTGGGGCAGCGAGACAGCACCATGACTGCTTGCAACGGCCTCGGCCGGCATCACATCTCGAAAACACCAGAGCACGCCGGTGGCGTCGACTCAACTCGTCCAGTGTTTTGCGCAGACCAGCTTCCCAATCTCACGACATTCATGAGTCCGGTGACAACCCCGTGGGCAGGTCGGCGGGCATTGATGGCTTTCTGATTGATTCAGGATGACTCATTGTGGCTCATCTCGAAACTCTGCGAACCTGTGTCAGTTGGTTGCTGAATCTCCACGAATCCTCCGCGCGATGCCGTCGAATGGAGGACGAGCACTTATGGACAAAGATGGCCACGAAAGCCGCGTTTCCTGAGCCATCGCTGCATCCTCGAAATCGAAGGCCAACGACTCGGTCATCTCCCTCACGATCTTTACGAATCATCGAGACTTGACCCCTTGGGTCCGTATACTGCCCTTCCTCTTTCCCTACCGAGCGATCGAAATGGACACCCAGATCTATCCCATGCCTACGGGATGTCGCCTACTCCCCGAGAATTCCCTTGACGTACGCCCGGATTCCGACATTGACTTTGACATCCTACACCCGAGACCCGTGACGGATGACAAAAATGTCTGGTTCTTTTGGGACAAGGGCTACGACAGAATGCACCCGTACTCTCAACGGACCGTCCGAAACTGGCATCGCCGACTCTCGAGACAGGGCTGGGTCATCCGAGTCATCAATCGTGTCCCGGGGTCCCCTCTCAATATCTCTGCCTTTTTTGACCTTCACGACCCCAAGCATTTTCCCAAGGCATTTGCCGAGGAGAGCATCATGGGCAGCTACGCTGCGCAGGTCAACTCTGACTTGGTCCGATATCCCCTTCTGCTCAAGTACGGTGGGGTCTACGCAGATGTGGGGATGATTCAGATTGGCGATCTCGATCTCGCCTGGAACGAGACCATTGCCAACCCCGAGTCCCCTTACGACATCGTCGCCTACAATTGCGGCAGTGCCGACGAGCGCATACTCGCGAACTACTTCTTGATGGCGGCGCGCAACAACCCCGTCTTCGAGCGCTGCCATCGCTTGCTCATGGAGATCTGGGCCGCAGACGGGGGCAAGCATTGCACGGACGGGATGGGCAAAAGCCCACTCATCGTGCGACCTGCCCTCAAGATCGACGCTCCGATATCGTTCGAGGAGAACGGCAGGGTGTACACGCCAGACGACGTCAACGAAATGCTGGCGGACTACCTCATCCAGGGATACGTCATGACCATGGTGCTGGGGCTCGCGGATCCCGAGGATGGCTGGGACGGCCCTGAGTACTCTGCAAAGCACGTTTACGCGATGGAGTACATGATCGGTTCGCAGCTCATCAACGAGATGACGGCCTGGAACAGCCCCAAGCAGTTCAAGCTCCTGTCCCTGCCGATGCCCGGGCGGGGCGAGCCCGAGAGCGAGGAGCAGAGGGAAGCGCGGGACATTGTCGAGGCTTGCCTGACGAAGAGCTGGGGATTCAAGCTGGCGCATGGTCTCATCGTCAGGGTCGCCGGCGACACACTGGGCACGCTGTGGAAGCGGCATCCGGGCTCCGACTGCGTGCCGGGCAGTTATGCGGCGTGGCTTCGATACGGGACTCTGCACTGGGCTCCGATCGAGTGTTGCCCGAGGCAGGATTTCCGGATCATTGCGCCTTACAAGATTGGACCTCTGCTGAGGGAAAGCTGATACCAGTACTCCGTACTCCGTATGGCTTCGGGATTGATTCCTCTCTGACCCATTTTGTGTCGATTCGATCAGCAAGCGAGCAAGCAATGAAATGGATGGCTGTGCATGCGCCTTGACTTTCGCAGGCAAGCGCCAGGCATTTTGCCACGGTACTCCGTAGACGTGTGAGAGAAGATAGATCCCTTGTCCTTGGACATCAATCTTGGTCTGCAGGTACGAGATCCATCTCGGGCCTCACCTTGCCCAAGCGGAGCCCGTGCCTTCTCGCCTGTCCCAAGGTACTCGTACACGGCGACGGGGCCGTCTGCAGAGCTCGAGTTCGCCAGATCAAATACCGTCCATGTCCCGCGTGAGGATCAGGGGGCGCAGATGCACAGCTGACCGCATGTCTGACCCCTTTCACGCGTGGCAGGCCGAGGCGAGAGAGGACGCACACGAAGCACATTTGTTGAGGCACGGCTTCTGACGCCCGCGGCGATGACTCGCGCCGCTCCCGAAAGGGGTCGAGCCTCGAGGGATCGAGTCAAGGGCACCGACTCATCAAGAGGGCGGGAGTGGTCCGGAGGAGAGAAAGCAGAGGCAAGGTGGCACAGAAGATTCCAGTTGTTCTCGTTCTCAGACTTGGTCCATAGTAGTACCCTAGTACGGAGTAGTACCTACCTACTCCTACTATGGTACTGTACTAGCTAAAGCACTTGTACGAACATGAATACGGAGTACTGGTACGGCACCTGCAGGCTGTGCCAGTGGTTGCCTGATGCCATCAACGGGCCCCGAGAACCTCGCACACCGCGTGGAGAAACACCCACTTGGAGTGCCTTCCAAGGTTCTCGAGGAGATTGGAGTCACTCCGCATGACCATCGACCGTCAGATATCGAAACACTGTACGGAGTACTCCGTACGGAGGACATGTACTCGTACGAGCAGTCACGGTGTCACCGAAATAGAATTGAAAGACTTGTTCGAGTCACAAAGGAGCGCATCATGTGTCGGTTCAAAGCAGCCTGCGCCTTGGAGTCGAGCGCGTGTCTCGGTGCTTCGCGGTGACATTTGAAGGCAGCACGACATCCCCGGACGGCTTGGCTGGAGTGCTCCAGTGGATCAGCCCGCTTCAGGCACGCAGCCTCTGCACTGGCACTGCACCACTGCTCGCAGTTCCCGGCCCCAACAACGACCACCACGTCATCCCTTCAGCCCTTCCCCGTGCTCGAGCTCGGCGTCCCATACGGAGTAGTTGATGGATCCATCCACGTTGATGGATCAAGCTATCTCTCTTAATGAAAAGGGTTAAAAGGTAGGGACATTGCGATCGGGATAGCGTTCGTTAATTTAAGGCTAAGGCTATCTAGGCTAAAGGGAGTATTTGTATATAGAATACTATTAAGGTATAGCTAGTATAGCTAATTTAGCTTAATTTAGGCTATAAGTAGCGTTCTTATAGTATTACCTTTATATAGCGTTAATGCCTTATTCCTATACCTTTTTAGATTATATACCCTCTAGCTATAATATCTATCTAGCTTCCTATTGCAGCTAGGTTAGCTACGCGTTCCTACTAATATACCCCTTTAGATAAGCTTCTTTTACGAATCTAGTTTATTAAATAAAGAGAAAGGAATATAATAATACTATTTATAATCTAATCTAAGTATCTTTAGTAAGCTTAAGTAAGAGAAGAAGGAAAAACAATAAGAAATCCTACTAATCTTATAATATCTTAGGTCTAACGACCCTTAGTGTTTTCCTTTTTAGAGACCCTTTCTAGGCTTTATTTTTTCCTTTAGGCGATCTTAAAGGCTAAGCTTCTTTACAAAATCGAGCTATGCTTATAAGGCGAGTACCTTTATAAGCCTATCTGCTAAAGTCTCCTTTATTAAGATCTATTTAAACAAGATAGTTCTATTCTCTTTTGCTTTTTATAGCTAGTGCCTATAAATATTAATATACTAAAGCTTTGTTTATATCTTCTAATAGTTATTAATAATAAGCTAAAGCGTATTAAGGTTATTATACTAAAGTACTGCTAAGTTTTTAATCTTAATTCTTATCTCTTTAAGCTACTAGCTAAGGGCAAGGCGTTCTTTTACTATAAGTAAGAGAGCTAATAGCTTAGCTTCTATTAATAAGGTAGTTATAGTATCTTATTAAGAAGCTTTTTACTTAATTAAGCCTTTATATATTATAAAGATAAACCCTTAAGATAACTTCTTTATCTTTTTGTTATCTATAAATAAAGCATTTAATAATAAGAATAAGGCATTTGCTTTTTTCTTTGCTATATAGTAGATCGATTAAGCCTAGGTATAGTATATATACTTTAGTACCTCTTTAGCTAAGTGCATATAGTATTTTAATAGATTTTTTATAAATTAAGCTAATTTAGCTGCTATAAACGTAATATTAATTCTTATAAGGTATAATAAGTAAAGGATAGTGCTAATAAGTAACGCGTAGTAGTATATCTCTGCCTCTATTGCTTTCCCTTCGTATAGGTAGAGGGCTTCCTTTAGCAACAGTGCCTTTAGCGATTATCTTTTCTTTAGGCAGCCTAGAACGAATTTCTAAGCTACTATAAAGATATATAACTTTTATAAGAGCTATATCTCTTTTGTTTTTTTGTTTTTAATAATTTTAAGACTAAGGAACTACTTTAACTTACTTAGATCCTTTACCTTAAAGCTAGCCTTAAGCGTTTAGTCTAGCCTCTTAAAAGCATATTAGTCCTTTTTATTATATATTATAATAATATTATTAATAAAGAAAAAGATTAGAATTCTTTTCTTTTAAAAAATATAACTATTCTTTTAGTATTAGTTATAGCCTTAAGATTAAAAGAAGGTTAAGATAGTCTTAAACTAGAGCTTTAAGGCTTAGTAGAGACTATATAGAGCCTTAAGGACCTTAAGGTAGGTACTAGGCTTAGGGAATCCTAGAGGCATTGTATAGTATACCTCTTTATCTAGGTTAAGGTTTGTATTTAGGAATACATTAACAACGTTGTACTAGTATATCTCTTAGTCTATCTTACAGTAAAGGGCACAGAGAAGTTGTTAAAATAAGGGTATAGGAAGATAGAGACTATAGGGTAGGTAAGGACTATGTGTGTTGTATTAAGCTAAGGATAAGAGAAAGGACGCTAGCTAGGTAGGGGATAGCGCCCCTTAAGTACATAGAATACTATTACCTTAGTTTATCCTTAAATATATAGTAAATACTAAGGAAATAGGACATCTTAAGGTAATACTAATCTCTTTTAAGTACCTAGCTAATAGGCTTTAAGGTAGCCCTGCTTAGCCCTGCTTTGCTTTATATAGCTTTATACTGCCTTGCTTAGCTACCTTTCGTAGTATAAGCTATATTTCTTAGTATATAGTCTTAATACTCCTTCTAATGCTTAGCTATATAAGGTAAGGCATCTTAAAGCTTATACTTATTAGCTTATATAAAGGCTTATAAGGTAGCAGCCTTTATTAATCTAAGGCTAGGCTTAAATAGCTTATATAGCTTAGGTAGCTTAATTAGTGTATAGGTTGCTATAGCTAATTATTAAAGCTTTACGTTATACTCTTACTTATGTATAAGGTAGCTAGCCCTTCTAAAAGCTTAAATAGGTCTTCTTTTAGTGTATAAGGCTATTAGTCTTTAAGCTAGTCTTAAGCCTTTTAGCGTATCTCCTTTAGGGTAAGCCTTAGAGCTTTATAGAAGGTCTTTGTAGGCAGCCTTTTATACTTATTAAAGGGGCTTAGGCTTAGCGAGCTATATAATAAGTTAAGTAACTCTAATGCTAGCCTTTAGTGTATGCTTAGGGTAAGTGCCTTATAAAGCTAAGGTTAAGCCGCTAGAGGGCTAAGGCTATAGCTAGAGCTAGAGCTAGAGCTAGACTCGGTGCCGCGGCTAGAGCGGGTGCCGGGGCTGGTGCCGGAGCCGGTGCTAGAGCCGGTGCTAGAGCTAGTGCTAGAGCTATAATGATCTAAGCTAGCTAGCTAGAGTAGAGCTTCGGCTGCTTCTGCGAGGTAAATGTTAGCAGCTTCTGCCTCTAGGGTAGCTTCTCTACGGAGGAGGATCCCTTCTTAGAGGGGCCTAGGGCTTAAGGTAGCCTAGATGCCTTTAATCTTAGGTTAAGGGCTTAGTAAGAGCCTCGGTAAGCCTAGTAACTACTTCGGTAAGTAGTAGTTAAGCTACCGGCGGGGGTCATCGGGGGTTAACATCCTTGTTAAGGTATTATTATGCTAACTAAGGGTTTTTAACCCCTAAAGGCTGTAGGGTAGCTCTATATTAGAGCTATAGGGTAGCCTTAAATAAGGGTTATTTAGCTAGGCGAGATTAGCCTAGCCTCCCTAATAAGGGTATACGTAATTAACTACGTAAGATTTAAAGGGCTAGGCTAATAGTAGTTTATATAAGCCTTTTTAAAATAAGGCTAGCTATAGCTTAGTTAGTAGCTTAGTAAAGCTATTAGCTACGTTGCCTTCTATATTAATCTACTCTAAGGTAACTAGCTACTTTTAAACCTTTTCTTTAATATAGCTAAACTTAATTAGCGTATACTTTATATAGCTATATAAAGTAAGGTTATTAGCAGTAGATATAGCTTGCTTATTATCGTTATATAAGGTAACTAGAAAATTAATATTCTAGTTTATCTTATATAATAAGCTAGCTAACTACTTAAGCTCTTAGGTAGCCTTTATAATCGCTATATATTTAGCTTTTAAGGTAAATAAAGCAATAGTACTAGCTCTTTTACTTTTCTAGCTTATAGAGCCTCTAGCTAGTTAAATAACGTATCTATAGGTACTTTTGCTAGTGCTTTTATCTTCTACGAAGTTACTATTATAATAAGCTATAAGGCGCTATAGGCCTTAAATAGCGTATTTAATGCCTTAGGACTTAGTGCTCTTAAGATAAGCTAATAGCTTATAGGCCCTTAAGAGGTACTCTTTATAAGGTAGCTAGAAATAGCATACTAAAAATTAAACTATAAAAGCTATATCTAGCCTAGTTTATATAGCTAGATAGATAGCTATGCTAATAATAGCCTAATATAGCTTAGCTTTATTAGCTATAAGTAGTAAAGAGTCCTTTAAGCACGTAACTAGCTAAGGCACAAAGGGTATATTAGCTAGCTAGGCTAAGGCTTAGTTAAACCTCTTAAGAGCTTCTTCTATAAAGTACTCTTAGGATAGCTAGATAATCCTTTTTTTAGTATCTTAGATAATATAAACCCTTAGGAATAAGATAGCTAAGCCTTTATCTTTTATCTTATAGATCTTATTAAAAGCTTTTTTTATTTTATTAATTAGCCTTAAGCTTAAACTAATTAAGAGGTAGTTATTAATATAAGTAACTATAAAGATGCCTATTATGTAATTATATAAGACAGCTAAATCTAAAGCTAGTAGCTTAAAGTCTAGGGTAGCTGCTACTTAATTAAGGGCTTGCTGCTACTTATAAGATAACTGCTTAAAGCTATAAAAGGTCTTATTAAGCTAAATAGCTTAATCTAAGGGCTCTAGGGTAGCTAAATAGCTCTTTTAAGCTAGCTTAGTTATTGTCTTAGGATTAGCTTACTAAATAAACTAATTAAAGCCCTTTAAAAGCTAGATAAAGATATCTTCCTTAAGGTCTTTGTTTAAAAATACCTTTATAAAGTTAATTTACTTAATTTCCTAGCCTTTAGCTATAGCTAAGGCTAAGAAGACTTACTACGTAACTAGCATAGCTATAGAAGCAAAGGTATTAGTATAGTTAAGGCCTTTAATTTACTAAAAGCCTTAAGCTATAAGCCTAGCTTTATACTTAGTTATATACTTATATTAGTCTTTTTTAAGCTTAAAGATAAGCTAGCTTATTATTAGCTAGTAGCTTAAGAGAAGGTTATTCTAAGGCTAGAAGGTAAAAACATCTTAGAATAATAGCTACTAAAATTTAGCTGCTATAGCCTTTAGCTAAGCTAAGGCGTTAAGGCGTTAAGAAGCCTCTTAAAAGGTATAAGGCTTATCTTATAAAGTAGGTTTATTCTTAGCTTTTAAGGAAGCTAAGATAAAATTAAGGTTTATCTAATTAAGTAGGTTATATAGATAGTTATATATAGCTAGATTAGGTAACTTAAGGCTTAAAGCCTTATTAGTAAGGTTAATAACTTTAAGTATAGGCTCTAGCTAAGGGGTTAGAGCTATAAGTAAGGCTAAGCTAAAGGAAAGGCTGTAGCCTAAGGCTAGACCTAGAGATACCCCCCTTAAGCCTAGGTTATCTAAATCTAGGCCTTTAATAGGTACCTTAGCTAAAAGCTAGGCTTTAAATAGCTAGATTTAGCTAGTTTAACGGATAAGGCGCCTATTAGGTAGCTAGATAAAGTAGGTATTATAGCCTAGGATAGAAACTAAGTACCTTACCTTAGTACGTAAGGCTAGCTTATAGCCCTTAGCTTAACGTTCTTTTAGAATAAGGATTTTATATTAGGCCCTTAAGGCTTAGAAATATAATAAATCTAGCTTATTAGTTTAAGTTAGCTAGATAACGTTGTTATAGAGCTTTTCTTATGCTATAAGATCCCTATTAGTAGCTGCTATAGCGTTAACAAGGTTATATATATCTTAGATAACGTAATTCTAAAGGGTATAAGGTAGGCTAAAGCTTATTATTATAGCCTTAAGTCTATTAAAGATAACCTTAATAGATCTCTTAGCTAAGCTATTTTGCTTATATATATAAGGCGTACTAATAGAAAAGGAAATACTTTTATTCTATAGCTACTCCTATAAGGTAGTTATAATCTCCTTGCTGCTATTATAATAAAAGCGTATAAGGTAGCAGCTATAGTAGTTTTTTAAGGCCTTAAAGTAGCCTTAAATAGCTTTAGTTATCGTTACCTTACTTTTATTAACTAATTAAATAACCTATCGATAGTAGGTTTTATAGTTAACTAATAGCAAGCTATAGAGCTACTAATTATAGGGTAAGGGCTTAATCTAGAAGATGTTTCCTTTAATAACGTTAAAGGCTTATAGTAAGCTAGCTATAGGGTTAGTAGTTAGCCTTTTAACGGTCTTACCTTTAATGTAAAGTAAGTAAACAAAATCCTACTCCTTAATTAGCTAGAAATTAGGTATACTAGCTAAGATAACCCTTGTCTTCTTTATAAGCCTTAGGCTAAGATAGCCTAGCCTAAGGTACTATAAGTAAGCTTTTTAAAGAAGCTTTTAATAAGGCTTTAGGGCTAGCCTAGGGCCTTAATAGCCCTATAGGGCTAGCTTTAGTGTGCTAAGATCCTTTAGATCCTTAGAAATAAGATTATCTAGGGTCTGCTGTAGGGTAAGGACCTTAAGGGGTTTAGAGCGTTGCTAATAAGGCTATAGCTAAGTAAGGTCCTTATATCTACTAGCCTCTTGTTACGTTAGTAGCTTAAGCCTTATTTTAAGCCGTAGAAGGCCTTAATTAGTTAAATAAATTAGTGCTTAGCGTCCTAAGCGTATAAGGTAGGCATAGTAAGTTGTTAGATTTAAGGGCACTAAAGGGGTCTTAGTGCCTTTAACAGTTAAGAAAAACCTGTTTTTTTAGTAATTAAAGAAAGCTAGTATAGCCTTTTGCTAACTTATTAGCTTATTCCTTAAAAAGAAGCCTTCTAATTAGTAGTACCTTAAGCTACTTATAAGATTAAGCCTTATATTAAGGTAATAAAGGGCCCTAAGAAGGTAGATTTTATAGTATATAGCTAAGCTATAGCTAACTAAGACATTAAAAGTAGCTATGCTAGATCTAAAGGGCCTTATAAGCCTACTGCTTATTATTACATAGCTTAAGGTACTATTATTGTTTTAATAGTTAATAAAAGAAGCCTTATTATTAACTATATAAACTAAGGTACTTATATTATATAGTAGGCTAGCTTTAAAGGGGCAATTAGCTAAGCTATGTATTACTAACTTATTAAGAGCTACTAAGTTATTAACTTTAAAGGTACTAAAATTAAGATTAAAGGTTATATATATAGCAAAAGCTAATCTAAAGGCTTATAATAGGCCTATAGGTGCTTTGCTAGGTAGGCGTTATAAAGGCTTATAAGGCCTCTTGCCTTAATGTTAAGTAAGCTTATTAAGGCTATGCCTTAGCCTAGACCTTTGCCTTAGCCCTTGCCCTTGCCTTAAGCCTTAGCCTTAGCCTTAGCTTATAGGCTATTAATAAGGCACTAAGGCCTTAGAGGTGCCTTAAGGCTTAAGGGCCTTTAGGGTAGCCTTCTTTTTTTTCTTATTATGCCTCTTAGGGTTACGTAATTAAGCCTTAAAGGCAGCTTAATAAGCTAATAATCCTTTATACTAAGTCTTATTAAGGATGTTTTTTATAATTAAGCTAAGATTTATTTAGTTTAGATTACTGCTTATAGCTACTATAGATTAAATAGTACTATAGATCTATTTTACTTAAGGTAAAAAGGAAGTAAATAAGGCTATTATATATTAATTAACTTAATCTTTAATAGTAATAATAACCTTAGCTATAAATAGCTAAGCTAGATAGTTGCTAAATTTAGTATTAAAGTTAGCTAGCGTTCTAGGGTAGCTACTAAAGGATAGGCTATAAAAGCCCCTATAGAAGCTTTCTCTTTTAAGATAAGTAGAATAAGCGTATTAGCGCTTTAATTTAAGATAAGCTTAAGTAAGGCTATTAATCTAGGCTATTAATTAGGCTAGGCTAAGAGCTAGGCTATCCCTTAAGATTATAAGGAGTATAGCTTTTTTAGCTATTAGGATAGCCTTAGCTAAAGCTAGGTTATTAACAAATTCTTAAAATTTAATAGCTTAAAGCATAATAGTAAGGGTTTGCTTTTATTAGTTGTAATTCTTAGGTCCTACTAATTTAAACGAATTAGGAAAGACTAAGGCTTTCTTAGAAGCTTCTTAGATAAGGCTAACGTTTAGGGTAGCTAAGGTTATACTGCTAGTGCTGCTAGTAGCCTTAACTAGTAGCTTTTATTATAGCTAATTAACTAACTTCTATACTTCTTTAGATAAATAGATAATCTAGCTATCTAAGGTAGCTTAGCAGGTATCTTAAGCCTATAAAGCGTCTTTTAATATGCTAATTTAAGAGCTTAGATTAGTAATGCTATTATATAACTACTATAGCCCTTAAAGGACTTAATTAGGGTTAAACCTTGCCCCTTATAGGGGCTATACGCTAGCTATCTAGCTAGTACTTATGTGTTATAGGGTAGGCTTTTAATCGCGTAATCTAGAGTTACGTAATAAGGCATAAGGTTAAGAGTTAAGGTGCCTTTAGGTGCTATTTTTAAGTTACGTAACTAGGTTACGTAGTTCGATCTAAGATAGCAAGGGGTATAGGGTAGATTACGTAATATAGCTACCTCTAAGGTAAGCTATCTAGCAGGCTATAGCTAGGTTATATAATATAGCTATTTCTTAAATAGGAAAATAAAGATATACCTATAAGTCTCTTTATAAGCTTATAACCTATTAAAATAAAGGTATAAGAAGATAGAGACTATAGGGTAGGTAAGGACTATATGTATTATATTAAGCTAAGGATAAGAAAAAGGATGCTAGCTAGGTAAGGGATAGCGCCCTTTAAGTATATAAAACACTATTACCTTAGTCTATCCTTAAATATATAGTAAATACTAAGGAAATAGGACATCTTAAGGTAATACTAATCTTTCTTAAGTACTTAGCTAATAGGCTTTAAGGTAGCCTTGCTTAGCCCTGCTTTGCCTTACATAGCCCTATACTACCTTACTTAGCTACCTTTAGTAGCGTAAGCTATATCTCTTAGTACATAGTCTTAATAGAAGTTAAAAAGAGCTTGCAGCAAGGGTTACTGCGTATATCTCTTAAAGTCCTTCCTCTTAGAAATCTCTTCTTACTATAAGCTATGCTTTAAATTAAAAGATAAAGCTTTTTTTATTAAGCTTATAAGTATATACTTATTTAAAAGAAATTAATTGTTTAGTAATTAAGATCTTTTAGATTAGCTTCTTAGTAAAGGTTCTTATAGCTGTTTACCTATTAATCTTAATTTTTATTGCTTTAAGCTACTTAAAAGTAAATTAGCTTTAATATGCTTTAATAAAATGCTTTAAGAGGCTTAAGAGGCTATTAATATAAAGCTTATAGCTTAAGGCTATTATAAAAGCTATTAAGAAAGCTTAGAAACGCTTAGCTTTGCTAATTTTAATCTTTTTAGCTAGATTCCTACTCTTTCTTTTTCTAAGTAAGTGCTCTTTAAGGTATTCTATTAGATTAGGGATTTTTATTAGATTTAAGGGGCTCGTTAGCTTCTTAAACGACGTTAACGAGGTACTAGTCTTATGTAGCTTTCTGTCTTCTTCTGCCTTAACCCCTACGAGCCTTATAAAGACAAGGACTTTATAGTTAAAAGCTAAAGTTAATAGGGCTATACACTAGGCTAAGGTTAATAGGAATCCTGCTCTTTACCTTACTTATTAGGCTATAATCCCTTTCCTTATAATAGAAAAAAGGAACTTAGCCTTAGTTATTTTCTTATTCTTTAGGTTCTTTAAGTTGTTTAATTTATTTAATTTAATTATACCTTTTAATTTAATTAAGCTAATAAAGCTTAAGATTAATTATCTTAGCTAATTTAAATAGCAGTGCTTATAGCCTTAGGGGCAGTAGAGTAAGCGATCTAAGGCCTTAAATATCGTCTTCTTTAGCTTCTTTTAGCCCTAAAGCTTCTCTTAGCGTTGCTTAATGCCCTAAGAGGCCTCTAAGCGTTAAAGCTTCTAATAAAGATAATAAAGAAGCTAGGTTCTTAAGATTACTTTAAGTATATAAGAAATCTAATAAGGACCTTCCCTTTAAGATAGCTTCTTAAGTTTTAAAATAAGGGTATAAGAAGATAGAGACTATAGGGTAGGTAAGGACTATATATATTGTATTAAGCTAAGGATAAGAAAAAGGACGCTAGCTAGGTAGGGGATAGCGCCCCTTAAGTACATAGAACACTATTACCTTAGTTTATCCTTAAATATATAGTAAATACTAAGGAAATAAAACATCTTAAGGTAATACTAATCTTTCTTAAGTACTTAGCTAATAGGCTTTAAGGTAGCCTTGCTTAGCCCTGCTTTGCCTTATATAGCCTTATACTACCCTGCTTAGCTACCTTTAGTAGCATAAGCTATATCTCTTAGTATATAGTCTTAATACTTTCTCTAATGCCTAGCTATATAAGGTAAAGCATCTTAAAGCTTATACTTATTAGCCTATATAAAAGCTTATAAAGTAGTAGCCTTTGTTAATCTAAAGCTAAGCTTAAATAGCTTATATAGCTTAAGTAGCTTAATTAGTATATAAGTTACTATAGCTAATTATTAAAGCTTTACGTTATACCTTTACTTATATATAAGGTAGCTAGCCCTTTTAAAAGCTTAAAAAGGTCCTTTTTTAGTATATAAGGCTATTAGTCTTTAAGCTAGTCTTAAGCCTTTTAGCGTATCTCCTTTAAGGTAAGCTTTAGAGCTTTATAGAAGGTCTTTATAAGTAGCTTTTTATACTTATTAAAAAGGCTTAAGCTTAGCAAGCTACGTAATAAGTTAAGTAACTCTAATGCTAGCCTTTAGTATACGCTTAGGGTAAGTGCCTTATAAAGCTAAGGTTAAGCTGCTAAAGGGCTTAGGCTATAGCTAGAGCTAGAGCTAGACTTAGTGCTGTAGCTAGAGCAGGTGCTAGAGCTAGTGCTAAAGCTAGTGCTAAAGCTATAATAATCTAAGCTAGCTAGCTAGAGTAAAGCCTTAGCTGCTTCTATAAAGTAAATGTTAGTAGCTTTTGCCTCTAAAGTAACTTTTCTATAGAAGAGGATCTTTTCTTAGAAGGGCTTAGAGCTTAAGGTAGCTTAGATGCCTTTAATCTTAGGTTAAGGGCTTAGTATAAGGCTTTTACTAAAGGAAGCTATCCTTATAATAGGCTAAGGGCTTAGTAAAAGCCTTAGTAAGCCTAGTAACTACTTTAGTAAGTAGTAGTTAAGCTATTAGCAGGGGTTATTAAGGGTTAACATCTTTGTTAAAGTATTATTATACTAACTAAGGGTTATTAGTCCCTAAAGGCTATAGGGTAGCTCTGCCTTAGAGCTATAGGGTAGCCTTAGATAAGGGCTATTTAGCTAGGCGAGATTAGCCTAGCCTCCTTAATAAGGGTATACGTAATTAACTACGTAAGATTTAAAGGGCTAGGCTAATAGTAGTTTATATAAGCTTTTCTAGAATAAGGCTAGCTATAGCTTAGTTAGTAGCTTAGTAAAGCTATTAGCTACGTTGCCTTCTATATTAATCTACTCTAAGGTAACTAGCTACTCTTAAACCTTCTCTTTAATATAGCTAAACTTAATTAGCGTATACTTTATATAGCTATATAAGGTAAGGTTATTAACAGTAGATATAGCCTGCTTATTGTTATTGTATAAGGTAACTAAAAAATTAATATTCTAGTCTATCTTATATAATAAGCTAGCTAACTACTTAAGCTCTTAGGTAGCCTCTATAATCGTTATATATTTAGCTTCTAAGGTAGATAAGGTAATAGTACTAGCCTTCTTGCTTTTTTAGCTTATAAGGCCTCTAGCTAGTTAAATAACGTATCTATAGGTACTTTTACTAGTACCCTTATCCTCTATAAAGTTACTATTATAATAAGCTATAAGGCGCTATAAGCTTTAAATAGCGTATTTAATACCTTAGGACTTAGTACTCTTAAGATAAGCTAATAGCCTATAGGCCCTTAAGAGGTACTCTTTATAAGGTAGCTAGAAATAGTATACTAAAAATTAGACTATAAAAGCTATATCTAGCTAAGTTTATATAGCTAGATAGATAGCTATACTAATAATAGCCTAATATAGCTTAGCTTTGTTAGCTATAAGTAGTAAAGAGTCCCTTAGGCACGTAACTAGCTAAGGCATAAAGGGTATGTTAGCTAGCTAAGCTAAAGCTTAATTAAACTTCTTAAAAGCTTCTTCTATAAAGTACTCTTAAGATAGCTAGATAATCCTTTTTTTAGTATCTTAGATAATATAGACCCTTAAGAATAAGGTAGCTAAGCCCTTATCTTTTATCTTATAGATCTTATTAAAAGCTTCTTTTATTTTATTAATTAGCCTTAAGCTTAAACTAATTAAAAGGCAGTTATTAATATAGGTAACTATAAAGATACTTATTATATAGTTGTATAAGACAGCTAAATCTAAGGCTAGTAGCTTAAAGTCTAAGGTAGCTGCTGCCTAATTAAAGGCTTGCTACTACTCGCGAGATAACTGCTTAAGGCTATAGAAGGTCTTATTAAGCTAAATAGCCTAATCTAAATGCTTTAAGGTAGCTAAATAGCCCCTTTAAGCTAGCTTAGTTATTGTCTTAGGATTAGCTTATTAAATAAACTAATTAAAGCCCTTTAAAAGCTAGATAAAGATATCTTCCTTAAGGTTTCTGTTTAAAAATGCTTTTATAAAGTTAATCTACTTAATTTCTTAGCCTTTAGCTATAGCTAAGGCTAAGAAGACTTACTACGTAACTAGCATAGCTATAAAAGCAAAGGTATTAGTATAGTTAAGGCCTTTAATTTACTAAAAGCCTTAAGCTATAAGCCTAGCCTTATGCTTAGTTATATACTTATATTAGTCCTTTTTAAGCTTAAAGACAAGCTAGCTTATTATTAGTTAGTAGCTTAAAGGAAGGTTATTCTAAGGCTAAAAGGTAAAAACGTCTTAGAATAATAGCTACTAAAATTTAGCTACTATAGCCTCTAGCTAAGCTAAAGCGTTAAAGCGTTAAGAAGCTTCTTAAAAGGTATAAGGCTTATCTTATAAGGTAGGTTTATTCTTAGCTTTTAAAGTAGCTAAGATAAGATTAAGGTTTATTTAATTAAGTAAGTTATATAGATAGTTATATATAGCTAGATTAGGTAACTTAAGGCTTAAAGCCTTATTAGTAAGGTTAATAACTTTAAGTATAAGCTTTAGCTAAAGGGTTAAAGCTATAAGTAAGGCTAAGCTAGAGGAAAGGCTATAGCTTAAGGCTAGACCTAGAGATACCCCTCTTAAGCCTAGGTTATCTAAATCTAAGCCTCTAATAGGTGCTTTAGCTAAAAGCTAGGCTTTAAATAGCTAGATTTAGCTAGTTTAACGGATAAGGCGCCTATTAGGTAGCTAGATAAGGTAGGTGTTATAGCCTAAGATAGAAACTAGGTACCTTGCCTTAGTGCGTAGGGCTAGCTTATAGCCCTTAGCTTAACGTTCTTCTAGAATAAGGATCTTATATTAGGCCCTTAGGGCTTAGAAATACAATAAATCTAGCTTATTAGTTTAAGCTAGCTAGATAACGTTATTATAAAGCTTTTCCTATGCTATAAGATCCTTATTAGTAGCTGCTATAGCGTTAATAAAGTTATATATATCTTAAATAACGTAATTCTAAAGGGTATAAGGTAAGCTAAAGCTTATTATTATAGCTTTAAGTCTATTAAAAATAACCTTAATAGATCTCTTAGCTAAGCTATTTTGCTTATGCGTATAAAGCGTATTAATAAAAAAAGAAATACCTTTATTCTATAGCTACTCTTATAAGGTAGTTATAATCTCTTTGCTGCTATTATAGTAGAAGCGTATAAGGTAGCAGCTATAGTAGTTTTTTAAGGCTTTAAAGTAGCCTTAAATAGCCTTAGTTATCGTTGCTTTGCTTTTATTAACTAATTAAATAATCTATTAATAGCAGGTCTTATAGTTAACTAATAGTAAGCTATAGGGCTACTAATTATAGGGTAAGGGCTTAATCTAAAAGATATCTCCTTTAATAACGTTAAAGGCTTATAGTAAGCTAGCTATAGGGTTAGTAGTTAGCTTCTTAATAGTCTTACCTTTAATATAAGGTAAGTAAACGAAATCTTACTCTTTAATTAGCTAGAAATTAAGCATACTAGCTAAGATAACCCTTATCTTCTTTATAAGCCTTAGGCTAAGATAGCTTAGCCTAAGGTGCTATAAGTAAGCTTTTCGAAGAAGCTCTTAATAAGGCTCTAGGGCTAGCCTAGGGCCTTAATAGCCTTATAGGGCTAGCTTTAGTATGCTAAGATCCCTTAGATCCTTAGAAATAAGATTATCTAAGGTCTGCTATAGGGTAAGGACCTTTAAGGGTTTAGAGCGTTGCTAATATAGCTAAGTAAGGTCCTTATACCTACTAGCCTCTTATTACGTTAGTAGCTTAAGCCTTATTTTAAGCTATAAAAGGCCTTAATTAGTTAAATAGATCGGTGCTTAGCGTCTTAGGCGTATAAGGTAAGCATAGTAAGTCGTTAGATTTAAGGGCACTAAAGGGGTCTTAGTACCTTTAATAGTTAAGAAAAACCTATTTTTTTAGTAATTAAAGAAAGCTAGCATAGCCCTTTGCTAACTTATTAGCTTATTCCTTTAAAAAGAAGCTTTTTAATTAGTAGTACCTTAAGCTACTTATAAGATTAAGCTTTATATTAAGGCAATAAAAGGCCCTAAGAAGGTAGATCTTATAGTATATAGCTAAGCTATAGCTAACTAAGACATTAAAAGTAACTATACTAGATCTAAGAGGCCTTATAGGCCTACTGCCTATTATTACGTAGCTTAAGGTACTATTATTGTCTTAATAGTTAATAAAAAAGGCTTTATTATTAACTATATAGACTAAAGCACCTATATTATATAGTAGGCTAGCCTTAAAGGGGTAATTAGCTAAGCTATATATTATTAACTTATTAAGAGCTACTAAGTTATTAACTTTAAGGGTACTAAAATTAAGATTAAAGGTTATATATATAGCAAAAGCTAATCTAAAGGCTTATAATAAGCTTATAGGTGCTTTGCTAAGTAGGCGTTATAGAGGCTTATAAGGCCTCCTGCCTTAATGTTAAGTAAGCTTATTAAGGCTATGCCCTAGCCTAAACCCTTGCCCTAGCCCTTGCCCTTGCCTTAAGCCTTAGCCTTAGCTTTAGCTTATAGGCTATCAATAAGGTACTAAGGCCTTAGAGGTGCCTTAAGGCTTAGGGGCCTTTAAGGTAGCCTTCTTCTTCTTCTTATTACGCCCCTTAAGGTTATATAATTAAGCCTTAAAGGCAGCTTAATAAGCTAATAATCCCTTATACTAAGTCTTATTAAAGATATCTTTTATAATTAAGCTAAGATTTATTTAATCTAGATTACTGCTTATAGCTACTATAGATTAAATAGTACTATAGATTCGTTCTACCTAAGGCAGAAAAGAAGTAGATAAAGCTATTATATACTAATTAACTTAATCTTTAATAGTAATAATAACCTTAGCTATAAATAGCTAAGCTAGATAGTTACTAAATTTAGTATTAAAGTTAGCTAGCGTTCTAGGGTAGCTACTAAAAGATAAGCTATAAAAGCCCCTATAGAAGCTTTTTCTTTTAAGATAAGTAGAATAAGCGTATTAGCGCTTTAATTTAAGATAAGCTTAAGTAAGGCTATTAATCTAAGCTATTAATTAGGCTAGGCTAAGAGCTAAGCTATCCCTTAAGATTATAAGAAGTATAGCTTTTTTAGCTATTAGGATAGCCTTAGCTAAAGCTAGGTTATTAACGAATTCTTAAAATTTAATAGCTTAAAGTATAATAGTAAAGGTTTACTTTTATTAGTTATAATTCTTAGGTCCTACTAATTTAAACAAATTAAAGAAGACTAAGGCTTTCTTAGAAGCTTCTTAGATAAGGCTAACGTTTAGGGTAGCTAAGGTTATACTATTAGTGCTGCTAGTAGCCTTAACTAGTAGCCTTTGTTATAGCTAGTTAACTAACTTCTATACTTCTTTAAATAAATAGATAATCTAGCTATCTAAAGTAGCTTAGCAGGTATCCTAAGCCTATAAAGCGTCTCTTAATATACTAATTTAAGAGCTTAGATTAGTAATGCTATTATATAACTACTAAAGCCCTTAAAGGACTTAATTAAGGTTAAACCTTGCCCCTTATAGGAGCTATACGCTAGCTATCTAGCTAGTGCTTACGTATTATAGGGTAGGCTTTTAATCGCGTAATCTAGAGTTATGTAATAAGGCATAAGGTTAAGAGTTAAGGTGCCTTTAGGTGCTATTTTTAAGTTACGTAACTAGGTTACGTAGTTCGATCTAAGATAGCGAGGGGTGTAGGGTAGATTATGTAATATAGCTACCTTTAGGGTAAGCTATCTAGTAGGCTACGGCTAGGTTACGTAATATAGCTATTTCTTAAATAGGAAAAATAATAAAGATATACCTATAAGTCTCTTTACGGGCTTATAACCTTTTAAAATAAAGGTATAAGAAGATAGAGACTATAGGGTAAGTAAGGACTATATGTGTTATATTAAGCTAAGGATAAGAGAAAGGACGCTAGCTAGGTAAGGGATAGCGCCCCTTAAGTACATAGAACACCGTTACCTTAGTCTATCCTTAAATACATAGTAAATACTAAGGAAATAGGATATCTTAAGGTAATACTAATCTCTCTTAAGTGCCTAGCTAATAGGCTTTAGGGTAGCCCTGCTTAGCCCTGCTTTGCCCTGCACAGCCCCGCACTGCCCCGCTTAGCCACCTCTAGTGGCGTAAGCCACATCTCTTAGTGCATGGTCTTAACACTAAGTTATACCTACAGGGGCTCTAGGGGCTCTAAGGGCTCTAGAAGCTTCTATAGCAGCCTCGCTGTAACTTACAGTAGCCTCCTAAGGCACGTGATCTAGGCTTAGGCTATCTCTTTCTTCTCTCTTTAGCTAGGCTTCTTAATTTCTCTTCTTTTTATTATTATTAAGAGCCTTAATTAAGCTATTCGAGCTAGCTAGGCTAAGGACCATCTAGTCTAGGCTATCGCCTAGAGAGTCTAGGGCTATCTAATCTACGGCGTTATATATATAAGTATTTCCTAGGCCCTAGAGATCGCGATAAGGGGCTCTTAAGCCCTAGAGATTAAAATAGGTGCTTCTTCCTAAGCTTTTAACGAATTTAAGCTAACTAATTAGTATACTAGCTCCTTAGTTAACCTTATACTGCTTTAGCAGCTCTGCTAGGCTTATTAAGGCGTTAAAGATATTATAAGCTTTTATTATCTTTAGCGTCTAGTAAGCGTACTCCTTAAAGCTCTTAGCCTCTTGTTCTTAGTCTAGATAATAGATAACTAATTCGTTAAATTAAATATTAGCTAACTTAATAACCTTCTTTGTTTAGAGAGAGGGCACTTAGATTATATACTAAGTAGATAATTTATATCCTATAAGGTAGCTAATATAAGCTTTAGGTTAGAAAGAAGAGAATTTATAGGAATTCTTAAGGGCTTTAAGGGCTT
The DNA here is from genome assembly GCA_003055185.1 of Escovopsis sp. TC. Lineage (NCBI taxonomy): Eukaryota > Fungi > Ascomycota > Sordariomycetes > Hypocreales > Hypocreaceae > Escovopsis > Escovopsis sp. TC. Next base: position 3,874,079 of record NIGD01000004.1, on the reverse strand, counting down.
TTGTCCTTATAAGGTATACTATATATCTAAAGACTTATAAATAGCTAACTTTAAGCTTTAAGGCTTTAAGAAAGTACAAAAAGCTTAGATTTGCTTTCTTTATCTAAGACTACTAACGCTTATATAGCGTAATCTATTTTAAGGCGTTCTTTCCTTGCTCTTAAGTTAGTATACAATTAAGAAGGTATACAGTAGCATAGAAGACGTCTAGCTAAAGCTCTTTAAGTAAGTTAGCATTAAGCATTATAACCTTTGCTCTTTCTTTTATAATAAAAGCTAATCGCTTAGCGTAGCTATTCTACTAAAGAGTTAACAGAAAGGACACTTATACAATAGTACCTTCTTTTACAATCCCTTTAATTTCTTAGTATAAAAAGAAAGCTTACTTATTATCTAACTATAAGATCTTTATCTACTAATTAAAATAAGTTTATAGCAAGTCTTAAAGTCTTACCTTTACTACCTTAATCTTAGGCTTCTTTATAAAAGCATAGAAAAATTAGAATCTTATATTTATATAAGTAAAGACAACCTAGTACTAATCTTTAAAGTATACTAGTACTTTATAGTATTAAAGATCTATGCTTATAGCTTTTTTTACCTTTTATAGAAGCACTTAAGAAGCTTAGCAAGATATTTAGTAGTAAGCTTTCTTAGTTACGTATACCTTACATTTGTAGGTTATAGGGCTAGTTATCTTAAGCCTTAGGAGTAATCTAGTAGCTTCCTTAAGAGCCTTTTAACTAATATGCCTTAGCTAACGGTACTAAAGATCTTTAGCGTTGTAAGCTAAGTGCCGTAGGCCTTAAGATTTAATTTCCTTGCTTATAGCTGCTAACGAAAACACTAAGCTAGATTTCTTTAACTTAAGCACGCCTTTTAAATCTATTAAGCAAGACAACTCTATTAAAAAAAAGATTATACTTACTTCTATAGCTTTTGCTGCCTTAATCTAGTTTACTAACTTTAATGTATAGTAAGCAATAATATACTACTTATAGTTATAATTAAGAATAAGCTTAGTAAGCACCTTCTATAACTCTTTATACATAATCTAACTATTTAAAGTATCTTAATAAAAGCTATTTTTTTTAAATAGATATATTAAAACAATATTAGTATATATGCTAAGTATATAGTATGCTTCTAAGACTACTACTAACTAACTAAAATTAACCTTAATAATAGCCTTTCCTTAGCTAAGTAGCTTAAGGGATAAGTCGCTAGCTTTAACAACGTCTTTATATCCCTAAACAAAGGACTTAAGTAAAAAGAAATCTAGGTTATTAAAGATATTAGTATTAAACCTAGAATTAAAGATTATAGCATTTCTTATCGTAAGATTATCTTCTTTTTCTTCTTTTGCTACTATATTAAGAACGTAGATAGCAACGTTACTAACCTTAGCAAAGCCTTAGCTCTTAATTTAAACAATTTCTTTGTCTTTAGCTGTCTTAGCTGCCTTAAACTTAGTACTATTAGTACCCTTCTTCTTTTACTTCTTCTTTTTTAAAAGATCTAAAGAAGCTAGCTAAGATAAGGCTAAGGTAGTTATCTTAACTAGCTTCTTAATCTTATTTAGCTATGCCTTTATAGCTATAGCTTCCTCTTTATAAGTTTTAAGTCTCTTCTTTAAAGCTTCCCTTTTGTTCTTTTAGAGCTTAAAGGTTATAAATAAAGCCTTATACCTATTAATAATAAGTATACCTTAGCACGTCTCTTACTACTTATCTAGCTAGCCTTAGTATAAGGTACTATACCTAAGGCACTTAAGCATCCTTTAGAGGCAAAATAAGTACTGCTGCTCTTTGTTTATCTTATCCTTACTATTGCTACCTTTATAAGCAGCTATATTCGTATAAGCTTTTAAAGTGTTTTTGTTAATCTACTAATAGTAAGCAACGTGCTAATAGAAGTTAGTAACAATCTTAATAATCTTAAGCATCTAGGTTAATATACCTTACTTTACCTCCTTAATCTTATTACTTATCTTCTTTTCTTAGAAAAGAAAATTAGCTTTTATAAATTAAAAAAAAAAGTTAATTATAATTTTTTTATTAATAGTCTTAACCTTATACTAAAAACAGTTATACTAAGCTTACTTAAATTAAATAAACTATACTAACTAGTCTCTTTAACTAAAAGTTTAATAAGCTAGACGCTAAAAGGTTTAAGATGCTTCTTTGCAATTGTAGCTATTAAAAAGGATAACCTTTACCTTTACTTAGTTAATAAAATCGCTTAGATAAAGATTTTAGTTTTCTTTCTTTTAGTATTACTTTATAATAAAAGCCCTTATTGTACTAAAGATATTAATTATAAGATCTTTTATTTAGTAATATTAAACTTCCTTTATACGCTAAAGGTTATATTGCTTATTATACTTTATAAGCTAACCTTCTTTTTCTACTCTTTTAGTATTATATTTAAGCTTATATACTTAAAAGGTACTCTTATATATATTTACGTTAAAGATTAAGGTATTTCCTTTTATAGTAAAGCTTTTATAGGTTAGAATAAGCTTATTATTATACTAAAGAAGATCTTTTAGTAAGTTTTTAAGAAAAAGGTTTATAATAATATTAAGTCTAGTATATTCTTATATACTATAAGGTTCTATGTATTCTTAGATTACTAATAGCTATTTAGACTACTTAGTATAAGATTTTAATTTAAGAAGGGCTAGAGGCCTTAGCGTTAGCATTTTCTCTATAGTCTTACTTTATAAGATAGAGTAGATAGAGAGGTATTGCTATATAGAATGTATATAAAGCGTATAAAGGAGAATTTACTAATACCTTCGTTAAGAGACGATTCTAAGGAAACCTCTTTAGCTTTAAACGATAGCTTTAGAGCAAGACGGTTAATTTAGGCGAGATTTGCTTTCTTTAAATTAACTAAAACAATTAAATTAAGCAAGATTTGCCTTCTTTAAGTTAAACGATTAAAATAAACGAAACGGATTAAACGAAATAATTAAGAATAAGCTTTCTCTTAGCTATATACAGCGATTAAGAGAGATTAAGAACAAAGCTTAGAATAAACAATAAGCTAGGTATAAGTTAAATAAAGACACTTTCTTCTTATACCTTATAATACTAAAACACTAAAAACAAAGATTATAATATCTTTCTAGTGTATAGCAATAAAGCTCTTTTAGTAGAAGATATAGGCCTATAAAGATTAAGACTTTATAAGCTTATAACTCTTAATAAAAAAGGTTAAAAGGTAAAGATATTACGATTAAGATAGCGTTTATTAATTTAAGGCTAAGGCTATCTAGGCTAAAGGAAGTATTTATATATAAAATACCGTTAAGGTATAGCTAGCATAGCTAATTTAGCCTAATTTAAGCTATAAGTAGCGTTCTTATAGTATTACCCTTATATAGCGTTAATGCCTTATTCCTATACCCTTTTAGATTATATACCCTCTAGCTACAATATCTATCTAGCTTCCTATTGCAGCCGGGTCGGCTGCGCGTTCCTACCGACAATCTCGTCCTCGTACCGTGGCGTGCCCCTTCACTCTCTCCCGACTCTCCCACCCTCCCTACTCCTTCACCCCCTTCGCCCTTCGCCATCCACCATGTCTTCAACACTTCTCGCGATCGACAGTCCCACCTCCTCGACGCAAGGCGAAGACCCCGATTTTTTTCTGGTTCTGCCCTTGCCCTGCGCCCTGAAGCGGTAATCAGATTCGCACTCGTCCCGAGAAGCCACGAGAGCGCACCCCGGCGCACCAGCAACCAAGGGAGCTTCTACTACTCCGAACTACTACTCACCCACATCTGATACTCCATACCCGTGGCAGTTCTCTCCACGCGAAACCACCACAGGCGGCCTTTTGGCCTGCCATGGCCTTCACCGAGCACAACCTTGGACCGGCATGCAGGCTCACGCCAGTGCCTCGCACCCAGAACGACGATGGCATGCCTCCAGTCGAGGCTCAGTTCTTTTACTCCTCGGTCATCTCGCTCGACGATCCCTTGTTGACCGGCTCCGCCACCTCGCCTCCAGATCCCAAGTCCGGCAGGACGGTACTCCGGCCCTTTTCCCACGGTGACAACAACGAGCTCGAAAAGGCCTGGCTGGGTCTCGGGTCGGAATGTGATCGAGCTCACCACCAAGGCACCAGGAATGGCAGGCCTCTCGAGCCAGACTTCGCAGACGCGTACACCAAACGACGGAGCAGACTGATCCAATCCATAGCACTCAAATACTGGGACAAGTATCGCAACGATCCCGCGCTCCGACGGCGATCCACCCTCTCGACTGACGAAACGCTCCTCCTCGCACCGGATCGAACCGCCCCCTGCAGCAACGAGCTGGTCGCAAACGTCTCGCACGAGCTCGAGAAGACGTTTTGCGCGCTCGCGCGACGGTCCGTCCCCTCGCTCGACGTCAACGCCGTCGCGCGAGATGTCGTCACCACTCTCGATCGCTTCCACAAGCTTGCTCTGGATTGGGGCGGCAGCCAGCCCGAGTCTGTGCGCCAGCCTTCGCAGACCCGAGCCAAAGACGACGCGACGTCTTCTCGCCCATCGTCCCCGCCTCCCCACGCAAGAAAACCTCTCGTAATTGGAGGCGATGGAATGACCAGGATCGATTGCCAGAGCCGTGATGCCGTAGAGCCTGCGTCCAGCACCTGCTCGTCCCGTGTCGGAACCCCGATCAGCATTCGCGGTCGAGGCCGCGCCTTTGCTGGCCACGATGGCATCACCGGGAAGCCGTTTGTAAGAGTCGGGAGCATGGAGCCCCCCATCCAGGTTGGCTCGGCGTCCTTGCCGCGAAGTGACGCATCGACCTTGAGGAGAATACCGCCCGAGATCTTCAACTACAAAGAAGCCATCCCCGACTTCGGCCCGGATCCGCCAGCCCTCCTGAGCCCCCCTTCGCACGTGTTTGAAGGCAAGGAGTCTGCCGAGGTCGTAGTTGGGATCGCCCGATTGCATATGGTGTCGCTGCCGAAGCTGCAAATGAAGCCGATTTACTGGTCGCCCGTGAATGATATAGCTCCCGTGATGAGGGCTACGTGGTTCTACCGGTTCGTCGTCGTATCTTTTGTCAACCTCATGATCCATTTTAGGCTGATCAGCAAGTCAGGGACTCGATGATGCCGGTGCCCCCGGCCGTAGCAAACCAACTCGAAGCCGGCTATCACGAGTTGCGGCCCTGGACCGAGACGTGGAATGACGAGATCCGATGCGCTCTGGATGTCGGCGCTTTGGGAGAGGAGAAAGTCTCGCACGCGTTGTGGCCTCCTGAGACGGACCATAAGAAGTCCGGAACCCAAGCATACATGTACTCGGTCTCGGCCGACCCTTTCTGCTCCGCGCGATGCTTTCAGGGGGAAGCTGCCACAGAGGCCTCGATCGATCCCCTGGGAGCCGCAGGCGAGGCCGCGCCGGAATCGACTTACCGACCCTACTCCAACTACCAGGTCATCTACAAGGACGCGACGAGCGCCTATTTGCTCAAGCCAAGTCTCCGACCTTCCGCCCATTATGGCAGACGACCGCTTCTCAAAATCACCAAAGGCCTGACGATCGGCATTCCTGTCGTCCGGGGTTTCGACCGGCTTGCTTGGGAGAAGCTACACAGCGCGAGCCAGGCATCATCGAGTGGGCCAACAGCGTCGCCGGGCCGGTACTACGATGACAGCGGTCAGGAGGTCTGTAATGCCTGCAAGGCAGACGGGGACAGGGGCCAGGTCACCGATCTCGTGCTCGTCGCCCACGGCATAGGGCAGAAGATAGCCGAGAGGGTCGAGAGCTACCATTTCACTCATGCGATCAACGGCTTCCGCCGGGCTGTCAACGTCGAGCTCGGGAGCCCCGGTCTGAGGGACGTCCTGCGCAAGGGCTACAATGGCTTGATGATTCTACCCCTGAATTGGCGACTGGGTCTTTCCTTTGACGATCCTGATCCTCGCTTTCAGGAAGACAAGAAGCCAGATGACGGCAATCCTGCCGACTCTTTCAGCCTGAAGGACATTGAGCCCGATACCATCCCCGCCATCCGCAGCATGATCTCCGATGTCATGTTCGACATCCCATTCTACATGTCGCACCACAAGGGCAAGATGATCAAGGCGCTCATCACAGAAGCCAATAGGGTATATCGTCTCTGGTGTCGTAACAACCCTGGCTTCTCCGAAAAGGGCCGCGTCCATCTGATCGCCCACTCCCTGGGAAGCGCCATGGCGCTCGAGATCTTGTCGCGGCAGCCGACGATCGCGCCGCCCCTCGACCTAAGCCAGTCCGAGCCGGGCACACGCTTCCTCGAGTTCGACACCAAGAACCTGTTCCTCATGGGAAGCCCCGCGGGCTTCTTCATGCTCCTGGAGCGGGGCCACCTGATCCCCAGGCGCGGCCGACGCAAGCCAGGCGCGGACGTCAGCGACACGGTCGCGGACGGCGTCGTCGGCGAGGCCGGCATGTTTGGATGCCTCGCCGTCGACAACATCTACAACATCCTCGCCAAGGAGGACCCGATCGCGTACCTGCTCAACGGGTCCGTCGACGCGGCCTACGCGGCGAGCCTCAAGACGGCCTACCTGCCCAGCATGTCCGTGTCCTTCCTCCGCTCCGTCGGGGACGCCTTTCGCAACGTCGTCCCCGGCATGGCGCCCGGCGCGAACCCGCTCATGGAGGAGCCCGACCGCCCCTCGACCGTCCGCCTGCCGTCCCAGCTCGAGCTCGAGATCCGCGACTTCACGCGCGAGGAGATCGCCGAGAAGAAGGCGTACCTGCTCAACGACAACGGCCAGATCGACTGGTTCTTGCGCTCCGGCGGCGGGCCGCTCGAGATCCAGTACCTGAACATGCTCAGCGCGCACACGAGCTACTGGACCAACATGGACTTCATACGGATGGTGTGCATGGAAATTGGCAGGAAGCCCGGGCGGGCGAACACGATACCGGCTATGAGGGCCGTCAAGGCGTCGAAGCGGAGCCTGTCCTGAGCACATCTCGAGCATGGGTGGTCGCACTTGGCACTGCAACTTCTGGGAATCATTTCAAGTCCCGAGTCTGAGGGTTTGACACCTTGCGAAACGCGAGCCCTGAAACGGTTCAAGCAGGGGTATCGTCACCCAAGGTCTCAAGGCCAGAGTCTTGTGTGATTTCTTGCCCGAACGCAGCTCTCTCTCCCCCCTTTTTTTTCGTCATCTCCTTCATCATGGCATAGTACACAGCGGAGCATTGGTTTGACGGACCTGGTTGATATTCAGGAGTAGGTAATGGATACAGGATGATTCTCTACGACTGTCTTGGAAAGAATGATACGCCATCGTTTATACTTGTATGCATATTTCATCATGTAATTGCCATGGCCCACTTTACTCCAATATCATTCATCCTCATGTATGTTTCGTGGGTTTCATGTCAAAATTGAACCACATTGCTTTCCCATCTAATCAAATCCCTCCAGCTCCATCATGTCCTGGTCCAGAACGCCGCCGTCATGGTCGTAGCTGTCGCTTTGAGCAAGCGTCGCGTGCGCCGGCGCCGCGGCCTCCTCCCTTGCCCGTTCCTCGTTCATCTTCTCCTGATGGAGCTTGAGGTCCTTGGGGCCCCAGGTGCTAATGCCCTCCTGGTCTCTCGCCCGGAACGGCTGCGCCATGGTCTTGAGGAACCTCCTGGCGCTGCTGACGGCCATGTCGGTGCTGAGGTTGACGTCCGCGTCGGAGAGGCCCTGGTTGATCCACTTGGGCAGCTGGGGCCTCTTCTTCTGGAAGCGGCGGTCGGCGAGCACCATGACGCCGTAGTCGTCTTTCCCTCGGAGGACGCGGCCGAGGCACTGCGCGGCGTGGCGCATGGCGTCGAACGAGAGAAAGTCGTTCTCGCGGATGCGGTAGGTCTCGCGGAGGAACTCGAGCCTGGCCTTGAGGATGCGGGACTCGGTGTACTGGAAGGGAACGCCGATGCAGAGCACCGTCCGGCCGTACTGGTGGTCGAAGTCGATGCCCTCGGAGACCTTGCCGCGGGCGACGCAGAGTAGGATGGCGCCCCTGCCGTTGCAGCAGGCCGTGCGGTACGTCTCCAGCGCGAGCGAGGTCTCCTGGGCGTCGGGCGTCTCGACGAGGATGAGCTTGTACTTCCAGATCTCGTCCAGGATGCCCATCCCCTGCCACATGCTGATGATGGACTCCATGTACAGGTACGACGGGAAGAAGACAACCATGCCGTCCGGCGTGATCTTGGCGAACTCGGTGAGCAGGTTGCCGTAGTTGCGCACGACGCTGGGCTCGTTGCGGACCTGGAACCCGGACGACACCGAGGCCTGGTCGCTGCCGCGCGTGACGATCATGGGCAGGAAGGACTTGCGGGCGAGCGTCATGCTGTACGACTCCTGGATCACGGTGGAGAAGTCCAGCATCTTGGGGTACATCTCCAGCGGCGAGATCGTGCCCGAGGTGATGATGACGGAGTAGAATCGCTCGAAGACGGGCCGGATGGCAATGGCGGCATCTAGGCAGGTGAAGTGGAGGATGGGATTCGGCACCTCCGCCGTGTCCGACTCATAGGGCTCCAAGATGAGCAGAAAGCCCTTGTCGTAGGTGGCCACGAGGGTGGCAAACGTAGCCACCTCCTGTAGGGGCTGATAGTCCTCGATGTTGGTGAGCTCGAGGGTTCTCACGAGCGACGTGAGCCGCTCGGCGCAGAACCTCAGGGGCTTCTTCTCGATAAAAGTGTGCTCCCGCAGGTGAGCCAAGAACGAGGGAGGCGTTTCCGAAATGACTTGGCGAACTTTCATTCGCGTCTAGGGGGACGGCAATGAGTATGCTGCGTTTCGTGCATCGCCGAAGCATTGTCATGAGAGGGGGAGAAGGTGGACAGGGGAAAAGAGGGTAATGGATGTAGTCCTGGTTGAACAAACCTTCAGGTACTCGATGAACCTTTTGAGGAACGTAACAAAATGCTCGGCTCTTCTGATGTTGCCCGGTACAGCTTCTGTGAGCAGATCTGATGGCAGGGCTAGATCGGGTGTCAGCTTGGCTATTCTGACCCATAGCATCGCAACCTGAGGGGTTGCAGAGGCGTGGCTGGCTTACCAGGGTTTGCCATGAATGCATCTTCCTGACGAGCCTGGTCTGCTTCGCGCAGACCCTGGACAAGTTTCTCGTATTCATTCTGCAACTGTTGCTGGTCGGTAGCGCGCATGTCTGCAATCTTGCGCTCCAGATTCTGGGCCCCGCGGGTGGCTCTCCGCAGCGAGTCTTCCGTAATGTCGGTACTGAGTGCCTCGATGCAGACATTGTCGATGTTGTGCGCCTCGTCGAAGACCACAATGCAGTCCTTTGAGAAATCCCTGGACACACGCTCGGCAATTTTGGGGTCCAGTAGGTAGTGATAGGAGAAAATGACGACGTTGCAGAATTGCATCTAGGGGTTTCGCACCACGCGTCAGGTCCTTGACTTGTTCGGCATGCGGCCAGGGAAGAGGAAGATGTCTCACCATGCGCCGTGCTGTGAAATATGGGCATTGCTTGTGGTCCTCCCCGTACTGCAAAATGTCTTCGAAGGACCAGACGCCATTGGGTATCAGGTTGTGCGGTTCTAATAAATCCAGATTCTGGGTTGTAGCATGTCAGATAGATCTCCGGGTCACAGTGGGGCGCTCGCGAATCACACTTACGTCGTGATAGATGCAGACGTCCACGTTTTCACCCTTCTCTTTCTTCTCCTTGACGAAGCCCGCCGTGAGGCTCCTGCATCGCGCATCGACCACGGCACCGCTTTTCTCTCTCTTGACCGAGGGGTGAAGACAAAGGTTCTTTCGACTCGTGAGGCCGAGGCCGCGGAAATCCTCCTCGAAGCCCAGTTGTTCCGTGCGATACTTCATCAAGGACTTGAGCTCCACAAGCGCCTTTTCAATCTCAGACATGGTACCTGGCTCTTATGTGAGTCTCACGATATTCGCGGAAGAAACATGCAAGACAAGGTGATGGAGGCTCACTTACGGGAGCAGTAGACCAGTTTCCTCCTCTCCGGCATGTGCTGCTGGTAGGCCACAATCAAGGAAAGCAAGGACACGGTCTTGCCAGTCCCTGACGGCATTTCCAAGACGCAGTGGCCACCGGCGTCGAGCGTCCCTGATGACGTTGCAGACGAGTCAGCATTCGTCCAATGCCGCCCAGTCGAGCCTCTTCCAACTTCATCCCTCAGTCCCTTCCTCTTCCTTGACTTCTTCCTCCCATTCTCGGGGTGAGACGTACTCTTGAGATCGCACATGTAGCTTTCACGATGCGACGGCTGTCAGCTGGGCGCCCCTGGGCCATAGGAAATTGATCTGTGGCTTACGCATATTGTTCTGATGCGTTGAACTCCCTGGTCAGCGGTGAAGCTTCAACGATATCTGGAAGTGCAGCGCGTACCTGGATATATCCTCGGATACGGGAAGAGAACAGGCAGGTCACTGGCGAGGCGGCGATTAGCACCTGAGCTTGTGGCAGGACTGGCCCTGTCTTTGAGCTCCCAATCCGGGCATACTCAATCATGAACTTCATCTCGGACGGCAGCGATCCACGCCTGGGATCGCCGCGAATCACTGGATTTGGCTTGTGTCTCTGATGCTTGCAACAAGTCTGCCTGGTGGCATCTGTTCAAGGGGTTCCAATTCGGGCAAGGGAGGTGGTAGGTACGCCAGAAATGACCTATGCGGGAGGCGATATCGTGGGCGTCGGATAGATCATCAATCGATCAGGCACAGAGAGTATTAGTACGAAGTACGGAGTACGGAGTACGAGTGACGCAGCGACATCCAATTTGGAAGAAGTCGCGGGCTGCCAGACTGGCGCGCTATCACGTGCTTCAAGGCTGCTGCTTCGGCTGAGGTAATCAGAGCCTGCCTTCGTCCTTCGCCCCTCCGACTCTGACTCGGAGGCAGGCGCTTCCCCGCAAATGCAGAAGTGCAGTGGGGTCATTGGGATTTGTGCACTGTTCATGTACTGTGAGGAGATCACGACTGATCAGGCAATTGTGTAGCAGGTACTCCGTAGTAGTACCTAGTAGAGTGCGGCGGGACTCCGAATACATCGCGGGGCACGGAGTACTCCAGTACGAACTTGGAAGTACAGTTTCCGGCATGCACAGTGCCTGATGCCGTCCTGGGCTCGGTCGCCGGCGAAATTGAAGCCATCTAGACATCCACGTAGAGACAAGGGAGCTGGATTCCATGGTGTGATAAGCTAGAATAGAGGATGACGAATGCTAGAGTAGAGGCACTACCGATTTGTATGCTTAAGGCATACATTATGTGTATACGTAGGCCGAATAGCCTACGTACTATAACTTCTATAGATAAAAGGGTCTTAAATTATATATTTGCTTTTTAGGCTTTTTAAGCTTTAATTAAGTCTTTAACTAATGCTTTTAATTAGATCTATTAACTGTATTATAGTTATATGCTTATATAGAAATCTTATTTTTCTTTTTTTAAAATTTTCTTTTTATTAAGCTATTGCTACTAAATTTCTCTATAAGTTAAAGCATAAGCGCTGCTTTAGGAGACGTTAAGCTTATATACTTTATAGATTAGATCGTTTAGTTTAAGGCCCTTTAGAACCTTGCTAAAACTTATTATATATAGCTTAACGTAGACTTAAGTATCTTTTTAAGCTATATAGATCTTTTACTAAACCTTAAACTGCTAAGCTTTAATAAGATCTTATAGTTAATAATCTATAGAGCTACGTAAAGCAGTACTAAAGCTCTTACTAAACCTACCTTTATAACTTAAGTTAAAACTAAAGATAAAGAAAACTTTAAGGATAACTTAGGTTTAAAAGGAAAAAGTAAGTAAGTAAACCTTTTTAACGTTAATAGCTTAGGTATCCTTAACTCTATAAACTTATAGCTTATACTTTATATTTATAAAGCTTAGGTTTATAACTATAATATAATAATTGCTTTTTTTAGTACTAAGCAAAAGGCCTTAATTATTATCTAAGACTAAATTATAAAAATAGTAAAGTTAAGTAAACTAAACTTTACTATTAAGCGCCTTAAGAAACGCTATACTAATAATAAGTATAAACTAATAACTTATAAAATCGTTAAAAAGCTATAAACTAAACTTATTTTAAGCTATAAAGCTATTATAGCAGCTGTTTAAGCCTACTACTATAGTATACTTAAAGACGTAAAGCGCTTAAGCATTAAGCTTAGTAGATAGTATTAGGACTAAAAGTAAGCTTTTAATTTTAGTAAAATTTATTAGATCCTTAAGGTTAAGGGTCCTATAGCAGTTATAAACTTCTTTAAAGTAGTTAAAATCTATATAGCCTTAGAATAAGCTTATATAAAGCTTTTAATACTTAAGGAAGCTATCTAAGATAAAAGACTAGCTCTTAATATTAAGACCTTAGCTTATTACTTTATAATAGAAGTTAAAAGTAATAGTAATTAGCCTTTAGCTATTTTCTTAACTTAAGCTAACTATAATAATAGCAATTAGTAAAAGCTAGTAGCCTTCTATAAGTACTTCTATAAAGAAAAGCATAAATAGCCTTTTACGCGCTACTAAACCCTTAAGTATACGTTTAGGCGCTAATCTTTGCTAAAGCGTAGCTGTTTAATAAAAGGTAAGAATAAGCTTTATAAATAGCTTAAGGAGGATAAGTAGTTAGTACTATACGTATAGCTTTTAGCTACTAAGTAAGATTTAAGCGTAAAAGGTAAAACAGCGTAGTTAAAGCTTCTTTTAATAATAGTTACTGCCTTAATTAATCTAGTAGCGCTAAAGTAAAAGGTTAAACTTAGCATTTTTTTAACGTTTAATTAGCGTATATACTTTCTTTTAAAAAGTACTTTTCTTAATAACTATAAGGTACTTTACTTAGTTAATAACTACGCTTTCTTAGAGCTTAATACCTTTGTCTTAAGTAATAGGTTTAACGCTATAAAAGCTAGTATAATAAGCTTTTATATTATAAGGTAAGGTACTTAAGTACTTTATAAGCTTTTAATTAATAGCTTAAGAGCAAAGAGCATAGATCTTTGCTTAAAGGATATAGTAGTAGTTAACGGATTCTATGTAAATATTATCTTAGAGGTAAAGCTACTATAGGCTTAGATCTAGTATAGCAGATATAATAGTATATTATGCTATAGCTTACTAAAGAGTAGTATTACTATAGCTTAGCTTTTATATAAGTATAACCTTACTTTCTTAAAATATAAGCTAATTTCCTTTTACTTTAATGCTAAGCTTAATAATATAATCCTTTTTAATAGGTATACTACGTTTAAACCTTACGTATATTTTACTATATATAATAAAAGCTTAGCTTTATAATAGCTAAATTCTAAGGACCTAAAGCTACTAAAGGAGGATAATAAAGAACTTTAGTATCTTTGTTTAAGCTACCTTAGCTAAGATACTTTATAAGCTTTTATTAGTAATGCTAAAAACGTTAAAATTAAAGGCATAAGGTAGATTAACTATAAGATCTGCTTACTTACCTATACTACTTAAGTTATCTCTAAAAGACCTTTAAAAAGGAAAGCACTATAACCTTTTTAGCGTATATACTAAGATCTTTAAGACTATAAGCATAGGTATAATAGCTTAAACTAGCTACTAATAATAAAAAAGAAATATAGTAAGTAGCTATATATTTACTTACTATTAATAAAGGATTCTATTACCTTCTTTAACGCGCTATACTATTTTAAGCGCTAAGTAAAGTAATAGTTTAAGCTTATAATTTATATCTTATAATTAAACAACGATATAGCTATAACTATAATTTATAGGTATATATTAACGTAAAGGTAAGCTTAGTTAAAGGGCATTGTTCTTAAGCTAAGTGCTTTATATACTTATAAGCTAAACAAAGCAGTAAAGCGTATAAGCTAAGAAATTACAATAAAGTAAATTAAGATATATAAAGGAGCTAGCTTTTTTATAGATCTTTAGCTTAAGAGCGTTTATGCTACTGCTTACCTTCTAAACATAAGCTTATTACGTAAGAACGTAATAAAGTTACCTATTAATAAATTAAAGCATTAGTTCTATAAGAACGCTTTACTACTTATTAAAAAGTACTTTATAAACCTTTAACTAAACTAAAGTAGTATCTTTATATATAGCTATAAGGCGTATTACTTTAGCAAAGACTATAAAGCTAAGAAGAAAAGAAAACATTTTAAGACTATACTATAAAAGATCTTAAGCTATCTTATTAAGTATATTACTATAAATATATACTAAGTCTAGATCCTTATACTAAAACGTATTATTATAATAAAGAACGTTACTTTTAATAAGTAAATCTTCTTTAATAAAAAGCAATAGTAAGAATAGCTTTCTACTACTAAGCTAAGTGCTTTAATAAAAAAGGTTTAAATTTATAAAAGCAAGGAAGTAAACGTTTTATTTAATTTACTACTTTAGCTAGCTTAAGCTAAAAGACCTATTAAAGAGCTACTAAAGCGTTTAAACTTAAAGGGAAGAGTAGAAGAGTATATAACTAACGTTATATAAGAGCTTAAACGCCTTAATACCTAAAAAGCAACGCCTATAGGCCTCTAAACGCCTTAGAAAACCTTAAAGAAAGCCTTTCTTAATATTAATAGCGTAGCGTAAGCTAAAGGTAAGAAGATAATCTAAGATAAGATCTTAGATAAGATTAAAGAAGCAAAGCTACTTAATTTCTTATTGCTAAAGGTATATATAATAGTAAAAAGCAAGAGCTTTTTTTAGTAGCTAAAGCTTAAGTAAGCTTAGTAAAAAGCAATAGCAATAGCTCTACTAAAGGATAAGTTAATAGATAGATTTATTTCTACTAATAAGTAAGTAAAAAATAAAGAATATAAGTTAACTACGCTAATACCTTTAACTTAGTATATAGAGCTATAAAGGAGTGCTTAGATCTATAGGATCTTAGCCTTAAGAAAGGTAAATAACTATTTACTTAATTATATACGCTAAAAAAGAGTTTACTTAGTAATTTAAGGATTTAAGTCTATAGTATAGCGCTTTTTAAATAATAAGCTGCTAGTAGCTTAAGAGATAAAGGAAACCTAGACCTTCTTTAACGTTATTAACGCTTAGATTAAATAGAAAAAAGCAAAGAAGTCTAAGGCGCTCTTATAGTAGTTAAAAGAAAAATTTAATACCTTTATTAAAGCTTTAAATAACTAAAAAGATATATTAAAGTACCTTTAGAAAGCTAAATTTATTAAAGTAGCGTAGCTAAAATATATAGCGCTAATTATAAAAGGTACTTAAAGAAAGATCTTAATTAGAAATACTAAATCTTAGCTTCTCTTAGTATACTAAGTCTTTATATATAAATTTAATTAAGATAAAAAGTTAGATAGGTATAAGGCGCGCTTAGTAGTATAAAGAAATATATAAGAAAGCTTTATAATAGAAAGCACTTATGCTATAACGCTTACTACTTAATTATTTTAAATTCTTATTGCTTTTACTACTAAATATAATCTAAAGCTAAAGAAATTTAACGTTAAGAACGCCTTCTTTAACGTAACTTAAAGCTAAAATACAACGCTTATAACGTATAAGCTCTTAGAAAGCTTCTATAAGCTTAATTTCTGCCTAAAGCTAGTATAAGCTTTATATAGCTTAAGGGACTTACTAAAGCTTTAGTTTAAGGAATTCTTAATAAAGCTTAAGCAGCTTAGGCTTATCTTAAGCTATAAAAAGCTATATTTCTTCTTTAGCAAAGACTAAAAGCTCTTTATAATCTTTTATATAGATAATATTATTATTGCTTTTTATTAAGAAAACAAATAGTAATTCTAAAACGTTATAAAAGCGCTAATGTTTATATATAAGATATATAATAAAGGAGATATAAAGTAGTTCTTTAGGATAAAGCTTATTAAAGAATGCTATTATAAGAGAATTTATATCTTACTTAACTTATATATTAAGAAGGTAGCATAGTAGTTTAATTTAGCAAAGGAAAGCTAAAGCTTATTAGTTTTAATCTTAGCTAAGAGCTATACTTTAAAGGAAAAGCTAGCTAAGAAGTTATTAATTAAACTTTATTAAGAGAAGAT
Organism: Escovopsis sp. TC; assembly: GCA_003055185.1. Taxonomy (NCBI): domain Eukaryota; kingdom Fungi; phylum Ascomycota; class Sordariomycetes; order Hypocreales; family Hypocreaceae; genus Escovopsis; species Escovopsis sp. TC. The sequence goes on along the minus strand of NIGD01000004.1, from coordinate 3,858,043 downwards.
TAGATCTATGCTTTACGCTATAGTTATAGCTTGCTTTAATATCTCTTTTATAGCTTTTTTCTTCTTTAGATTCCTTAAGAACCTAAGAAAAGAGTATTACAATATAGTAGACTAACTAATTAGATATTTTTATATATAGCGTAACTTTGCTATCTACTATAAAAGGACTTTTAAGATATAAGTGCTTATAGCTTTAAGTAACGCTTTATTTATAAACAATAAGCCCTTTTAAAGGTTTTTATAAGGATATATTGTTACTCTTTTTAGTAGCTTAATCTTATAGAACGTAATAAGGTAAGATATAGTTATAACTTTTTTTATAGAGGCTAAGCTCTTATCCTTAAACTAAGTTACTAAAGAAACGTTTATAATTTTTAAGCTCTTTAAAGAGCTAAGATTTAATCTTAGCGAACCTTAAGACATAGGCTATAATAATCTTTAGATAATATAGCTTATAACTAAGGAAAGTAGCAAGATAAATATAAGGCTTTAGTACGTTAATATATAGTAGATATAGGTACGCTAAAAGTATTAGAAAGCTTCTTTTAAGATCTATTTTATTCTATTGTAAAAGATACTAGCAGATAAGCTTATAAAAGCCTTACCTTAGGCAAGGTTTAAGCACTTTAAATTACTATTAAATATAAAATAGCTTTTATAATAAGCAATAAAATTAGTAATAACTATAAGAGCGCTTTTAGCCTTATAACTATTAAACTAACTAGTCTTTATTATTTTTTTTACTTTTTATTTTTTTTTCTTTTACTTATTTTTTTTTTTTTATTTTTTTTTTCTTAAATTCTAAAACTTAAACTTCTTTAGCGTATTTAGAATTATACTACTGCTAGTGCTATACTTACTTTATTATATTACTAGTTAAAAAAAACCTAGCTTTTTTTTGCTTTATATAACGCTAAAAGCGCTACTAAGCCTTTATACCTATAAGGTATAAGATTAAGTCTTTATTGTTTTTGTTTTTACTAATCTTTATAATATTAGGGTTAAGGATAGCAGTAAGGTTATAGTTAAAGAGGTTTACTAGCGCCTTTAGCGTAGTTTTATAAGTATTTAGCTCCTATAGACTATTAGCTTTTCTCTTTATCTTAAAGGTACTAAGAAAAGGGGTAAGCTAATTGTAACGACCAACACCAGATTAACCTAAGGTTACGTGTACTATACAGCATATATCTTAGGCCGATTACACCTAACATAATTAAGCTAAGTCTTAGTTCTTACATATAAAGACCCCTACCTTTTTATACAATTATTATATAATACCTTTATAACTATCTTACTTAACAACTTAGTACATTACCTTATTGTTATAAATCCTAAGACTTTTACTATTGTTACTTAAGAAGTTATAATAGTAAATATACAATTACATTAAGAAACCTTAGCAATATTAACTAATCTAATCGCTATAAAGGAAAGTAGCAAATCTTTTTTTAGTAGCGAATTTCGTTTATAAACCTACTAAGACTCCTTATCTTATACTAGTAAAAAACAAAGAGAGTTTTATAACCTTAAGAATTCTTTGCGTAACTAGATACGCTAATTAGAAGAGCAAATTTAGAATCTTTATAAGCAGTTAGCATAGATAACTTAAGGAAATTAAAAGGATTTTAAGGACAAATTAGATAATAATAAGATTAAAGTAAAGAAATTTACTAAGTTTACTTTAAATACCTTATTCTATAAGCAAGATAATTAGCTTAACGATCTATAAAGAGCATTTAAAAAAGCTAAAAGAAGATATTAAAAAGATTCTTAAAAGATCTTATTAGCTCTAGATTACATAGATACTAATTGTTAAGCAAGATAAGATCGTTTCTTTAATAAATAACCTAAGGAAGAAATACGTTTTATATTAAAGAATAATTAGATCTAATTTAAAGCATAAACTACTATACTACTTTAAGATACAAAGATTTAAGAGCTATTAATTATAGGCTAAATTAAGAGTATAAAATAGCAAGACAATTAATCTTTAAGGGATTTTTATATCTACTTAAACTCTTTAGAAAAGAACTTTCTTTAAAAGAATAAAAAAGAAAAAGCTTTCTTCTTCTTTGCTAAACTATAACCTAAGCTTAAGAATCGAATATTAACCTAAGGTCTATACCTACTAGTAGAAAAAGAAGAAATAGTTACCTTTGCTACTTAATTCTAGGATACTATAGCAAGAAAGAGAAAGGACCTAAATCTTTATAAAGGGTAATTAAAAAGGCTATAAAGAGGATATAGATTTAAAGGAAGAGGTTAACTATAAGGCGCTTATTAGTAAGTACAGTTAAGCAATAAGGATACTAAGACAACTCCTTAACAAAATCTAGTTAGACTAGATAGGAAGATTTTAACTTGTTATATTTATAAAAGCAAATTTTACTTTTAACCTTAATGTTCTTAAAAACCTAAGATTAATAACTTAAAAGGAAAAAGGAAAAAGTTAAACTAATAACCTTTAGTTTAGCTTAATCCCTTAGGGTTACTTTACAATTTTTCGTACCTATTTCTATACATAGGATAAAAGATATAAGAACAACTACTAACTTTAATAGTAGAGCTAAATTAAACGCGATTAGTATTTAATTTACGTAAGAATAAGGATTAAAAAAATTAAACAAAACAATACCTTATCTTAATAACGTATTACAAAGAAAAATTAATACTTTTAAAGTATAAAGTATACTAATAACTTTAACGGATTTAAGAGGAATATCTTATACTATTACGCAAGAATGTATAGGTATTAAGAGAAGAGAAAATTTAAGTTTTATTTTACTCTTAATAAAGATAATAAAAGATAAACTTATTTACTTATATCTATATAACAAAAGTTAGTAGTTTAAATAAGATTTTATAAAAACTACTTTAATTTTAGTTTAATAATTTAAAAAAAAAAAAGAAAATCTTAAGTAACTATAGTAGTAATCGTAGTAGATCTAAACTTAATTCTACTTCTAAACAAAGAAAAGGTTAATACTAATAAACAGGGAAGACCTAAAGAATTAAAAGCATTTAACGATATCTTTTCGATAAAGAATTCTTATCTTTTACTATACATTAAAGGAATAGATTATACAATCGATCTTATAAAAGGAGAAAATCTACTATATAGACCTATTTATCCTTTATTACTAGCTAAACTAAAGTTACTCTAAAAATACTTAGACAAAAACCTTACGAATTAACGCATTAGACTATCTAAAAGTCCTGCTAAAGCACCTATTCTTTTTATGCTAAAGAAAGATAAGAGCTTACGCTTAGTAGTCGATTATTAAGGATTAAATAAGGTTACAATTAAGAATTAATATCTATTACTGCTTATTGCTAAATTAATAGATTAAATCTAAGGATACTAATAGTTTACTAAAATTAATATTAAAGATATATATTACTAAATACGTATAAAAGAAGGCGATAAATAGAAGACTACGTTTTATACGTAATATAGTTACTATAAATTTATAGTTCTTCTTATAAGATTAACTAATGCGCCTATAACGTTCTAAAATTATATTTATTTAGCACTTAGTAATTTACTTAATACTATTTGCATCGCTTACTTAGATAATATTTTAATATTCTCTAAGACTTAAGAAGAATATATAAACTATATACAACAAGTACTTTAGAAGCTCTAAGAAAGTAAGCTTTACGCCTATCTAGACAAATGCTTATTTTTTAAAAAAAAAGTTACTTTTTTAAGCTTTATTATTTTAAATAAAGGACTAAGAATAACGCAAAAAAATGTTAAAGAAATCTAAAATTAAAAAGAACCTACGTTATATTATAATATCTAAGTATTCTTAGGATTCTATAACTTTTACTATAAGTTTATTATAGGATATGCTAAATTAGTAAAACCTTTATATATATTGCTTTAAGGATTAGTAGGTAGTAAGAAACTAAGATAAGTATATCTAAATAATAAAAAGAAATAAGCGTTTTATGCCCTTATTAATGCCTTTTAATGTATACCTTTACTTTAACATTATAAACTAGATTAGCTAATATAAATTAAGATAGACGCGTTAAGGTTTGCATTAGTAGCTGTTTTATCTTAACTAGATTTATAAAGGAAATAGTATCTAGTTGTATTCTTTTTAAGAGTATTTTATAGTCTAGAATTAAACTATAGTACTCTTAATTAGGAGATATTAGCTATAGTAGAAGCGTTTAAACATTAGAAACATTATATTAAAGGAGCTTATAAAACAGTAAAGGTTCTTAGTAACTACTAAAATCTTTAAAGCTTTATAAAGCAATCTAAGCTTAGTAGTTAATAAGCTTATTAGTATATGTTTTTAATACTATATAATTTTACTATTAAGTATTAATCTAGAAAAATAAATTTAGCAGATAGTTTATTAAGACGACCTAACTATAAGTTAGATTATCCTAATATAGTAGAATTTTCTATAGAACTATAAAAATAACTTTAAGCAGTATTAAAAAGGAGACAAAAAGGTTACGATTCCTTTATGTTTTTATATAGTTAATGCATAGATATATATAATAAGATGTCTAATTAAGGACCTAAATGTATATAAGCAATTACCTAGAACAAAGCAAAAGAATCGCTTACTTATTAAAGCGTATATAAACTAGTATAAGACTCCTTGCTTTAGCTTATTAAAAACAGTTAATATATAGATTCTAAGATTAAGCAATTAAAGCAAAAAGCTTTAAATAAGTAAAGCGTTAATTATAATCTGTTGTTGTTTAAAGGCAAAATAATAATTTTAAACGAGAATCGCCTTTAAAACAAGCTATTATAGCTATACTATAATAATCTATTAGTAGGTTATTTTATAGAAGCAAAAACAAATAAGCTTTTATTTAAAAGATTCTTCTAAAAAAATATATAGCAAGATATTAAAGAATATATTAAGTATTATTAAGTTTACTAAGGATAGATAGTAAAAAGACATTAACTTTTTAGTAAACTTAAATCGCTGCTAATTCTATTATAACTTATAAAAGAATTAATAATAGATTTTATTATAAGACTACTAAAAGTTATTTTTTAAAATAAAGAGGTTAATAAAATTTTAGTTATTATTAACTGTTTTACGAAATTTGCTTTATATTTTACGATTTTATTATATATTACTGCTATTAAACTAGCAAAGCTTTTTTATAATAAGGTAGAACTCTAATATATAGGTTTACTAGATAGTATAGTAATAGATAAAGGATCTTTATTTACTAGTAGATTTTAGTTATCTCTTTGTTACTATTTAAGGGTATAAAGACGTCTTTTAATAGCTTTTTATCCTTAAACTAATAAATAAACAGAGAGAATAAACTAGACTATAGAACAGTACTTAAGATGCTTTATAGATAAAAATTAGAAAAACTAGCTAAGGCTGTTAAGAACGGCACAATTTGCTATTAACAATGCTAAATTAAAAACAATAAAGATCTTTCTTTTTAAAGCTTTTATAAGGTATTTGCTAGATTTTTATATTAACGTTAAAGACAACGTTCCTTAGGAAAAGGTCTTAGATATAAAAATCTATATTAAAAGACTTTAAGAAACCTAAGAAAAAATAAAAAAGAATTAGAAGATTATATATAAAAAGTAAGTAAAATACTTTAATTAATAGCATTAAGAAATAGAATTTAATATAGAAAATCTTATAGCATTGTCTATAAAGAACTTTTAATTCCTTAAAGAATCTATAAAGCTTATACTAAAACGTATTAGGCCTTTAAGGATATTAAAGAAGATTAAAAAGTAGGCGTATCGTCTTATAATGCTAATACTATATAAAGATATATATAATATGTTTTATATAAGCTTACTAGAACTATAGAATAAGACTATAAACAAAAAAGACAAATTATTACTAATGCTTTTACTAAAAAAGAATAATAAATAGTAAGAAATTAAATCTATTAAAGACTATAAGAAATAAAAGAAGTAAACGCTTTATTTAGTTAAATAAAAAAGATAGCTTACTAAATATAATAAGTAAGTATTTAAAAGCAATATAAATATACCTTAAATCCTTAATAAATATACTAAGCAAAACAATGCTTAAAAGCAAAAAAGTAAAGCAAAAAGAAGATCTTAATAAGTAATAGAAGATAAGTAAAAATGCTATAAATACTATAAAACTAAGATCCTTTAACTAATAAGATAACTACGTATTATATTATTATAAAAGGCTTGCTATAATAGAGTAGCTTAGGTTATATTGTTAGCGTTAAAGAGGCCTATACCCTAAAGATCGTTAACTAACGCCTCTAAAAAGGTAGCATAAAACAAAAAAAACACGCTAAATAAGGCAACGAAATTCTCGTTAAAAGAGTTAAAACAAGGAACTATTAGAGATTGCTAATAAGCAATCTAAGCAGTAGTTTACTAAAAAGTTAGCAAATATATTATAAAAAGGAATTAAATATATACTATAAAAGGCAAGAGTAGCTTTAATAAAGCATTCTATAGCATCTTCTTAGACGTAATATAAGCTAAATATATGTTTATTTTCTAGGACTAAAAGTTAGTAAGCATTAATATAAAAGAAAGAACGATTTACTTACGTTACATAAATAACAAAGACCTATCTACTGCTAATAAGAGGTATACTGCTTATGTACTTATTTAAAGTACTTTATTAGATTGCTAAGCGCTTTAAACTAAATTAATAAGGTAGTAGTATTAAAAAAACAAAGATCTATAGTAATGTTATAGGTTTAAGTAAATCTATAAACGTTAATAAGTAGATTCGTAGTATTAACGCCTATATTAAATAATATATATATAAATAAAATATAATTAGTTAGATTATTATAGTTACTATATATTATAGCTATAATCTAAAGAAGTTAGTATAGAAACGTAAAAGAAACGTAGATATATACCTAGTTATATAAGCACTTTTTACGCTAGTAAAATACATATTATATACGTCTTTTATTAAAACATTTAATGCTAAGAAGAGTAGTTTAAGCAGCGAAACTTTATAGATTCCCTTAATAAGTATAACCTATATATTTATAATACTAAAGGGGATTAAGAATACCTTCTTTGCTAAGCTTAATGTTAAAAAATAGTAAAGGAAGCAGAAAGGGACCTAGAGGAGGAGGTAAAGGACCTAAAGGCAGAGGTAAAGGTAGAGGTATAAGGGAAAAGAAAGAAGAAAAGGATAAACCTTTATTGTTTTTGTTAAGTAGAGGAGGTGCTATAAGAAAGGGTATACTATTGTTTAGATTAATAGAAGGAAGAGCATTAATAGGTAGGGTAATAATAAAAGGATTAGTAGCTAGACTAGTACTATCTTTATTAGCAAACCTTAAAATACTAAGAAAAGAAGTTAGGTTTATTACCTTATTATTGTTGTTATTGTTATTATCCTTATTATTAATGTCTATAAAGAAATTATTAAGATTATAGGACAATTCTCTTATAGGTTTTAGACGTTAAGCATTTACTATTTGTAAAAGAAAGAGCTAACGCTGCTTTTTTAAAGTAAGAAGGGAATATATAAATAATATTATGCGCTTATTTTAAGTAAGACTTAGCTAATCTTTTATAAAAAGGATAGCAATGTTTAACAAAACAATACATAAAGCTATCTAATATAATTAAAGATATTCTATATATAAAAAGGATACAAAAATATACTAAAGTATATAGAAAAGGTAACAGCTATAGCAAGGGCAAAACATAGTATAAGATAGTACTTACTTATAAGAAAGGATAAGCATTTAGCTTTAATAATAAAAAAAAAAGAGTAAGATTCCTTAACCGCTTAGGTGTTTTAGCTATAGGCTAAGGAGGTATTAATATAATAATAATAAAGTGTTTATAAAACGCTTAAATAAATATTATAAAAGAATTATAATAAAAAATAAAGATAAAGAAGATATAAATAAAAATATTAATAATAAAAAGAAGAAAAACAAAAACAAAAAGTAATAAAAGGCAGCTTAATTTATGCTATAAAGCTAATTAGTAAACAAAGCGTAATTACCTAAGAAACGCAACTAGTAATGCATAGAAATAGGTACGTACTAATTACTACTTATTTTTTTTGTTTAATCTAAAAAGGAAAGAATAACCTGTTCTAAGGAAAGAGCATTGTAATAGAAACTGCGTCATAGATAACGCGCTTAAGGAGGGGATAGCTATAACAACTAACACTAGATTAACCTAAGGTTACGTATACTATACAGCATATATCTTAGGCCGATTGTACCTAACATAATTAGGCTAAGTCTTAGTTCTTATATATAAAGACCCCTACCTTTTTGTACGATTATTATATAATACCCTTACGACTATCTTACCTAACAACTTAGTGCATTACCCTATTGTTATAATAATGTATAAGAACGTCTACTAAGTTGTTCTTTTTAATTAAGTTAGCGGTATATAAAGTAAGCTACTGCTATAACAGATAGCTTCTTAGCAGTTAGTAAACGTTTATAAAGCTAAAGGATTATTAAGGTAGTACTTATATATCCTTATAAGCGTACTTTTATACTTAGTAAAAGATATACTTGCTTAGATTACTAGCTACTTTTTAGTAATTTAGTATAGTCTTTTTCCTAGAAATCTAAGACTATATATACTAATTATATAGTAGGTTAATATAGGCAGTTAAAGGTAAAGGAAGGGGTACTAAAAGATACGTTAAGGCTAGCTATAGCATAGCTATAGCTTTTTTTTTTATAACTTAAGCTAACTTATAAACCTTACTATTTTAAACAGCTAGTAGTATCTTAGACTTAGGCGTAAAGGTAGTAGAGCAGCGCTTAAGGTAAAGGGTTTTTAGTAAAGCTTTAGTAGTAATTTTTAGTAAAAGCTTAAGTATAAGCTAAGGCAGCTTAGTAAGCTTAATAGTAAAAAAGGATATAAGCTTAAGGTAGTAATTATACTATTACTTTAAGGTCTTAGTTTTTATAGCAGTTAGCTAATAATATAAGTTTATTAAGCTAAGGAACTAGTACTTATACTATGTTTACTAAGCAGCTTAAACTACTCTAAGAACTAAAGCTTATAGTTAAAAGCTTTTTTAATGTTAAAGATTAAGGTAAAAGTAAAGGTAAAGCTAAAGGAGCTAAAGGAAAATAAAAAAAAAGAAACTAAAAGGGGTATTATAGAATTTAAGTAAACTTTATCTATAAAAGAAAAAGAAAAGCGCTTAGATTAATAAGCTTTAAGAAATTAAAGATTAGTAAGTAAAGTATAAAGAAACGATTATAAAGCTTTTAATTATAGTTTAAGCGCTAATACTAAAAGAAAAAGAAAAGCTTAAACTATAAAAATATATAAAAGAAAAGATAAGATTACGTTAAATATAAATTATAAAGTTAGTAAAAGTAAAACAAAGCTTTATTTATTTTAGTATTATTTTTTATTGTTTTCCTTATTAACGTAGCATTTACTTTACCCTTAAACGTAGGCGTAAGTATATATAGTAGAATATAAAGCTTACGCCTATAGCGTACTTATACGCTTAAACAAAAGCTTAGTATAGTACTTTTAAGATAGCTACTTAAGAGTAGCTAAATACTAAGAATTAGCAACAGTTAAGTCTTTAAGCAGTAGCTAAAGAAGCGTAAATAGCTTTATTAGCTAAAAAGTATATAATAAGCTAAAATAAAAGATAATAAATGCTAAAGTAAAAGCACTACTAATTTATACGCTTAAGGTATATATTACGTATATACGTAGGCTAAATAGCCTACGTACTATAACTTCTATAGATAAAAGGGTCTTAAATTATATATTTGCTTTTTAGGCTCTTTAAGCTTTAATTAAGTCTTTAACTAATGCTCCTAATCGGATCCGCTGACTGTATTACACATAGCAACAGGCTCCGATCTATTTCTACATGGATTCACGCCATCCGATCCGCATGTCCGGAGTACATGAGCACCTAATATACGGAGCATGTGCGTGCGACATGCATGTATCGATCGCGAAGAGGAAACCGGACGCATCCCAATTTCCGCATGTGCCAAGCCGGCAGGGAATCCATCCATCGACTTGGTGGCGGGCCTTGAGTCCTTGTCGTGGCAAATGGGACCTGGTAGCCAGACTGGTGGCCAGGCTGGCGGCCAGGGGAAATATCCGTTGCATTCCAGTCGAGTTGGCCGACGAGAAGGTGGAGGAGGGCCGGGACAGGCTCGCAGAGAGGCACGAAGAGAGGCACGAAGAGAGAAGAAAGAGGGACGCTGCGGAGGTCCAAAACAATATTGGATGAATTCATCGAGACAACAGGCTCCCAAGACTTCAATGTTCCCAACGGGCGCGCGCTCCCTACAGGTACTCGTACTCGCAACCTTGCTCGGCCTTCCTCCCTCCCCCCATTTTCCCCCCTCCATCCCCCCTCCTCTTTGTCTTAGCACTCGCCCAGTTAGGGGGGGGGGGGGGTTTCAAGGGATGATCGCATCTGTGCACCTAGGAGAGGATCGTGGCTAAGAGGATGGAAACAAGGACTAGGCTCGAGATCTGCGAGACACGGCCTGCAATCGCATTCTGGGATTCGCGGAGTGCCTGCCGAGCATGAAGGCGTCAACCCATCCATGGGACCCATCCACGGCCCCCCGTGCCGACCTCACGATCCCCTCCGCAGTACTCCGTACGGAGTACTCGTACGGAGCACGAGTCCTGGTACGGAGAACATCCAGACGGACAAGGGCTCGACGATGCGTCCGGAGCACCGCCATGAAAACACCGTTGCGAGTAGCTTCGGTGGGCTGATGCCACCATCTGGAATGGCCGGCATCACCAGTCGTGTCAGGCCATCCAATTGGCAATCATGCAGGCCAGCACCCTAGAGCATTAGGTGCATGCTAGGCTCGACGAACCCCGCCTCCATAAGCCAAGGCCGGCGAGCAGGCAGACCCCGGCCCCTGGTCGGCATGCCGAAGCAAGGCTGCTAGGCCAGACAAGGGATCGCATTGGGCGAGCCGCGAACGCGCGCGTTGACGCCTGTTGGTGCAGTGGTTGGTCCAGTCGGCAGCAAATGGATGTTCCAATGCTGTGTGCTCGTCATGGTGGTCGATTGCTCCCGGCCGTCCGCATCGTCCCTCCAATGAGGCCCGGTCGGGACGCCGTGTAGCCCCAGCAGCATCTTGGAACCATCCGCCTTCCTCGAGCCCCCTCCTCTGCGATTCCTCGTCGAGCCGTGAGGGAGGGCGAGACGAGACGCCGGATTGTTGCGTTGTCAAACGCAGATGCTCCAGCGCTCTCCAAGCTTGGAATCGAGGCCGTCGCCGCCGCCGCCTCATTCTCCTGCCCCTCCTCCTACCTCCTCCTACCTCCTCCTCCTCCTTCTCGTCCACCACCATCACCACCTTCTCTCCCCCCCCTCTGACAGTCTGCTTCGATCTCGACATGCATTGATGCGCAACCACGGGCACGTACGAGTACGACTACTCGAACGGAGCAGTCGAGGAGACCCAGCAGTCTGGTTCCCTCCACCCAACACCTGAATCACAACCCTTCTCATTTGCTTTTTTCCTCGGCATCCAACCATTGCTATTCTTACTCCTTACCACGACCACGACCACGACCACGACCACGACCACGATCTCGACCACTTCATTCTTCTTCCCTTCCCTCTCCTTCTTTTCTTCCCTTCTACCTCCCCCTCGAGACCTGCGCTTCTTGCAAATCTCTCCATTCCTTCCCTTTGTCTCCATTGCGCGCGCGTGCTCTCTCCCTGCGCGTCCCCCCTCCCTTCTGTTGCCCTTCCCTTCGACCGGAGGTCGATTGATGGGAGCATTGCGACGATCAATTGGCTGTGACGGAGTAGATCTAGGTTCTGATTTGTCTTGATTTTCCCGGGCTTTTATTTTTGGGACCACCGAACAGAACGAGCGGTTGCACTGTGCCTCCCGCGACTGACTTGCAATCTTACCTCGTCCTTGCCTTGTTGTTCCTCGCCTCCTCATCTTTTTCGTCCTCTTCCTCTTCTCTTTGAATTACACCTGTCCCTGTCGTGGCTATATTCGCCCCTCTCTTTTCCCCTTCTTTTCCTTTCGCCCGCCCTTGCGCATTCGGTCGCGCTCTCGCTATTCGCAGAGGCATCCAAGATTCCAAGTTGCATCTCCCGCGACCCGAGTCGCCACATTGCGCCCATCCCCCCGACAACCGGCCTTCTGACTTTCACAGCAGAGCATTGGATTGATGCTGCAGACAGAGGTACCATCGAGCAGTCACCGGCTCCCGGCGAGCCGCGTCCGTTAGCCTCTACGGTCCTGTCGGTTGGAATTCAAGTCTTCTCGATCCGGACTGTGCGGAGACGCCGCCCGCCTTCATCATCATTGCGCTGTCGATCCCCCCGCCTAATGGGCTGGGGCCCCGAGCCGCACTTGTCACGCGAGTCGTTCCCAACGTCACCGTGAAGTGACGGAGAGCAATCTCTGTCCTCTCTTACGACTACCACTACTGCCTCTCTGTCATTGCTCCTAATTCCATTATTGAGTCTCCAAACAGTCAAATATCTGTCAAGCCAACCCTTTTCAGTCTTCCAGTTCATACTTCTTCTTTTTCTCTTCTTTGCCTGTGCCTTCCTCCTCTCGAGCCGAGACCTCGCACGTTCGCTGCGTGTCCCAAAATATCCCCGGTGGCTCGAGCTTCAACGACGTCATGGCAACCATTGCCCTGCCCCGGCCGGTGCCCTCGCCCACACCGAGCTCACCATCCTCAGCCATTGCGCCTCCGATAACGCCCCCGCGCTCTTTACACAGCATCTCTTCCCCGTCGACGACTTCGTCTGCAGTCCCGCTCCCGGTGCCCAACAAGCACATCCCCAAATGCCCCACTGGTCCGGCCAAGAACAACGAACCCGAGACTCCACCCTGCTCACCGGACCAGACCGAGCTCACCGAGTCGACCGAGTCTCCCGAGCCGACTCAGCCGACCACTTCGCCCCCGTCTGAGGACACCGCAGCAGTCCAACAGCGATCGCTGCTCTACCCGCCCGATCGGTTCTCCCGGCTGGAGTCTGGGGGAGGCTTTATTCACGAGATCGATGCTGCGCACATTGCTGACGCCATCGATTTTGCGGCCCGCCAGCCTCTTCCCGATCCCGTCCTTGTTTTCCCCTGGCTCCATGGCATCCATCGCTTCAACCGCCTCCAGCAGAACTTCTTCGGTCGCGAATGCGCTGCCAAATCTACGCCGATATGTTTGCGAGGCATCACCGTCGTGAAAGCTGACGGAAAGCTCTCGGCGGCCTGCCTCAAAGGCGCTGTGGCCCCCGCCGAGCTCATGTATCTCGATATGGGGAGGGATTTCGTCGAGCCTGATCCGATGGAGGGCTTCTCGATCCGCAACTTTCACATCCAGCCCATCAAAGCCGCAGTCACATCTGACATCATTGTGTACGGCGACAGTGCCCGCGAAGCTCGCAAAGTGGCCTTTGAATTCTCAACGGCGCAACGTCGATGGCGCGAGAAGCAGGCGCGGCAGGGCAGGACCCTCCCCGAATACAACACCTTCATTTGCACGAGCCCCTTCGCCGAGTTCGAGGAGAAGTTCCCGCATCTCGTTGCGATTGACTCGGCCGGGACTGCTACAGGCAAGGTGTTGGATTTCGTTCTCGAAGAGCGGCGAGAGATGTGGGAAATGACGAAAGCCACCGAGATATCGAAGAACGTCTTCCTCGGCCCAACCCCCGAAGCCGGAAGCGAGGACGAACTGCACCTTTACGATGTATTGATAGAGTGCAGCGACGTTGGCCGACTCAACCCCTCACTACTGCAGTCCGTGGCCGAGAACCCAAACGATGTTCCGAAGCCCTCAATGCACGACTTTCCGTCATCGGGGAGTATCCTGCCGTCTTCTTGGTCCCATACCGAGGCCGATGGCTTCCTGGAGACTTGCAAGTGGATGTTTCATATCTCTCACGGTACTCTCCCGGCCGTATTCGCCCCTGAATCGGAGGTCGAGGAGGATACGAATATGTTCGAGACAATGGAATTACCCAAGCCGCGCAAGATTCTGATCCACTGCACCGACGGCTACACCGAGTCGTCCTTGTTGGCATTGGCCTACGCCAGCTACAGCACCGGGAAGACTCTGCCGCAGGCGTGGACGGATTTGCACACGACAAAGGGCCGCAACTTCTTTGCCTATCCATCCGACGTATCCTTCCTATCTTCGATAGCGTCGCGTCTGCTTTCCGAATCCCCTTTGGCCGCCGATGCGGCCGCGCTCAAGGAAGACATGGACATTCTCAGCATAGATGACCCGGACTGGTTTGCTTCTTTCGACGGTTCGCTCCCAAGCAGGATCCTCGACTACCTTTATCTCGGAAACTTGACGCACGCGAATAATCCAGACCTGCTTCGGGAGCTCAACATCCACCAGATCCTTGGCGTCGGCGAAAGAGCCTCGTGGAAAGATGAGGAGCTCGAGAAATGGGGCGATGCAAACATTTGCGTCGTCAAGGGCGTGCAAGACAACGGCATCGATCCCCTCACAGAAGAGTTCAGTCGATGCATAGACTTTATAGGTAAGCCCCCGCCTCATTGAGGCCCGGCACCCCTCGGGCAACAATGCGTTGACTAACCATGACCCCTTTTTTCTCCCGCAGAACGAGGCAGAAAGAGAGGGACAGCCACCTTGGTCCACTGCCGCGTCGGCGTTTCTCGAAGCGCCACCATCTGCATTGCCGAGGTCATGCGAGCCATGAAGATCTCCTTCCCCCGCGCATATTGCTTCGTGCGGGCCCGTCGCCTCAACGTCATCATCCAGCCGCATTTGCGCTTCGCATATGAACTACTTCGTTGGGAAGACTATCTCCAGAATGGAGGTGCAGATCACCTGCCATCCAAGCGGGAAATGGAATGGGGAGAGATCGCTCGTGAAATCGCGCTCATGAACCGGCCCTACTCGAAATAATATTGGGGGGCTTTCCTTCCCCCTACTTCTGTTCTTTTCTCTTCAAGAACTGCGCTCGGATTCTTCTTGAATATCCTGAGCCTTGCATTTCGCTCTTCTTGTGTTACCACATCCAAGTCCTCGCTGCTCAAACGATGATTTCCTTCTCTTTTCCTCTTCCAATACATTTCTGGACACTTTCTGTACGGAAGCGTTCAAGTGGAGATTGGAGGCAGATTTGGGACGTTTGTGGCGACAGAGCCATCCGCTGCTCAATCAATGTTGTCACTGCATTTCATCATCTCCACAGGATCGCACCCTTTTTGAATTTTTCTTGTTTGATACTCCAGCATCCTGGCGGGCTTTCTGCGCATACGAGTTGAACTCCTTCCCAATCTCCCTCCCGAATTCCAGTCTTGGTAGTAATCAGTAAACAAACAAAAGGCGACCCAAGTATAAGTTGGATGGATGTGCAATTCAACATCGCTCTCAAGACAGGAGGAGAAGGAAGAATCCAAAGGGATGCATGCGAGAGGCGCTACCTATCTACCAGACAATTGCCTGCTTGCCGACCGTCGAATTGTGAAAGAAAGAAAGCATTAGCCGCACAGACATGAAAGGGTATTTTGATATCAAATGATGCTGTCCGAGGCGATTATATGAGATGAAAGAACGGCTGACAATCGAGACGCCTGGTAAAGAGCTTGAATCCCATCCTCCGAGAGATGACGAACCACAAGGCGAACCAAAACAGGCAATAAAAAAGGCGGGGAAAAGGGGGAGGCAGCGGATCCCGAACGCGGCGAAAGTGACGCGCCCTTTTTGTGTGCACAGCAGTATAGGGCCCGAACTATATGTTGATGAATGCCTGGCGCTCATCAAGCTATTGGCCATAGACCCCGGAGTCGCTCCTATCGTCACCCTCGAGGACACTGAGAGGAGAGCGTAAGTCGTCATTGTCCAAACAAAAGGGGGGGGATATGAAAGAGTAAGGAGAAAAAAAAAGGGGAAGGGGGGGGCAGGGAAAAGGGGGGGGAGGGGGGCCGCAACTTACGAGAATTGCTTGACGAGGTAGCCTTCTCCACCATTCTCCATGTCGATGTTATAGACATAGAACCCGCCGTCGCTCGTGACCACCATGACCTGCGGACTGCTGCTGCTCATGGCGACCACGCTGCGCAGCGGGCCGGACGACGCGCTGGCTCGGGAGCCTCCGCCGGCGGCCGGGGTCTTCGGGATCTTGATGTAGGCAAAGTCTCTGAGGGGCTCCCACATCTCGGTGACGGACTGCGGTAGGTAGGAGCCGACGACGCCGACTACGCCGCGGCCCATCATCTGGGACGAGCGCCGCAGGATGTTCCCGAGGGAACCGCTGCTCTGCCTCCGGATGCTCATGTCGGCGTTGGCATTGGCCGAGGCGCTCGGGTCGGCGCCGTCGCTCTTAGGAGATTCGGTCGCGCTGTTGCCGGGCGAGTCGTTGTCGTCGTGATTGCGCGCACGCGACCAGCGATCCTGGCGCGTTGGGGACCCGGGCGGTTCGATCGGGGCGCCGGCCGGTGTGGTGTGTCCGGGTGGAGGCCCGAGGCGGAAGATGTGGACGGTGTCGGAGGTGGAGGATACGCAGAGCAGGGTGGAGCTGAGATTGAAGGACATGCTGTAGATGGTCGACGGGTACGTCCCACGCCGGAACTGGTAGAGCTTCTGGCCCCTGGGGATCGAGAAGACGCGGATGATGGTCCCTGTCTCGCTGGCGGTCGCGAGCAACGTCCCCTCGCTGTTGAGGCATATGCAGGACAGGGGGGCGCGGTGGGCCTCGATGACGTTGACGGCCTTAAGCGTGAGGGTATCGAAGACTAGGACCTCGCCGGATGTCGGTGCGACGTATGTGGACTGCGGAGGAGCATGAGCCGGCCTCCTTGCCTCAGAGTCTTCTCGGGCTTTGGGAAGGGGATAGGCGATGAAGCAGTTTTCGGAAGACGGCGAGAGGGCGCAGATGGCAGAGGGATTTGGCGACGTCGGGATCGTGTAGAGGAGGCTCATGTTGCTGATGTCGTATAGATAGATTTCTTCTTCGAGGACGACGGCTAATCGCTTGCGGTTCAGTCGCACGGCCAGGACGGCCGAGGGAAAGGTGAGCTCGCATATGATGGAGCCTCGCTGTAGAGAGAGAGGCGAACCTAGCATCAGCCAACTGAAATGAAGGGGCGAGTCCCACGGAGCCGAGTGAGGGCTGACGACGAGCTTACCTTGGTGTTCTGTATGATGAGGTGGCGAGGGGACAGGATCAAGGCAACGAGAGAAGTCGAGAAGAGCATCTCGATGATGGCGATGTTGCCATCATCGCTGCTGAAGATTCGAGAGAATGGATCGGTGTGGTAGATTCGGAAGCCTTTCGAGGTGCCTTTTGGATCGCGAGGGACTCGTCAGCGACTCTGGATAAGACTCCAGCCTTGCACAAGGCAGGGCGGCTTGAGCCAACGCACGGGGTGAAGGGGGGAGGCCGGCATGGCGAACTCGAGCTTACCGACGGCTAGGCAGCTATGATCTTGATTGAAGGTGATGAAGTTCAAGGAGAGATTTGCCATGTCGGGCGACGGTGGCGTCCTCCAGCAGAGAGAAGCCGGAGGACCTGGTTATGTTTGGAGTGCGAACGTTGGTCGTGAGGCAGGGCGGGCGGCTTGCCGCGGAGGGAGCCTGATCGATCGAGAGGCGAAGCTCCTCGACGTGCGGAGTAGAACGAGACGCTGATGGAAAAGGGGCGGGGTAAGGAGGAACAGGAGGGACCGCAGCCGCAGGATGAGCGAGGAGGTCGGAGTGAGTCGCTATTGGCAGACGAGAGTCGAGCAGCCGAGACGGACGGGTTGCGAGGAAGCCGACGGGGTCCGAAGGAGATACGGGGCACGGGGAATATACGAGGCTGGAGGATCGCGAGAGCTGCGACACGGTCGGGCGAGGGATGTGATGGATGTCAGAAGGGAGGGAAGGAAGTGGAGGGAGAGGAGGGAGAGGAGGAAGAGAAGGCAGAGAAGAGAGAGGACAGAGGGAGCTGGAGCAGCAGAAGCCAGGCGTTGAGGCGTCACGAAGCGATCATGGCCGATGCAAGGCAGAAAGTGGCTGGTGAGATGAGGGACGAGACTGGTCCATGGAGAGAGCACTGGAGCTGGAGCTTTGAGACCGAGCAACGCTATGTACCTACGTAGGTTCGAAGAGCTGGAGAGCTCAAAAGGCCTACATCATGTAGTGCATCAAGATCTTTTTGGGAGGTTGAGCGGCGCAGCCCCCAGAGTCCAGCAGCTCCTCGGGCTTCAATTCCAACGGGCTCGATCCAGCTTGAGCTCAGCGAAATGACGTGTGGACGCAAGGGCCGTCTCCATCCTGGATGGGGCCATCCACAGGTGAACTGGATTGAGGGGCTTTTAGGGGGTGACCCGCGTGTCTAGGGCAGGTGACGCGCTAAACCCAGCGGGCGTTTGATTGATGCGTGCGGAGAGCGGGCGGGCACGGGGCGCTGTAGCTCGCCAGAGCGCCTGGTGGCTGGGGGCGGGCATTCACGGGACTGGAGTGTCCATTGCTCGCTGGATGAGCTTCATGTGGCTGGGGAACTCATGTCGCTTAGTCATCATGATCCTCGTGTGCCAGAGCAGGCAATCAGACGGTGCCAGAGTTGCGACGGATCGCACAGGGTTGGGAGGAAAAAGTTGGTGATCTACGGAGTACTCCGTACGGAGTGGATGCTTCAACCTTTTTGGATGGATAGATCAAGATACAGACGATTCCTCTGCTCCGTATGAATCCCATCATGGTGGATGGCTTTGTCGACAGAGCCGCAAGCCTGCAAGGTCACACTTCTGGGACAAGAGATTTGAACTTCTGTCACTATTCCTGGCGCCACTGAAGCTTCATTTGGCTCCTCCAGACAAGATCCAGGAGGCCAGCCTCCTTCCAAACACCCTCATGGCCCCCAAGTCAGCGTCCGTCTCGAAGCAGGCCGTGGCCAAGTCGCAGCTCTTGGACGATTTGATACAAGGCGTAAGCGAGTCCCTCATATCTGTGTCCTCTTTGTTTCGTCCAATGCAATGGATCATCTCCTGACAGCATCATCTTAGACAAACAGCAGTAGCATCGTCTCGAAACGCAGTGTTGAGAGACTCTACTTCCCCAACGAGCCTCACTTCTTCCGCTACTTCGTGAAGAAGTTTCAACGACGGGCGCCCCTCATCAACCGTGGGTACTGGCTCAGGCTGAGAGCCATCGATGTCGTCGTCCGCCATTTCCTCACCAGAATCTCCCCGAGGAGGAAGGTTGTCATCAACCTGGGCTGCGGTAGGTTCGTCATCTCATGACCCATTCTCGGCCATGTTGCGGCCATATCCATCACCCTCTTCAGCAACAAGAATGCTGACGCGCTGCAGCGATGTCCTCCCCTGGCAATGCCATTCTCGGTACGGGGCTGCCAACGACAACGTCCTCTTCGTCGATGTGGACTACCCAGATCTCCTGAGGAAAAAGCGAGCCAATGTCCTGGCAACCCCCCAGCTTCGCGACCTCCTGGGCTCGGGCTATTCCGTCAGTGAGTCTCGGGATGATTGCGTGCTGCTCCGCAGCGATAGGTACTGCCAGGTGGCGTGCGACTTGCGAAGGCTCGACATTTTCCGCATCTTGCTCGAGTCATTTCTCGATCTCCCAAGCTGCGAGCTGCTCTTCGTGGCAGAGGTGTCCATCACGTACATGGACACATCTTCGGCCGATGCCCTGATACAATGGGCGAGCTCGATCGGCAGTCGAGGTATTTTCAATGCTTTGTCTCACCTCTCCGAGTCAAGCGAATCTCTGACGTTTGGTAGCCGAATTCTGCCTGCTGGAACAAATACTCCCTCTCGGACCAGATCATCCCTTTGCCCAGACCATGCTTTCTCATTTTGACAAGCTCAGCACGCCGCCCAAGTCGGTCGGACAGTACCAAACGCTCGACTCACAGAGAGAACGTTTTCAGGCCCGCGGCTGGGCAGATGTCAAGATCTGGGACCTGTGGCAGGCCTGGGAGGGTGATCACTTTGTCACTAGGCCCGAAAAGCTCGCTCTGGACGATGTCGAGCCCTTCGATGAATGGGAGGAATTCGTGCTCTTCTGCCGACACTACTTCATTCTCCATGCTTGCACCGCATCTCTCGTCCTCAACGGGACCTGCTCGGCCACCGACATCGTCATGGCTCAGAACGGTGCAGGCTCGAATGACCAGGGGCCTCGAATCTCGATCACAAGCCTAACAATCGCCAAGCCCCTGAAACGCCGCTTCGGCAAAGCAATGACGCTCCAAAACGCACTGGGCCAAGATCACCTTGTTCACATCACGGGCCTCGACATCAATGGCAGAACAGCGACATATGATGTGTTTTCTTGCAAAGGGACCAGCTCTGACGCGCCAGTGTTGCCGCTGAACGGCCCTCCACCAAGGGTCTGCTTCACATTGACCGACCTCGGCAATTTGGGAGTGCTCCTAAGCGGCGGACGCACGTCCCCCACGGTCGCTCTATCGGACTGCTGGCTTCTCGAGAGGGGCGTTGTCAATCGTTGGGTCCCAATGCCTGCATTGCCTGTTCCCCTATTCAGACACTCGGCCATCCGACTAGGTGTCTCGTCACTCGTTCTTGTCGCAGGCGGCAGAACCGGCCCGTCCAAAATTTCGGGAGACATTTACTTGCTCCAGCCCGGTCAAGGTTGGAGGAAGTGCCAAATAAGTGGTCCTTGTCCCGAGCCATCCATCGGCTCCATCCTCTGCAACTCATCGGACCCGCGCATATCGCCTCGAATATTCCACGGCCTGCTAGCTGGTGGTCTGGATGCTTGTGGCCATTTCATCAGGGAGAGGTACTCGTGGGCCCTTGACGTGACATCCATTCAGGTATGCGAACTTACACTGGTAGATTATCGTCTGCTACTCAAATTTGTTCCCCTCGCTAACTCTGTCTAATAGCCAGTGATCACCTTCACCAGAATCTCTACCGACCTTGAGCAAGAAGACTCCTTGTCGGTGTTTGGGGCCAACGTGGTTGAAGTTGGCAACACGGTCGCGATTTGCGGTGGTGTTGGTGCAAATGCGTCCCTCCAGGGTTGCAATATCTCCACCATCACCGTTTCCAACGATCATTGCCAGGTCGTCCAGAGCCTTCGCTCCATTGCGGACAGTCAACGAATACCATTCATGATTGGGTCCTCGGTTGTCAGAGACGGTGACAGCCTCCTAGTTGTTGGAGGCGGCGCAACTTGCTTCTCGATGGGCACTTTCTGGGAGAGCAGCATTTCCAGAGTCCATCTTCCAGGGGGAAGCAAATGGCCTTCTCCTGATCCGCTGTTGTCTTCCGACCAACCACAATTCCTGGAGTCGCGCAAATACTCGACCATGAATCCGAACGACCCAGAAGCGAGAGGTCTTCCGCTAGCCGCCAAAGCCTCCTTGACCGAAGTTCGTCGTGTCAAGCTGGACTCGGCCATTCAATTCGAGGAGGTGCTCAGGGCTGGCGAGCCCGTGATTCTCGAAGGTCTGGATCTCGGCCAATGCGTCCGAAAGTGGACGCCGGCATACATGGCTGAACAGGTTGGCCCAGACAGAAAGGTAGCGAACTCGGATCGAGGATGGAGGACATGACAGCTGACGAATCGTCACCCAGGTCGTCGTCCACGAGTGCCACGCAGACTCGGACAAGATGGACTTCACGATCAAGAACTTCAGCTACGTCACTGAGGGCTTCGGGACTGTCATGGAGAGAGTTCAAACGGGAGCAAGGCTCTACCTTCGATCCCTCTCTCGGGAGAAGCCGTCGGAGACGCCGGCCCAAATCGAAGACGACTTCCCCGCGCTTGCGGCCGACTTCTCGTTACCCCCTCAAGTGGAGTATGTGGCAAAGAACAAATTCAGCTCCGTGCTGAGGGTGTCCGGCCGGGTGAATATGTGGCTGCATTACGACGTGAGTTCTCCCCCTCCCATCACCTCTAAATCGATGCTGCTGGAATCGGTACTGATCCTGGAAACCCATTCACAGGTCATGGCCAATGTATATGCCCAGATCGTCGCCTCGAAGCGTATGATTCTCTTCCCGCCCAGCGACGTAAGGCATCTGTCCTTCGCACCGGGAGCCTCGAGCTCCGGCCTTGACGTCTTCACCGAACTTGACGCGCCGTCGTCGTCATTGTCAGGAACTCGCCCGCACGAAGCCATCCTTCATGCTGGCGACATGCTCTTCCTGCCGGCGCTATGGCTGCACACGGCGGCGCCGATGACGGATATGAGCGTTGCGGTCAATGTCTTCTTCCGCGATCTGGACAGCAACCACTACTCGGGCGGCCGGGATGTGTACGGGAACAAAGACCTGGAGGCGTACGAGAAGGGCAGACAGGCAGCGTCTCGAATTGGCAGTTCCTTTCAGCAGATGCCCAGGGAGACGAGACGTTTCTACCTCTCTCGCCTGGCGGATGAAATGCTCCAGGCTGCAGAAGAAGGGTGAGGGGTCTGTTTGGACGCTCATACTGTACAGCATTCTCCCGATGCGATGAATCTACGACGGAAGCCACCGCGATCGTTGACATAACGGATCTGTTGGCTGGACTTCAGGCTATTTTCCAAGCCCGCCTGGTGTGCCTTTTTTGCATGTGACGAGGGGCAAGCTAGCGGGCAAGCCCCCTTGGCCCGATCAATTGTTGGCCGAAAGCTCTCGATAGCTCTTCCGTGATGTTCCCCCACTTGACGTCAGCGAGCGGAAGAGCTCCTCGATCGGCGTCAGCATCCAACGTTCTTCGATCTTTGCTTGAGTGATGAAGCTCACGTGTTGCTTCGTTCGGGAGCAGAAATTGGATTGCGGCTTCACGTCGCTCGCGGATGTCCGACTTGATCCACTGGAATGCTGTCCAAGTCGGCTTC
Source organism: Escovopsis sp. TC (assembly GCA_003055185.1). NCBI lineage: Eukaryota > Fungi > Ascomycota > Sordariomycetes > Hypocreales > Hypocreaceae > Escovopsis > Escovopsis sp. TC. The sequence goes on along the minus strand of NIGD01000004.1, from coordinate 3,835,271 downwards.
GACCCGCGAAGCAGAGGAAGGCTCGAGTCTCTCGCCCACGGTTGCTATCTGCGCTCGAGATCTCGGGATCGAGAAGAACGCATCTGGCCGACGACGCAGCCAACGTCCTGGATTGATCTAGAGGTTGACGAAGATGCCCCCCAGCGGCGGGGCGCAATCGCGCCATGTCCTGCGGCGCCTTCTCCTCCCGAGCGCCGTCATCGGCACCGGTGCCGTCTTCGCCTACAGCCTTCGTCCCCGGACGATCCCGGGCTCGTCGTGCCCTCAAGTCCCCCCGCCCACGTGCGGTTCCGACGGCAGGCTCCGGCTGCCTCAATACCCGACCATCAAGCCCCGATCCGAACAGCTGCGAGACCTCCAGCGTAGCAGCAGCAGCAGCAGCAGCAGCAGCAGCGCGGAGCCAGGCGACGCCGCCATCTACGACGCGCTCATCATCGGCGGCGGGGCGACAGGCGCGGGCGTCGCCCTCGACGCGGCCACGCGGGGCCTGCGCGTCGCCCTCGTCGAGCGCGACGACTTCGCCAGCGGCACCAGCAGCAAGAGCACGAAGCTCGTGCACGGCGGCGTGCGGTACCTCGAGAAGGCCGTGTGGGAGCTCGACTACGGGCAGTACCGGCTCGTGCGCGAGGCCCTCAAGGAGCGCAAGACGTTCCTCCACACGGCGCCGCACCTCAGCTCCTGGCTGCCCATCATGCTGCCCCTGACGAGCTGGCTCCGGGCGCCGTACTACTGGGCCGGCACCAAGTTCTACGACCTGCTCGCCGGCTCCGAGGGCATCGAGAGCTCCTACTTCCTGCCGCGCAGCAAGGCCCTCGAGGCGTTCCCCATGCTCCGGCCCACGGGCCTCGTCGGCGCGCTCGTCTACTACGACGGCGCCCACAACGACTCCCGCATGAACGTCTCCCTCGCGGTCACCGCCGCGCTGTACGGCGCCACCGTGGCCAACTACGTCGAGGTCACGCGCCTGCTCAAGGACGCCGACGGCAGGCTCTGCGGCGCCGCCGTGCGCGACCGCATCGCCGAGCGCGACGATCCTGCCACGCGCGCCGGCCGGCGTGACAACGTCGACAACCACCATGACAACGAGATCACCATCCGCGCCCGCTGCGTCATCAACTGCACAGGGCCCTTCGCCGATTCCATCCGCAAGCTCGACGACCAGCACTGCGCCGACATCGTCGCCCCCTCGCTCGGCGTCCACGTCGTCCTCCCGGGCTACTACTCCCCCGCCAACATGGGCCTCCTCGACCCCTCCACCTCCGACGGCCGCGTCATCTTCTTCCTCCCCTGGCAGGGCAACACCATCGCCGGCACGACCGACACCCCCGCCGTCGTCGCGCGCGAGCCCGTCCCCGATGAAGCCTCCATCGAGTGGATATTGCGCGAGATCCGCGGCTACCTCGCCCCCGAGATCAGCGTCCGCCGCGGCGACGTCCTCGCCGCCTGGGCCGGCATCCGGCCCCTCGTCAAGGACCCGCACGGCCGCACCACCGAGTCCCTCGTCCGCAGCCACCTCGTGGACGTCAACGACTCCTCCGGCCTGCTTACCTGCGCCGGCGGCAAGTGGACCACGTACCGCCAGATGGCCGAGGACTGCGTCGACGCCGCCGTCGCGCGCTTCGCCCTCACCCCTGGCCCGCCCCCGCGCCGCGTATGCGTCAGCGGCTGCCCCGCCGCCGACGACTCCGCCCTGCTCGACGGATCTTGCCAGACCCACCGCGTCCGCCTCGTCGGCGCCCACGGATATAGCCCGACCCTCTTCATCCCGCTCATCCAGCACTTCGGCATCGAGACAGAGGTCGCCAGGCACCTCGCCGAGAGCTACGGCGACCGCGCCTGGGACGTCGCCGCCCTCTGCAGCCTCACCGATTCCCGCTTCCCCGCCCGCGGCGAGCGCATCTCCCGCCTCTACCCCTTCGTCGACGGCGAGATCCGCTACGCCGTCCGCCACGAGCTCGCCCAGACCGCCGTTGACGTCCTCGCCCGCCGCACAAGACTCGCCTTCCTCAACGCACAGGCCGCCCTCGAGGCCCTCCCCCGCGTTATCGACATCATGGGTGACGAGCTCCGCTGGAGTCGGCACAGACGAGACCTCGAATGGGTTCAAGGTACGCGCCCTCCCGTTTCACCCCATCTTCATTTCCCCGCATCTTACATGTCTACGCATTTCACAACCCCCTACATATGCCATCATCCATGATCCATCCCATCCCGGGACCCTGATAGGTAGTCAGGACCGGGCCTCCCCCAAAGTCACCATCCATGGTCCATCCCCATGACGCGATACATACCTTTCACGGTTAAACCCGCCCCTACCCTCACGACGCCAGCGGGAGAACGGGTGATACATCAGACTGTCGACGAGCAGAGCTGACGACGGATCCATGTCCTTTTTGTAGCTGTCGACCACCTCAAGTCGATGGGCCTACCCCGACCTATGCACGCCGCCACGCGCCAACAGGTCGAGCAGGGCCAGCTCGACTTCAAGGACTCGCTAGAGTGGAGCATGTACTCGCGCCACGACAAGCCCTCGAGTCATGAGGAATAGACAGAACGCTACATCTAGTCAGTTTTCACTCTAGATCCATGTGACAGTTCTTCGGCACGTTTCGTGAGAATGAGGGGAAACTTGAATGTGAGGATAACCAAATCGAGTAACTTTGGTTCGTGCTTCTCTTCGTCGCAATCGATCGACACTGAACTTATTGATGAATCATGTCCGAGGCCTCTCGCGAGGCAGGGTATCTAGTAGCCATCCATCCATCTTCACCCCCGTCTATTTCCTGTGTATCCGCGATGCCCTCTGTGCAAGTCCCATCCGGCCAAGCCTTTCTCGGCAATAAATCCCCACCAAACGCCAGGCCAACAAAAAAAATCGATGAGGTAGCAATCGTCTCGTGACAAAACGCCTTAGAGAAAAGACGTGAAGAAAACAAATACATATGCTTCCCGCCTCTTGGGTGTTCCGAACTCCATGCTGACGTCGTAGACCAAACCCAAAGTGAAAAAAATTTGATGCGTCATTATGCAACCAACGTCTTTGACATGACAAAGAACAGACGGTGGAGGGTCGTGAGCGAACAAAGGAAAAAAGAAGGAGTCGCGCGCAGTCAGGGGTCGGGGACCGCATGGTGTAGTGGTGGCTGAGCGCCAAGAATGATCGGACGTTGAGGTTGACGTAGGCCGGACACCATCTCAAATGCAGTGGCTCGAGTAGTAGCTGCCGTCCATGGCATCGTGGCCGGATGAGGTAGGAATCGGGCGAGGAGTGGAGCTCTTGCGGCTGAAGCCAAGCTTCTCGCCGACCTTCTTCCAGCCCTTGCTGTGAGCGGCGACGGCGCGCTGGAAGCCGCCGGGGGAGCCATTGAACGACCACTCGGACGTGGGGGGCGTCGTGGGAGGCGTCATTGGCTCCATCGAGGCGGGCGAGTTGCCGCCGCTGTCGTCTGTGAGGCTGTCGAAGTCGATGCTGTGGTTGGCTGTGCTGCAGCGAGAGGAGTATCTCGGCGTGCGCAGAGGGGCGGGGCGCATAGACGGATCGCAGGCTGTGGTCTCATGGTGGAGTGGTCCAACAGACTGGAGGAAGGGCAGGAGAAGAGAGTCGTTCATGAGCTCGAAGAGGATTCGTCCCGCCTCAGTCAGCTCGCTGGGGTGGGGAGGAGCCGGTCCGCAGGGGACGCCGATGAGGTAGTCGCGGACTCTTGCGGGTAGGTTGACCTCGCGGGTAGCGCAAGGGGCGATGTAGACCTCGATGAGCCGCTGCCACCAGGCGCAGACCTCCTCGGTGTCATCCGAGAGGTGCTGGTCGTAGTAGGCGGCGTACCGCTGGGAGTCGAGTGTGAATTCGAGGGACTCCATGCAGTGGTTCTGGGAGAGGTAGGCCATGAAGGCCGTGAGGTTCCATGGCGGGGGGGCCACGTCGAGAAGGATCTCGGTGAGAGAAGGCGGCCGGGAAGCCATGTTGTGGTGCTGGGGGAAATGGGCCTGAAGGGAGTTGTCGGCGCAACTAGCTCGGCGGGAGCAGGTGTAGTCGCATTCGTGGGTGGCCTCGAATGTTGACAGGGGGCGCAGCTGCTCCGAGTTTGTGCTGAGGTGAGTCGGTCGGGACCGTCGCAACCGCGGCCGGATCATTTCCGTCGAGCTCGTGGTTGTGAAGTTCGTGAGTCACAGACCCTCGCCTCCGCCCCAGAGTGCTGGGGATGCGCGGAAAGGCTGATGGCAGCGACGGGAAGCCAGGACTGGAAGTGAGGTTGGGGGGGCACAGTGTGTATCTGTCCGAGGTGAAAGAGAAGAACAAGGAGAGGCGAGAGGGGAGAAAAGAGAGAGTAGCCGGAGGATTATGAGGGAGAACAAAAAGTAAGGCCAGCAGTAGTGGCAGACTCCGATCGAGATGAGTGAAGAGCTTCGGGTGCCGCGAAGGAATTGATGGCCAACGGGCGCTGATATGGTGCGACTGTGGAAGGATGGGTGTGGTGGAGATGGCTCCAGGTTCGCGGGATGGCCGATCCAGTGTGTGCAAGGGAGGCACGGGAGGCAAACGAGAGTTGTGGTCCAGAAGTGAGCGGCAGAGGCTTCGACGGGCGAGATCGGGATTGGGCGTGGGACCTTTTTGAGACGGTTTGAGACGTGTGCAGAGGAGAAAACCAGGGAGTAGTATCTCGATCGAGTTGTCGGGAGCCGTGCGGAGAATGGATGATGTTGTGCTGGAGGAGATCGACGATGGATGGACGATGTCGTGGGAAGATTCGTGGGAGATGGTGGTGTATGCCAAGGAAGGAGTGGTGGAAGGTGACGGGGCGAGCTTACATACTTTTGTATCTCGAAGCTGGGAAGGCGCAACAGGCGTGGGAGGAAGGGGGAGAACTCGTGGATGGCAAGTGCAGTCACGGTGGATCCACGGACGGGCAGGTGCGGGTGCGGGCACGCAGGACTCGAGGTACCTACGGAGTAGTAGTCAGTACTCCGAGGTCCGTACAAGTACTCGTACTCGTACTGGTGCTCCGAGGAAGGCGCTAGCAGGCCTTGAAGGGGAAGGGATCCATTGCAGGGAACAGGAAGGGAAGGGGCACTGACCGGGGGGGGGGGGGGGGGGAAGGGGGGGGGGGGGGTAGG
>NIGD01000004.1:3818977-3830134 GCA_003055185.1 Escovopsis sp. TC | reverse complement strand
GGGCCAGGGGGAGGGGGGGGGGGGGGGAGGAAGGGAGCGGGGGGGGAAAGGCCATGGCGGGACCCTCCGAGTCTTGCCCAGACTTGAAGACGCAGATGTACTCCGTATCTCTGCTCGTACCGGTACTTTCGTGCTCTTTCCGGAGCACTTCGAGGTCGTGCTTGCCTTCGCGCATCCCGCCTGGGGCGACCGGGGAAAGCGCTACCTACGGGGGACACAGGCACTCCGAATCTCCAGACGCGCGTCCAAGGAAGTTGCGAATGGAAACGTGCTCTTGTCCAGCAGTACGGAGTACCTCGAGGTACTTTGCTTTGAAGCAACACTGATCAAGTTCGACTTCAACTTCAAGTCAGTGTGCATCATGTCCTCATGTGCTTCACGTCCTCATGGCCATCCAGTCTCCTTCGACCCCCATCCCGCCTCGCAGATGTTGGTTTGGAGTATTCGGTACGGAGTACGAGATGCCCTGTGCCCAGGTTGCTGGCGCCAGATGCCATCCATCCAGGAAGCAAGGAGCCCTGTGGGAGTGCAGCGGTGATGGTGGTGCCGCTGGTATGTATGTGGCGCAACTTCCAGGGCAATGGGCCACTGCGTCGACACTCCGATATTCGTCATGGCCCCCCTCATGCCGTGATTGTCCTCAACTGTGTGTTCATGTATCGAAACCTCTCGGATAGACGCGCCGGACTTGCACACGAAGGTTCTGGGCCGGTGCCGCTCGGCCCCGACTTGGCTTCTCGATGTGCTGCAAAAGGAGTGCTGGGCAGGCCTGGGCGACCACCCATGGGCATTCCCCCCATCCACCATGGGCCCATTCCATTCCATCCACCCATCCATCTCCTCCATTCGATTGACCCATTCCATCCGTCATCCATGGATGGCGGCCAGAGCCCCGGCGACTGGGCCGCGTGGGGACGACGGCGGGGCCCCCGCCAAGGACGCATCAAGGCTGCGCTAGGTACCTCTGCGCTGAGCTGCCGGGCTCTGGCCGCCCATCGATCCTCGACTGCGTGCGTTCGAGGCCCGGAGCAGCCCGTCGAGTCGAGGGGAGCACTGACTCCGCAGTATGGAGTCCTCGTACTTGGAGCAGAGGAAAAGGTAGAGATACGACGGTGTTTGCGAATACATACTATGTACGGAGTACGAGTGCTGGTAAGGGGTGCAAGAGGCTCCGTCCTATTCCCATCCACCAGGAGCGGAAAGCGTACGAGTACGGAGTACGAGTATGCCAACTGACACATGAGTCAATCCTGGAGCGACACAGGAGCAGCACGACTTCGTCCATGCCTAGTCCACTGCCGGGGAGGTCTGTCGTCGTCGGTGATGAAGACTTACCCGCGACAAGGTCTTGTGCGGGTTGCCGCCGCGATGGTCCTGCCGCTCCCAAGCACGTCCAGGCATGGATCCCTTTCGGTACTGTCTCTCCTTTTCCCGACGCCGCTGCTTGCTGGATTCCGTCCTCATACTACTCCGTACTCGTACCGGTACGAGTACGAGTAGGGACTCGCACCCACGACATGGCACTGGCATTCTCGTATCTGAACCTCAACACCAAGGATCGACAAGGGAGGGGGGGGCATGGCCCTGCAGTATCCACGGGTACAATTACCTCTCGGTGTGCGTCTTATGTCCGAGATGAGAGGTAGGGGCACGGGAATCTACATGCACCCGGAGAGCTGCGGACCCCTGGGCCAGGTCGAGGTCGTAACTCGTACTCCTTACCCCGTCCAGAACACAACCCCCCGTCGTTCTTCTCCGTCTTTCTCCTCTTTCCCATCTTGATTGGCACGCGGTGTCCGGAAGGGAGACACCCGACAAGGGTTCCAGCGCCATGCTGCCGGCATTCCTGGCCTTTTTTCTCCTCCATCTCCTCCTTCTCCTCCTTCTCCCCTTTTCCCCTCTGCCCTTGCTGCCGGGATGACAGACAGAAAGCTACTAGAGAGACAGACAGGAAGACAGAAAGACGGGCAGACGGGCAGACGGGCAGACTGACTGACATCTGCCATTTCTGGGTCGTACTCTGAACACCACCAGACACGAGGTCCAAGGGATGCACAGGAGAGACATGGCAAAGACAGAGTGGCCAGAGAAGGCGAAAGGGGGGAGGGGGGGATGGACAACGAGGCGAAGGCGCAGGCGAGGCGAGATGGAGATGCCACGAGGGGGGGGGGGGGGCTCCTGTCTGTCTCTTCCGGCATCGACGCTGGCAATGCAAGACACTGTCTGGGAAGCGGTTGGCCCACCACGATGAGCACCAAAAGGGTCCTGTTCTCCTCCCCTTCTCCGCCTTCGTGTTCTTCTTCCTCGGCGATGGACCCGACCACGGTGGACACGAGGTCTAGACCGAGAGGCGTCTCTGCTTCGTGATTGCTGCTCACACCGCGCTGAAGGGCAATGTAGATACTGCATGCTCCATGCTCCATACTGAATACTACCTAGGTACTCCATACGAGTGCATGCCACCTACTAACCTGTGCTCGTTCGTACATCACAGCACGCACTCATCTTGCTCTCCCTTCTCCTTGCGCAACCCCCTCCCCGCCGACCCTCCCCCGAATGACGATCACCATGTCGAGCGACCAACCACCTCTCCTACCGTAGCACCAGGTTACCACGCTCCAGGCGAGATACGCAGCAGGCACATCGCACATCGCACTTTCGCACATCGTGCATCGTACACCCGCAAGGAGGCATCCAGAACAGATCCGAGCCAAGATGATGGTGGTCTTCTGGCCGCGAGGCGTTGCCCGAAACGGGCACGCAGCGCACCAGAAGACGAAAAGAAGAGCGGGAGGAGTGGAGCCAGCAGAGGTGTCACCACATGGACGCAGACATTAGTACGGAGGACTACTCCGTACTCGTACATGGACACACACACACACACACATTCCAGTCCGTCTGCTCGCAGCACCAGCGCCAGCAGGGAGTTTCAATGGTGGGCATCTCGTACTCGTCCTCGTACGAGAACGAGTTCGAGTACGGGCAGGTACGAGTACATGACGCCCGGACAAGATGCAGATGGCAGCACGCACGCACGCACGCACGCACGCGCATCTTCACACGGCCCTCTGAGACACCTGCATGCGCCACTGCGAGGAGTGAGGCCGTACTCTACTACCAGTACTCGTACACACTCGTCCCAGTAGGATGTGTCTCGTAGGGGTTCGGAGGACGGGAGCAAAGGTGGCCAGCGCTCCAGCACGGGCGGAGCTGAGGCGCGAAGGGGGCAATACATCAATGTATGGATGTGCTCTCAGTGCTGCATCTCGATACACATGAGTACTGGTACTCGTACGAGCACATACTAGGTACTCCGTACTGCGGACGACAGAGCACATCGATCCATACTCTGTAGAGATCCATGGATCTCGCACTCGTGCCCGAGGCCCATCCGAGACATAGTACGAAGTCCTTGTACTCCGTATGTACGAGTACGGATCCATGTAGCGTGATGCCTCCCGCAGAGCACGTCCGCCGCGAACTCGCAGAAGTGGCAACCCGCGGGCTCGCCCCTCGTACATTAGCCCTCTGCGTGCCCGTCGATGCTTTTGTCGGGATTCCGCCATCTGCCCATTGCTGGCTCTACGGAGTACTCCGTACTTGTACGGGCTACGGGCTACGGGCTACGGGCTAGGGGCCTCGGGCTACGTCTGTCTCCGGCGGGTTGCCTCGCCGGGCGTGGCTGGCGATCGATCGCCCTGAAGACGGGAGACTTGTGCTAAGACGCGGGGGCAAAGGTGGACGAAGCAGGCTGCATGGAACGGTCTGCTGCTCCGAGTCCCATCGCGCATGCACCTCGTCGAGCCGCCACTGGCAGAGAGTAGTATTCTACGGAGTACGGAGTACGGAGTACGGAGTAGTACGAGTACTGTAAAGCACAGGGTTCGTCCTCCCGGGTCTGCGTATGCGCGTCGGTAGTGGGCATGCACAGTCCGGACGGAGGGGCATCGTGACCATCTATCTCGGCTTCACTCTGCCCGTACTCCGTACAAGTACACGGGCAACGCATGATTGCAATCTCCGACGCGCGATCCTGGTACTCATACGGAGTACTCCGCACCTGGACGACGAGCAGCGCCTCGTAGAAGCGAGTACGACCACGACCACGACCACGACCAGGACCACGACCACGATGTCGACCTCTGGAAGGGCGACCTGGCACGTGATGCTGTGAGAGACCTTCCGGGGGAGACGGTGGAGTCCCGCGTCCAGCGTCCCTTCCCGCAACTTCAAGACAGTACGGAGTAGTAGTAGGTTAGTACGGAGTACTACTCCGTACGGTAGTAGCAGTACTCCGTAGAGCTGGTACCGGTACCTGGGAGACCTAGCGGCGCAGGATGGGCCGGAACGGGATGGATCCTGATCCATCAGTCATCGCGCTAGAAGCCCCGTAGAAGCACGCTAGACGCCTCCAGGGCTCTTTCCCTCAGCCACCATCTGCGCCGTCCAAGGCTGCTTCAAGGCGCTCCTTCCATCCCGATTCCAGTCCTCCGTGTACTCGTAACCCCGTACTACTCTTCCTCGTCCTCGTACCGCACTATCCCCCCTCTCACTCGCCAAGCCCCGCCCACCCTCCCTCGAGGCCCGCGATCCTCATAGCACAGTACTTGTCCGGGCACTCCCTCCTCCGCACTCCATCCATGCACTTCACGACGCACACATCAAGTCCATCCATCGTGTGTTGCCAGACCACCTTCGCTGCGCTGGCCTCGCTCCCCCCCCCCTCCGAACTTTTCTCCCCTTTGACTTCAACGGTTTTTCTTTTTCCTTGCCTCGTCTCCCCCCCTCCCTCTTTGCCATCCTGCCCTCGTTGCTTTTTCCCGTTCCCACATCGCCACACGAGCGGAGCACAACCCGCACAGCACCCGGAGCCCGACTCGTTGTGTTCTTGTACGAGTACGGAGTACTCCGTTTTGTTACGAGTACTCGTATGCATCCCACGCGCATGCTCATGCTAGGGGGCCAAGGGGAGGGGCACCCTGGGCAGGGATGCGGCGAGAGGTCCACTGGTGATGACTGTCAAGTCTTCATCACGATCACGAGTTCGAGCACCAGTACGGAGTACGGAGTACTCCGTAGAACATGCCCACAAGCTCGTGATCCCCTCTTGGAAACGGCGTCTCACGATCGAGCCGAGCTCGTGGTTTCCTCCGCCCTTCTCGACGCATCTCCATCATCCACCATCATCAACCGAGGATGCCTTCCAGCAAAGCCCAGCGCCATCCTCGCAGCGAATCAGCGCCCGCGCCCCCCCGAGCGAGATGCGCGTCGCCAAAGTCTAAAGCGGTGCCTCGCGCGCCGTGACTGGCCAAGCACCGGATCCATCCACTCCCCAACATGGCCGCAGCTGCATCCACGTCTTGCGCGGCGCAGGTCTAGCTGTTCCCCTTCCATCCATGGCTCCATCTTTGCTTTCTTTTTCCCCCATCCCCCCTCCGACTTTCATCTGACTCTTGTCACCACCGGCACTCTGTACGGAGTACGGAGTACGGAGTGCGGAATACCTCCTCATACACGGCCCTTGCAGCACTTTGACTCGTACCCCGTACTCCGTCCAACGTCCCCGAGAGAGGCCTCAGGCACGGAAGGGGGGGGAAGCAAGGACTTGGAGAAAGGGGAGGGGGGGCATCTTGCAGGTCGAGCTTGGAGAAGGGAAAATAGATTACTTTTTCCCTTCCCTTTTCTTCCTCCCTTCTTCCCTGCTGCTGTTTTCTTTTGCCGCTCGACCCCAGATGCCGGTCCCTTCTCCCTCGGTCCTGGTCGTTTCTTGCTTTTTTTCTTCTCGCTCTCTCTCTCTCTCTCTCTCTCTCTTCCCCTCTCTCTCCCTCTCTCTCCCTCTTCTCTTCTGGCCTTTTCCCTTTCCTCTCCTTTCCCCCCCCCCCCCCCCCCCTACCCCTCCTTTTCTCTCCCGCTTGTCGAGGCTGAGGCCCGCGCGGGTAGAGTGAGCCCGAGGCATCCACAGATGGATTGCATTAGTTTGGATCGCATCGATGCATGCGGCGTCCTCGAAAACTTCCTCCCCGGTGGGCGCGGACCCGGCCAGTTGCCGAATATCAGATCTGACGGGGCCGATGGTCAGTTGGTCAGCGGAGGAAAAGTTTCCTATTCCTGGCACTGGCTGCCAGGATGCTCTTGTTCCTCAGGCGGGCTGTTTCAAGTGATGAGCATGCAAGGACGGGGCGCGGTCAGCGATGACATTGGACCCGGGCACGGAGGACCCTCCTCCGAGCATGGAGGATGGGAGTACTCCGTACACTGCAGATCGATGGCTCGCGGGCTTCCACTTACACACACACACACACACACATACACTCATCCTCGTACCCGTACTCGCAGTACAGAGGGTAACCACTGTACATACCTGAGCATGTGAGCCTGCCTTGTGTGCAGTCGCCTTGACTCGAGCTCGCCGTGGAGATCCGCCCCTTCGGCACGCCCACGGGCTTTGCCGCTGCGCGCACGACAATGTGTCCTGCGTGTCCCCTCCCCAGAGCGGGGGATCCCGTTCCACAGCACCGACTCGTCTGCGCGAGACCCTGCCGGTACTCCGTACGAGTACTACTCCGTAGATATCGCAAGACTCCAAATCCTCGCGCGAGCCGTGCGTATCGCCATGGATGGCTGGATGGCTGGATGGCTGGATGGCTGGATGGCTGGATCATGATGGTGGTGATGCTGCTGCTGCTGATGGCCACGATGCCAGGATGGCCGGACTCTCAGCGCGCCGGCCCCCGCGCTTACCGGATCTCGCACGGCGCCTTCTACGGAGTACGGAGTACGGAGTACCAGTCCGAGCCTCCAGCTTCCTTGCGGTCTCTCCTCCGTTGAAGAAACAACCTCCTCGACGCTTGTGGTTCGATGTCCCTGCTCGCACATGTCTGGTCCGGACAGTATCGTCCACTGGCACTCGCCTGCCCCCCCCCCCCCCCCCCCCCCCACCCCAGCCCCCCCCCCCCCCCCCCCCCCCCCAACCACATCGCGAGACGATCGCTCTTGTTTCTCACCTCATCCATCGTCGATGCCGAGCAGACTGATTCGCCCGCGTCGTCATTGGCTGCCCTGTGCGGGCGTCCGTGCCACATACAAAGTATGCTTCCCGATGCGAGCCCTCGATCCCTCATTGTGTGTACGGAGTACATATGCAGACCGGAGCGCGGAGTTGACCGCACTTGAACGGAGTACAAGTACGGAGTACGGAGTAGTAGATCACAACACCATCAGGCTCGGGAAGCTTGAGACGGGGGGGGGGGTCCCTGGCTGAGGAGCGGAAACTTCCCCTCGTTCTGGAAGATGGAAGACGGAAGAAGGAAAGATAGAAGGCGATGCGGGCGTACGAGGACACAGGACACCGACTCCAACGACGCGGATCTGCCTCGGACGTCATACCGAGGTTTTCTGTGCGCACTTCTCGTGGGGAGTCCATCCACGTATCGAATATTCCGTCTGGAGCTCACACTTTGTTCGAGAACCTCTCGTCCGAGTTCCAAGCACGAGTACGAGTACGAGTACGGAGTACAGAGTACGAGTTGTACTCCGTACTTCTCGTCAGACCATGCACGAGTAGCGCTCGTACTCGTGCTCGTGGTGAACGCCGTACTTCGTCCTGGCTGGAATGGACATCCACCTCCCTGCAGTCGACATTTTCGGTCTCCGCCCCCCCTTCCCCTCCTCATGAGGCTCTGGCCCCCATCCCCACCCCGCTCGTCGATTCGCGGTCTCAAGTCGCCAACGGCGTGATGAACGCCGTACTCCGTCCTGGCTGGAATGGACATCCACCTCCCTGCAGTCGACATTTTCGGTCTCCGCCCCCCCTCCCCCTCCTCATGAGGCTCGGGCCCCAATCCCCACCCCCCTCGTCGATTCGCGGTCTCTGGTCGCCAACGGCATGAAATTAACGTCGTCGTCGCCGTCGTCGTCGTCGTCGTCGCCGTCGTCGTCGGCATGCAAAGAGACAAGACGTCGAATGATCCTTTCCGTGCTGTGCTGCAGGACCTCCCTCGTGCATTTGCTGCCAGCCAGTAGTTCCCCCTACTGCTCGTCTTGATTCTCCTCCCGCGAGTACCACCTACTCTGACCTGGGAGTATCGTGGTCTGTTCGGAGGCTGGACAGACCTGCATCTCGAACAGGACAGACGGCGACGGATCCACAGACAGCCGGCAGCATCCGCGCAAGGGATCAAATCCTGGACATTCTCGCCTCGTATCCCTGCTGCCTCTGCTCCTGAACTGTCATTGAAGTACAGGTACGGCAACGAGCATACGTCTACTTTCCGACCTGCATCCATGATCCAGATCCCATGATTGAGGCAAGGGAGGAGAAGGGTGGGAGGAGAAATGTCTGCAGAGCGATAGATTGGATGCCATACCTTGGGATCTCAGTAGAAGCACTACCTCGGAGAAAAAAAATAGAACGAGAAAAAAAAAGGGGGGGGGGCTTCAAGGCAGGCAGGCAGGAAGCCTTCTCGACGTCAACAGGCGATGGCAGCGCGGGAGAAACAACTTGAGGCGGTCCATCGATGAATCGCTGATCGAATCAAGCTTGGCTTCGGGCACGATGATCCATGATGGGCGGGAAAGGCAGGGCGTGCAGGGCGTGCAGGGCGGGCAGGGCCGAGGACGGGCCCTTTTTGCACCGAAGATTGGGCACTATCGACGGCTTCAGCTTGTTCATCCGCCGTCTAGGCTTTTTTTTTCTTCCTTCGTCCGAACTTCTTTTCCCGTTGACGTCGGCGATGCCTCCATGGATCTTTTCTGCGATTTTCTTCTCTTTTGTTCCCCACCCCTCCTCTCACCACGCACTTCCCACGCACAATCCATGCACATCGCACGACCGACGAAACACTCCCCCCCTTCCCCCTCCTTCTTCTTTCGTGCTTTGTGATTTTATTTCTATTCTCGGTCTGTTCAGCTCGAACCGCACCCCTACCCCCTTCCCTCTCTCCCAACCCTGCAAGCACTGGTCCAAGGTCTGGGAGGAAGAGCGCACGCTTCAACGGGATCCGGGGGGGGGGAGAGGGGCCGGGACTGAGAAGAGAAAGAGAGGGGAAAAAAAGGTTGATTCTGAACGATTAATCCTCCAATGGGGAGGACATGTCTGCCGTGGGTCTTGCTCGCCCTTGTTGCGAATGGAGCCGCGGATTCCCATCGCCCGCCAAGAGAAGCAGGGTATGATGGTGGAGACTCGCTCGGGATATCGATGGATATAGCGATGGACATGGGAGTGTGACGAATATGACTGGATCTCGGATCGGGTACTCGTACTCGTACCAGTAGTCGTCCTTGTATGGGCAGCATGCGAGGCATTCCTGTGCGGAGGCGTGCAAGCCATTGCGATGGATGGCCTGCCGGATCGAGATTCCCACACTGCGGGAATGGCATCAACGGACGAGGACTCTGTGTGTGTACCCGGACGAGTACAAGTACTCTATTCTCGGCCTGCAACCCGAGGCCGGGACATGGGGGGAGGGTAAGGGGGGAAGAGGAAGGGAGGGGTCGTATAGGGTCGACGACGGCAGACGTGGCGCGCGGTTGCAGGAGGGGCTGCCGCTGTTGGGTGCCACGCTGTTCATCCTTGATCTTCCCTCCCCCCTTGGCTCTCTTCTTGTTTCGTTTCGAATCCCCGGCCTCCCGGGACCCTGTGCATGGCATCTCATGGATGAGACCGCCGGGCCGAAGGATGATCGTTCTCCGTCGTCAAGCGTTCGGTGTATATGCGGATGGATGGACGAATCGAGGATCGTGGCCGCAACTCAGCCCCGGCGAAAGCTTCGTGGTCGTCGTCGTCGTCGTTGTTGGCGCCGTCGTCTCGGCAATACTTCGTTCGCGGTTCGAGCAGATGTCGGAAGTTCTTGAGACGGATGGAGCTCGCGGGTTGTCGGTGGTTCGTCCGAATGGAGGCCCACATGGATGAGTACTCGTACTGGTACCTACATTCGACCTTTTCCACAGTCTGGACGCAATGGGACGAGCCCATGCCTCGCGGCCGCGCAAGATGGCCGCCGGATGGCCACCGGATGGCCGTTGTCAAGGCCCAAGCGGGCTGTGTGCAGTGGACAACGAACGGAGGAGAAGCCACGTAGCGACGCCTCGTCTGGATGGAGCCATGGAGTCCATGGAGTCCATGGAGTCCATTCTCTCACGACTGATTTTTCAATATCTTTCTGCACGACCGTTGCATGCGATGCCATCGTCAGTGCCAATCAACGCGTGTCTTTCGCAGGCCTCCAGGAGCACCCATCAATGCATGTCGCAGACTGGATTTGCATTCCACATCACGATGCTCGTGCCGTTATCGTGTTCTCCTTGGATGTCATTTTGAGAGGAAGAGGCACTCCGGAGTACATCACTAGTACTCCGTAAGGTAGTACTGCTACCTGTGACTACTAGAATACTCCGTACTATTAGTAGTATTAGGAGGTATGAGTACGAGTACACGATGTACTCGTCTGGAACTGCATGTGAGTACGAGTACGGAGTACTCCGTTCTGTGCCTTCCTCGAACGCACGAACGCTCCTGCCCGGGACGAGCAGCAGACGACGGATTCCGGGCAGGAACAATCCACGGATGACATCTTGCTCTTTCCCCTCGTGGAACGCATTTTTCAGCACGAGTAAGTTGAAGACATCGAGATCTGAGATGTACCTAATACCTTATACGGAGTACGAGTAGGAGCATCATACTCCATGGATCCATCCATTGTGTGCAGATGTCATCTCCAGGCACTGCATCCGCCGAGATCAGCGAGGCGGGTGCAAGTCATTCTACGCCGTAGCAGAAATGCGATCACATTACGGAGTAGGGAGACGAAAACCCCCGATGCACGCTGCGGCCCTCGCATGAAGCAGCATGAATCAACACCACGGCATCCTCGCACCTCCACCATCCACATGCCCGTGCTAGCCTCACCACCCGCTGCAAGACAAGGGAAGAATTCCCCCCCCTTCTCAAAAATTTTTATCTACGACAAAAGCAAAGGACAGGAAACAAAAAAGGAAAGGAACAGAAAAGAAAAACAAAGGAAAGAGACGAGCTAGTGTCTCGGACGGGCTTCTAGAAACCTTCCACGGAATCGAAGCCTCCCTCCATCCCTCCCTCCATCCCTCCCTCCATCCCTCCCTTCATCCATCCATTGGATCCATCCAGGATTGCCCCCCCCC
>NIGD01000004.1:3807023-3817654 GCA_003055185.1 Escovopsis sp. TC | reverse complement strand
CCCCCCCCCTTTTCCTCCATCGTACCAGTAACACTTACCGCAACGCGTGCCACGATAACGCAACACCCGGTACACCATCCCCTAGTCGTGGACCTCGCACGACCACAGTGCCTTCGTGCACCCCCTCGTCCAGTGACCCCCTCACTTTCAGATACCACCTCAGGCCCTTCGCCCCGTGAACACCCGTCCTCGTAAACCTCATCCGACCTGGAATCATGCCTGTGACACTCGTACAAGTACCCATCCACGTAAAGCCATCATGTCCATCCACGGAGAGCCACCCGTAGCACTCGTTCATCCGACGAACCACCCGATCGGGCACATCCCGTACACCACCAGACCGAGCACTGCCAGACCGTACTCCGTACTCGTACACAACAACCGCCATGTTGCGACCTCACCGTGATCGACCAGTCCGGACACAACCGAACCGTCATCACCCGAACCTACACAACCGAACCGTACTCGTGTCCCCCCAACCGTCCGTCCACCGCACGTCGTCCACATACACGTCCTGCAAAGTCCAACAGCCCCCCCTCGGCCCTTGACAACAGATCGCTCCCGCATCCCTCCTGCGCCCCCCGGATCGGCATCCCCGGGTGCTACCCCCCCTTTCCCCCCTCCCCTCCCCCTCCCTCCATCCACATCTGTCCACCCTCCCTATCCACATCTGTCCTCATCCCTATCCACATGTCCTCATGCCATCCACATCCGTCCTACTGGTACGAGTACTCGCACGAGTACTCCCCTCCCATCACGACGCCCAGAAGAATTTTCCTCGCCTCTCCCTTGTCGTCAGCCTCATCACGAAGACGAGAAGATTTTTCCCCTCCCCCCTATTCCTCATCTATTCTCCGAACCCCGAGCCTGCTTAGGTTTCCTCCGTGGGAACCCATCCATGCTGCCATCTCTGCATGGATGACACCCTTGTGGTGCTCTGGTGAGTCTCGTACTCGTAGTCGACGAGGTTTCCTCGTCGTCTGCTGATGACCCCCTCGCAGTCCATCTGATTTTCCCGAGTTATGCGCCCATGATGCCCCCTCGTACCGGTCGTCCACCAATAGGGCCCTGTACCAAGTCCATGAAGGCTTCATCGTAATGAGCCCATGATACCCTCGTAGTGCACCTGAGGTTTCCTCGAGACCTGCCTGAAGTTCCCGCTCAGTCCACCTGAGGTTTCCTTGTAGCCCATCAAGGCTCCCTCGTAGTCTGCCTACCATTGACCCTCTCGTACACCATTCGACCCGTCCTCTTCCTCCGCTATCTTACTCTGTGCCCTGGTCTAGAATCTCAGCTCGTGAAATCTCATAGTCCAGCTGGATCCATTCGCTGTCCGCCCACGAACCCGGGCAAGTCTGCCTCAAGTCCCTTCACTATCCGCCCGTCATCCCCTCGTAGTCCTACCAAGGCTCCCCCCTCGCAAATACCTCCCCTCGGTGCTCGCCTACCACACTACTCCACGCCTGCCCGTGATGCCCTCGTATTTTGCCCGCGATCCCCTGGTGTCCGTCCTTATCTCTCGGACCCCGCCTTTGGCCCCCTGGCAGTCCGTCTGATGCCCATCGTGTCTGCCCCGACCCCCTTACAAGCTCGATATCTCCCACACTACTCCCATCGACACTGCCTCCATCCACACCCATCTCAGTGAAACCCGTCCTAACCATCCCGTCCCATCCACTCGTCCAGTCCACTCGTCCAGTCCACTCGTCCAGTCCATTCGTCCCTGCCACACCCATCGACACTCGTGCCATCGACACTCGCCCCATCCATGTCCCATCGACACTCGCCCCATGCACGTCCTATCCATCCGTTTCATTGACACTCGTCCTATCGAAAGTTGTCCCATCCATCATCGTTCAAACCACACCTTACCATCGTTCGTCCAATCCACTCTGTCCGTCCACTCGTCCCATCACAGTCCTCCTGTCGTCACTCGTCCCATCTTCACTTCCCTCTCATCCGTCCAATCCTCACTTCCCATTCACTCGTCCCACCCACTCGTCCCACTCGTGCCAAGAGACTTCCTCCTCATCCTCCTGGACCGCGTCAGCCCCTCCTCCACCGCTCAGTACCCTCTGAATCCCCTCTCACTGACGCCAGCACGCCCTTGCAATCGTCCTCACAGTCCCTCCAGACACTCCAGTGCGATACCCGCACTTCCAAGCCTCCCAGACATAGCAAATCGCTGCCCCTACTGCCCGTTGCCCATAGCCTGCCCCCCCCCCATCCAGTTCGCGGCTCTACGAATCGCACCATCCGCCACCTGGCATATTCCATCTCGATCGTTCCACCTCAGCCTCCAGTGGCTCCTATCCCACCTCGCCAGCATGGCATGGTCCGGACATCCCTCCTCCCGATCATGCCATAATCCTCGCATCCCAATCGCCAGTTCACTTGGCAGTCACTTATTCATTCACTTGGCACAAGGGATCAGAGGAAATTTATTGACTTTTTTTTTGGTTTCTGTCTTTCCTGTCTAAGGGATGTCTCTTGTATCCAACATCTCTCTCTCTCTCTGTCCTGTTGACGATCCTCCTCCTTGACCTTCTTTGGCTATGCAATGCTAAAACACTATCTGTCTTGTCAAAAGTCCCTGCCATTTTTTTCTGGCCCGTGAATTCTCAAGTGTTCCCAAACTCCCTGAACGCCAAATGATTGCCAAACAGCCGGCTTCTGCTCCTTTCCTCGCTATGTGAATGCTATAAGACTGTTGGAGCCGCCTTCCAAAAACCATGTCCATGTTTGTTCCCTTGCGCCATAAGATATGTAGTGCACATCCTCCCATCCTTGGTATCTTCCTCCGCTTCGACCTATTCCACTGCTCATTCCCAGATGGCGAATTCTCCTTCAAAGCCGCCGTTGAGCAGCATCCCCGCGATGCGAATCCTGAGATCGGGAATCTCGTGGGACTTATAAATCAAAGTGGGGATCGCGCCCATAGCGAGGCAAAGCCCATTTAGGATGACGTGCATGCCGCAGTCATGACCATTGGTCTGCCGGGGCACTGCATGCTTGGAGACCGTCCAGCATGATTCCTCAAACTCGCCTCGAGTAAAGTCCCGGACCCACTTCTTGCCAATGTCAACGTACTTGCTGTTGCCCTCAAGGCTCATCGAGTCGATGTGCGCAATCTTTTTGTCGAATGGGCTGATGTATAGGAGAGTCCAGTGGTTCTTGTTGCAGATCGGGATCAAAATGGTCTGCACGTAGCGGAAGTCCTCTGGCGCAACCCCCATGCGTCGCATCAGACCCTCGGTGCCAGTGGTGCCCTTGGTCAAAAGGCGGGTGATGAAGAAAGAGTTCATAGAAAGACATCGGCGAGTGTCAAGCGAGGTATCATTAATACCAGCCTTCCAGTTGACAATCTTGTCGACCCATTGGAGTGCACCATTGACGATCTCGTCGTTGAGCCACTGGGTTGGGGGCACAATGGTAGCAAAATCGCGGCGAAGCAGACCGACTCCCTCAGGGGTCTTAACCAGAGCCGTCGCATCTGAGGCATTGAGGGACTCCATGACCACGTCCGTCCATTCCTGGCTCAGAGGGGGGAAGACAGGCCACCGGAGATCGTACCTGTGGAATCGCTCATTGGAGACGGCACGAACCTTGGCGTCGTGTTCCTTCTGGGCCAAAGCGCTCAGAGTCTTGATCCCCCAATCGCTGACAGGCAGAGGTGAAAGCATAGGAAGAGTGATGGCGGTGTCCACAGAGGAAAGAACCTCCTCGGTGCTGGAGGTCGTGGTAGCCGGCCTGAGGCGGCGGAGTTGAGTCTCTCCATACTTGACCAACTCAGTCGGAGTCAGGCTCCGGTCCTTGCTGTCCTCCTCGACATTCCTCTCCTCGATGATGGGATCGACCTGAGGAACGTAGCCCCGGATGCCACAGCGCTGGAGAGCTTGACGGCTGCGAAAGACCGCGTGGAGAGGAGTCGCCAACGACGCAGCCCGCTTCTCGGCCATTGACTGTCTCGGCACATCCTTTTCTCGAGGCGATTGCGACGGAGTATCGACGGGTGAAGGCTGAGATGATATGGCCGTCATTGGCACGGATGGCATTCTTGGTAGGTCTGGGAAAAAGACCGAGGGAATGATGGGAGCCTTGCCATTGTTGCCATCCTGGGCCCTGTTGACGATGGTGGTGACAATGCTGTCGTCCTCGGTGACATCGTTGTCGGTGCTCCCATTGTTGCCAGTAGTGGTGTTGTTGATGTTGTCACTGCCCTTGACTGCCTGCACCTGAGGAGGCTGGCCGTCCTGAGGAGACTCCGGGACATTCTCCAAAACTGAAAAAGAAGAGGACGAAAGTCAGTCTGCCAATTCCCTCACCTTACAAAAGAAGAGGAAGGATTGCAGAAGATGAAGAGAAAGGGAAGACTCACTCAAACGCGCCACCTTATGCAATCCGATGCAAACAAGGGAAGTAATTGCAAGGAAAACAACCCAAGCCATGATGGCCAAAAATCTGCAAAGACAGATCTCGGAATTCTATTCCTTGAACTGCTGACCCTCTGTCTCCCACTGGCCTGGGATGGGTCGATGCTGCTGCTCCTGCTGCTGCTCCTGCTGCTGTTGCTGTTGCTGTTGCTGTTGCTGTTGCTGTTGCTGTTGCTGTTGCTGTTGCTGTTGCTGTTGCTGTTGCTGCTGCTGCTGCTGTTGCTGTTGCTGCTGCTGTTGCTGCTGCTGCTGCTGCTGCTGTTGCTGCTGTTGCTGCTGCTGTTGCTGCTCCTGCTGCTCTTGCTGTCTTTTCTGTCGCTTTTTGACTTCGATCTGCTCGCGAAAAAGCACCCTTCCCACCTTCGGTGTTTGTTTGAGAAGAGGCCGTGCTCTCTTCACAGTAGCCTCCTGGGGGGAAGGTTCCCGAGGAAAAAGCTCTTCAGGGAAAAGCCCCTGAGAAAGCTCCGGAGGGGACACCTCCAGCTCAGGAAGATTCTCAGGGGTCGGAATCCACCAGCCGTGCTGGAAGCCCATGTCAGCATTGGGGCTGTCGCCAAGGAGGTAGGTCGGCATGTTGCAAATCGAGAGAATGGAGAAGGCGCAGAAGAAGAAGAAGATGATCTTGAGGCAAGAGCAAATGTGAATGTGACTGTGTTTGATGGATTGATTGAGCTTGTAAAAGCAAGAGAAGTTCGTTGTTGTGTTTTGTGTAGACGTGAAGAAGCAAGAACGATGAGGCTGGCTCAAATGCTTACAGAGTGCGAGAAAGAGAGAAGGAAAGAAAAAGAGGGAGTCGGAAGGAGGCGAGGGGCGGGGCGCGTCGAGCTTTAGTACGTCGGCACTTTCAGTCAAGGCCGTTTTGTCGCGCTCGCCGCGCTCGCCCAGCGACTAGTCCTGCTCGCGGGCTGTTGCGATCGCATCCGGTAAGGCGCAACGCTGAGAGACCAAGGTCTCCGGGGGCAACGAGGGTCGCGCGATCGTGCCTGACGTCAGGTCTCCAGGGCAACGAAGCGGCGAAAGATAGCGTCGGGTCGCGATTGGGGATGGCGTCTTCGTTGATCGGGGGCGCTCGGGGGCGCTCGGGGGCGCTCGGGGGCAATCGCGAGGTCGAGACTCGGATGACGAGGTGAATGACGATTGATGAGGATATCGCGGCCGAGACTGCACTGCATTGGTGTTAGGTCGAAGGTGGTTTGAGGTTCGCTGACGGCGACAGGCATGTGGTTTGTGGTCCGACACCCGTGCCTTGCGGCTGCCGGCTGAACCTCGGAGGCGCTCAGACTCCACTGTTATCCGTGGTAGGTGCCATCTCATTGGCGGACCTCGCCCTGGACCTTGCATGCGACGAGACACCTCCACGCCTATGTACTCCCAATGCCGCGTCGCTCCCAAAGGGTACTTGCGCGCTTGGTGCCTGGCAGCTCCATCGGATTGTCTGGACCGCGGGCTGAAGATCGCGCTAGACCCCGCGAAGCTTGGTACTGGTAGCCGTCGCGGTCGCGTCCCCGTCGTCATCGTCGGAGTCATCGTCGAAGCGAATTACTCGCTTGACGTGCCTCGATCGAGCCAAGTCCACCGTCTCGATGACCCTCTCGGTCTCATAGCGTGAGGAGACCACGCCCTTGTTGATACTCATTGACTCTCGTTATCTCGAAGGCCGGGCGGTCCGCTCGAGTCTCGACATCCTCCAAGAGGTTAGTAGTAGACCTTGCCCCTTTTGCATCCAGAGCTCGGGCTTCCTCGTCTCGCCATCGTCATGAGGGTATCACGGTCTAGCACGGGTAGGCCACGCCCTTTTCTTGACATTTTGACGCTTGTCATCTCGGAGGCCGCGCAATCCGCTCGAGTCTCGACCACCCTAAGAGATAGACCTTGCCCATTTCGCATTTGTAGCTCGATGTTCTTCAAGCCTCGACACCGTCACAATGGCATTGACACTCGTCATCTCGAACGCCGCGCAATGCTCTTGGCTTTTGATTCTTTCCATCAGGTGGACCTTGCTCATTTCGCGTATAAAGCTCGAGAGCCTCAGTCTCGACTCAGTCCTAACCGACCTTGCCCCTTTGGAAGGAAAGCTCGAGAACCTCCAAGTCTTTCCCACCTTGGCCCTGACGTATACAATACGGAGCTTGCCCCTTTCGCATCCAACGCTCGAGAGCCTTTCAAATCACGACTCACGTCCTCGACTCACATCGTCCCTGACAGATTGAAGTTTCCCCCGTTAAGCACATCAGACCGACCATGCCCCTTTCGTATTGAGAGCCTGAGCGCCTCAGCCTCGACTCAGGCCACCCTTGCTCCTTTCGCATCTGAATCTCAAGCGCGTCGGTCTCGACCCAGGCCAACCTTTGCCTTTTCGCATTCAAAGCTCAAGCACCTTCCAAATCTTGACCCACCTTGTCCCATGCGAATCAAGCCTTTCCCCATTGTGCCCGTAAAATCGATTCGCCGCCAACCAGCGCCCACTCTCACATGTCCCCAAGTCAGACTGCCTGTCGTAAATCCGACGTCATCTGCGCAGAGCCCGCCCAGGTCTCCACGGAAACCGCTGTTGTTTGCGCGGGCAGGCCCTGGGTTCCTCTGTCAACTTTCGAGACCTCGTCTCGTCTGCGTCTCCCAAGCCCGCTTGACACGACAATGGAGAGCACATGTAGGATAGATATGTAGGATTCAACGAGTATGATTGTCCGAGTGCCCTCCCCTTGTAAAAGCGACCAGGCTCTTCTCGGGATCGC
This sequence comes from Escovopsis sp. TC, assembly GCA_003055185.1. Classification (NCBI taxonomy): domain Eukaryota; kingdom Fungi; phylum Ascomycota; class Sordariomycetes; order Hypocreales; family Hypocreaceae; genus Escovopsis; species Escovopsis sp. TC. The sequence goes on along the minus strand of NIGD01000004.1, from coordinate 3,810,486 downwards.
CCTGTAATCACAGGCAGCACCAATACATCTGTCACAATCTTAAGATGTGCTTCCCCTTTTGAGCTAAGAGCTGTCATGGCAATCAGGTTGTTGCCTTCTTTTCAGGTCATCCTCACTTTGTATGCAGTCCGTCGAGATGGCGTCCAAGCTTGCCGTTTCCGCCCTCCCACGTGCTTTCCCGCGCACTGAGACAATCTTTCCACGGCCCGTCATGCTGTATGAGCACGAAGGTGCCCCTTCATGTGCTCCCAACATCGTATCTCTCTATCCAAGCTGACAAACGGCTTGACCCAGCCTCAATCTAGCCATTGAGGACGCAATTTCGCGGCGTGCGATTGTCTGAGACGTATCCACATAGAGACATCTAGCCTTAGTTCTTAAACATGCGAGACCCGCGAAGCTAAACTCTGAGAAATTCAAGCAGATGTGCTCAGCTGGAAGTAATATGTACGATATTGACTCTGATCAATGATGCTACCGCCATTCTGTGAGGTTGCAGAAGCCCTCAGGGCATACGTGCAGGTTAAATAGTTAAACAAGGTACATAGACAAACAGCCGTAAAGTTTCGTAAAGATTGTGCTTGGTCCTCCGGCAAGGGTGAACAAAATAAAAGCCCCTGCCAATTCCAGATTGTGCCCATCCATATCCCACTACGACGAGGCCGCGCCGAGCTTCTTCGTGCAAAAGGCCGAGAAGTATTGATTCAGCGCGTCCACGGTCCCGGTGCCTTCCTCCAACGCCGTCACCATGCCCACGTAACCGTCCGGTCGGACGACCACGACACCGCCCTTGTCCTCGTCCAGGCCCATCTTGGCGTGCGCCGCGGCCGTGGCACTTGGGACCCTGCGATCCCAGCGGTCGTCCGCGTATACATGGGAGAGGTAGCTCGCCATGACATCCGGGACGTCCCGAGCCATCTCGATGGACACCCTTTTGGAGGCGAATATGGTGCAGATGGAGAAGAACAGGCTGTGCGGGTTGTGCTTCTCGTGGTGCGACACTTTGTAAATATCAGACCGGGTGTAGGAGGAGTAGAAGGATCCCGGACCCTTCATTTGCTCTGCAAGATCCCAGAGCGCCGTTCGGTTCCGCTCGGGATGTCCGGCGAAGATGAAGAGCCGGAAGGAGCCGTTCATGGGGATCTCTTGCTCCAGGCGTACCACGTTGGCGTCGATGACCCGGGTGACATCGGATGGGGGGAAGAGGCGGCCAGCTGTCAGCTTGACACCTCCTGGCTGTATCAGGGAGGATTGTGCGGAGTGGTCCTGCGACCAGTTGAAAATGTTGGGGCCGTACGACACGCCGTATCCGGTTGTGAACTCGGCGGCCTCTCTGAATGTCTTGAGGAAAATGTTCTCCTGCTTCTCCCCGTTCTCAGCTGTGGCTGAATCGTCTCCGAGGTTCAGCAAGGGCGAGCTTTCGCAGAACAGCTTCGTGTATCGGGCATCGAAGTCGATGAGGTCTTCAGCCACGCTCTTGCGCTCGGCTTCGTAGGTCTCTAGTATGTCTCGTGTCGCGAATCCGCCCTCCACGGCATGAATCTTCCAGGCGAGGTTGAGAGCGTCGACGAAAGCCGTGTTCATGCCTTGGCCAGCCTTGGGCTGTTTGAGTAAATGTCAGCAAGGGTCTCGTGGCCAGTATCAGAGAATGCCATCTTACGCTGTGAGTATGGCAGGCATCGCCGCCAAGGAACACACGTTGGTCCAGTGTATATCTCTCCGATATTCCCTGCCCGATTGTGTAGATCGAGAACCACTGGACACTCTCCCATTCGAGGGTGTACGGCTGGAGGATCTTTTTCGCAACGGCCTGGACCTGCGCCTCGGTGGCAGATCTCATTGCATTGCTGTTCGAGTCAAGTGAAGAGGCGAGCTGGACGTAGAGACGGTTTTGGCCATTCTCGCGTGGAATGACCAGCATGGCTCCGTGCTCGCTGTGAATGTTCGTTTTCATCTTTGATAGGTCTGTTAGCACGAGGCAGGCCCGCATTCAGGGGAAAGAGCAAAGCAGGCTCCTGGCTGCTTCAAGCCCTTGGTGCATGCCGCCTACCTTGATGTCAGGAAAGTTCGACTTGACAACGCCGTCAATCACACCCCAAATGTAGGTGACGGGGTCTCTGAAGCGCATCTCGATGTTGAGCTTTTTCCGGATGAACGATCTTGCTCCTTCGCCCCCGAAAAGGTACTTGGCCCGCAAGGTCTCCCTGGCAGTGCCGTCGACGTGCTCCAGCTCAACACGGACCGGGTATTTGGCGTCTTGTTCGCTATTGGTCTCGAACTCTCTGATCGTCCAGGGGCGCTGGACCTCGACGCCGTTCTTTTTCATATCGTCAAGGAAGACTCGCTCCGTGTATCCCTGGTGTAGAAGGGCAGTGAATTGGTGGCGGCCGTCAACAAAGTCCGGGCAACTGGCGCAGGTGCCGGTCCGAGCAATGACATGATCCGGCCCGGCGGGATCCCAGAACGATACTTCGTAGATTCGAGCGGGCTTATTGGCCATGAGCTGGGATTTGAGGCCCATGTTCTGCAGAATGTCCAAGGAGCGCGGATGGAGACCATCTGCCCGTCCTGCAACTGTTGGCACCGGTCTGTCGTCGACATGCCTGATGCGGTAGCCCCATCTGGCGAGGCACGTTGACAGCATGAGGCCGACAGGTCCAGCACCGACAATGACTGAGCGCGAGGGAGATTAGCCGAGGGATCCCTCCGAGAACACCTTCAGTCCATGTCCACGGAAGTGAGACCTACCTATGTCAACATATTTCTCGACATCGTCCACCGCCAAGGAGCCCATTTTGTCGAAACAGGTTGGGAGCAGATGTTAGAGATTCAAGGACGAGATAAGATTCAGGATGGATGGTTCGAAGTCGCAGTCGAAGAGTGTCGTTTGTCGACCAAGCCGCATGGCAAGTTTGAGGGCATGTGTGATGGAGGAGGAGGGGGCTTTTTATTACCCGGTCCTACGGAGTACTGGGACACTTGTCTCGATACTCTGGAGGTGCGGAAACTGGGGAGGAGGCCCGAAGCGGAGGGCTTGGCGACGGTTCCACGGCTTGGATGGTTGTCGATCTACGAGGAAGGATTAGCAAGCAAGCAAGACACGGTTTGCTCGTCCCATCCATACCTCCAGGGGAAGGCAACGTCCGTTGATGGAGGGCAATACTGACGCAGCAAGTGCGAGCCGAACGAAGCCAGAGCCGTACTGTATGCAAGACATGGATGTAGCCCATACAAACTGACCCGTGGGATCAGCCGTGCTCAGATGCCGTAGGAGGAGCAGCAGCAGCAGCAGCAGCAGCAGCAGCGGCAGCGAAGCTGGAGCTGAAAGGGGCCGCCTCGGCAAGCTTCTCCACCACGGCAAGGGACTCGGGAGCGAGAAGAGTCCCACCCCCGACCAGGCCGAGCCTGGGGTCAAAGGGAGAGCGGGCGCGGGTGTGGGGGGTAATTGGGGAGGGGGGGGAGG
>NIGD01000004.1:3774867-3804877 GCA_003055185.1 Escovopsis sp. TC | reverse complement strand
GATATCCCCCCACCTTCCTCGCTGTACTTCCCTCTGTGAAGTCGGGCGAAGTCAAGCAGGCTTCCGACCGCCATGGGTAACGCTCCTCTCGCGCTGCCTGAGTTTCACTGCTGGCAATAAGACCCCATTGCTAATGGATAACTTTTGAAACAGACGACCCCCGCTCGTCGACGATTATCTCTCAAGAAAGAAATAATCCTAAGAGCTCTTGACTCGAGCCCCCTCTCTCGCTCATCAGCAGCCGCGCGTGCCGGTTGCAAACTCTGCTGCCCGCGAAGCCGCAGATACCGAAGACCCCTGCTCGTGAAGCCGCAGATGCCGAATCTGCAGTCATCGAACCCAAGAGGAAAGTTGACGGACTCGACTACTCCGTAATCAGATTCTGAAGGGGGGGGATTCTGCCGATTCCATGTGCGGAAGCCATTGCGGGAATCTTGACCGTTGAACGAGAGTATTGGGTAGGATCTCGGGTTGCCAAGCATACAACGCCGAAGCCCCCGTCGAACCATACATTGAAACGATCAGAGGACCAGAAAGTCTGACGATGGATTTGAAATTGGTTGCGGGCTGATCACGATGTGCGATCGGCACTTGACCTGAGTCACTGATGAAGATGGGCATCTCAACGAGACGTGGGCCAAATTTGCCTCGCCTGTCAGTCTATTTCGAGAAGGGGCCGCTGCTTTGACCGCCATAGACAGGGAGAGGGGATTGAGGCATATACGGGCTCCCTATGGACACGATGGATCGATCCAAGAGGGCGATGGGCCTTTTCTTAGTACGAGGCCCGAGGGTGGTTCGCTTGACCTCCCGAGTCCCCTCCCTCGACTTAAGGTAGTAGAGACAATACCTACGGAGCGCGGAGTATAGAGACCGTCTTTGATAGTAGCCCGTGAGAGACCTTATCGGAGGAAATGACACCTGTTGAAGAGTCCCTTAGTATCTTCTTGCTGTTTCAAAGTAGAACATCCTCTAACTCAACGAGCACTTGTCCCTGCTTTGGGGAGGGGAGGTTTCGACGGAGGGTCTCCAGAAGACCTCTGTTCCCAGGGGAAAGAAATATAGGGAGCCCCTTTCTCCATACAGCCCTCCCGAAAAACTGCGGCGACGCTCGGAATTCCGTAGCAAGGGCTTTTGACTCTCTCTTTTGAGAAGCAGGACGGTATTCCACGACGATGGCATCGTGGTTCATTGGTTATTGACGAAGGCGAACACTCCCAAATGTGTTGCAAAAGGCCACTCGAAGTTTGTCCGCTGTCTTCGAAGGCTGGTGTGCTCTATTCAAAGATAGCAGACGCGTCAGATGGAATCCTGAATTTCTCGAAGTCCTGGGCGTCGAAGTGAACGTGGTCTGAATTGGCCATTCGATTTCCAAGCCGAGATCAGATCAACGGCGAAATGATGGCCCTGATTTCATCCATGCATTTCCAAGGTTCAATTCGTTTTCCTCCCTTAATTTCCATCTTCACACGTCCAGTACAAACCCATCCCATGCTTTGATACTCGCCCATCCTCCACTACGATGCCTCCGAGCAGCCCATTGAAGCACAAAGGGCGCAGCTCTCGAGCGTCCATGTCCCCCGGTGTCGTATCGTCCCAACGCAGATCCGCTCGTTCCCCTGGAGGATCTGGATCGCCAGAGAAATTGCGTTTCAAGCAACCACTCCGCATCCGCATGGATTTGACAGAGACCCAAGTCGATAGAATTACTGACGCGTGAGATTGATCCCCTCTTTCCCTTTCCAATTATCCTGAATATCAGGCGGCGTCATCGAGCCAGAGTAAACCCAGCAAGAGCAGGAAGAAGAGGCGCTTTCGCTGACCCAGTACCTTCCTTGAGGAATTGACAGGTTCACGAGCAACATGAATATCAGCCCAGAGTCGAGCGAGAAGAGAAAGGGCATAATTGCCGCCTCGAGGTCGACGCCACTCAACAGCACCACGGTCATCGCTCAGCAAGGGCAGACGAGGTCCCGTCACCGGGTCAACAGAAGCCTCGAGATGCGCCCCTCGGCATCCTCAGAGCTCATGCCCCTCCGGCAAAAGACCGACTCCATCGGCCTCGCAGAGCGCAGGCAGAGAGACCCGCCGCCGCCGATCCACATCGTCCGCCCCCGTCTCGGCGAGCCAATCTCGCGGAGACCTGTCCTGCAATCTGTGCCAGACTTGGTCTCCCCCCTGAGCGCGGAGAGAGTAACCGTGGGACTGACGGAGTATGACTCTGATCCGTCGATATACTCGCCAGAGGAGAGCCAGCCGGAGGCGACGCTTTCGGCAAGATCAAGAGGCGACTACGCGTTTGACCAGCAGCAGCAGCCTCACCTTCAAGCACCAGCAGCAGCACGAGACTCCGGCTCCAGCATGGGATCGATCGCGAACGACGATGTCCTCAAGCTGTATACAGAATGGGTGCGCGTCCAGAGTCCCCAGTCTTCTCCCGAGAAGAAGGCCGTCCACGAGTCGTCCCATCACCATGATCGTCGTCCGCAAGACCCCCCCCCGCCGCCGCCCCGCCGAGCATTGCCAGTGGGCGCGCCTCGCCTTGCGCCGCCTCGCAAGCCGGACACGCCCATGTTTTCTCCCCTCCCGCTGTATTTTCGGAGCCAGGATTTCCCGGCCGAGAAGGTGGGAGGAAAGGTGATGATCGGACGTAACGGCTGGCTCGAGCGTACGAGATCCACGGGAGAGCCGCAACAGCCTCCGCAGCAGAAGAAGACGGGGATCATCGACAGCATCAAGAAGATGGCCAAGGACGTGGTAAGTGATGCTACCACTCTCCCCCAAAGGTCTAGAGGCCCCGGCCTTGTCTTTCCCCCCCCCTTTCCCTCCGAAAGCAGACTCGGCCCCCGACTTCCCGCTCTCAGTCTTGTGTCTCGAGCAACATTAGACACGCGTCAAGGGATCAATTTGAGAAGGGCAAAGAAAGAGTGTATTTTGCTAACGTTGGATGATTCTCCGTCAGTCCGACCAGTACCATCCCTCGCGCCGCTCCGGCCTGCCCCCCGGAAGAGACCCCGCCCGTCACCAGCTCCTCATCTCCCTCGACACGCGCGAGCAGAGCCTCCTCTACTGCGAGCTCGAGTTCCACATCACTGCCGCCCTCAACGACTACATCGCCGGCGAGCTCGACCGGGGCCGCCTCGTCCCCGACAACCTCAAGCGCATCTCCGACTGGTAGCACCAGCAGGGCCGCCCCAAGGTTGTCGGCTTCCGCTTCGACATGGAGACGCAGCTCGAGCTCGTCAACCTGCATCTCCACGACTTCGGCTTCCACGGCCGCCGGCGGGGCAACACGCCCGAGATCGCCGGCCTGCTGCATGCCATGAAGGTCAACGCGCGCGCCATGCGCATTCGCACCTTCTGCCAGCCAGACTCGGTCATCGCCAAGCAGCTCGTGGACGCGCAGTCGCTGTTCAACCTCGTCGACGCGTCGGGCGCGCACCAGGTCGCGCTCGCCGAGGTCGCGCAGTTCTTCAAGGTCATCCTCGAGAGGGAAAGGGAGAAGGACTGTCGCGAGAAGAGCGCGGCCGGGTCGAGAGATCCATTGGGCACGGCGATGTGACGAGGGGCCTTCCCCCACTGACCCAGGCCTAGATCCAGGCCCAGAGGAGAACGGCTAGACCACCTCTTCAAATGTCTTGCGACGCTATGAAAGGTCGTTCTGGACCACTTCATTGAGAGAGATTCGCACTACCAGAATGACGCTCAAATTGCTGATCTAGGGGAAATTGCTCTTAATACTGAGAACGAAGTCATCGGAAGGGGAACAGGGTACAAGAGCAAACAAGTGGAGTATCAGGGGACCAAGTTCAAAAATAAAAGGAGCTAGATCGAAGTCAATCTTCAAAACGCAGCTCCAAAGCAAAATGGAAGGAATCTCGTCCTCACGTAAACTATCAATCATATCAAGTCATGAAATCGTCAACATTCCCTCAGGTCATCCCCACAAGTTCGCTCCCGCTGTTTATAGTGGTTCGTAGTCGTCGTCATCGTCACTCATGCCCGAGCTCCACCAAGGGATCCTCAAAGTAGGAAAGCAATGCTCAGGCCCTACGAAGGAAAGGCCAGAGAGGGTAGGGACTCAGTGGCGATGATCAGAGTCCCTGCTTCCCGGTCGCCGCTCATGCCTCTCTGCCGCATCATGGAGAAAGTCGTATTCTTCCTCGTCGCGCTCGTAATGCTCTTCTCTGCCCCCGCGTCGATACTCGTACTCCTCCTTCGTGTGCTGCCGATCCCACGTCGGCCGCTCACGGCTCCGGTCGTGCTGGTCCTCGATATGGCTCGCTAGCACGTTGGCCCCGAGCCCTCCTGCGACGGCGCCTAGTATTGTCGAGGCGATGCGCGGCACGTTGGCGCCGTCCGAGTCGAATCTGTGCGCGCCGCCTCTGGCGCTCCTGTTCTGGAGGGCCTCGGAGGCGCGGCTGGCCACGAAGCCGCCGACCACGGCGCCGATGATGCTCGCGCCGATGCCCGTCGCCGAGGCCGTGAACTTGTCTTCGACGATGCCGCGCGCCCTGTCTCTGGGCGTGTTTGTGCGACTGTTGCCATCATTGCTGCATCTGCTGCTGTTGCCGCTGCTCCGGCTGTGCGGGCGGCTGTCGAAGACGCCGGGCCCTCGGGGCCGGTAGCCGTCCGGGGATTTGGACCGCGAGCGGCTGCGGGGGGAGGCCCACGGGTTCTCATCGAAGACGCCGATGCCGGCTTCATTCGGGGGGATGGAGCGGGGGCGCGTGTGGGTCAGGGTCATGGTTTCGCGGACGAAGGTATCGGAGTCTGCGCCCAATGGGGGGGAGGCCGCGGCGTTGGGTTGATAGCGGAACCAGGCAGCATCATCACGGCGGTCGTGGCCGCCGGGGATATGGTCGCTCTCAGGCCGTCTGCCCGCCATCGTTTGATTGCTGCTCCGATCAGGATATGGAAATCAGGCGCTGCTCCCGCACAGCGCTCCGCTATGCTGGTTGGCGATAAGTCGTTGATGATGAAGCTTGCGAAGCGGGCCTGGTGGGCAGGCTCTGTGGGACTGCGGCTTGTGATTCGATGGTCGCGATGCGAGATGCGAGATGCGAGATGCGAGATGCGGCATGCAGCGGGACGCGGGAGGACGGATTCGTCGAGGTTTCGAAGAGATACCTGGAAGCAGGCTCGAGAGTTGCTGGCTTTCTCTGTCAGCGCTTTTGGTCTTGCATCGCCTCCCTCGCGGAGCCTCATGCCTCGGCTGAGATGAGCCTTAAGAGATTCTCCGGAAGTGGTGCTCCACACTCATGCCAGCCCTCGCACCTGATCAGGCGAGCATCGTCAGCTACTACTGGTACTGGCACAGGACGGAGGAGTACAGTACAGCATGGTGGTGATACCGTGCTTACCCTCGTGTGGACGGAATACGGAGTACAGTACGGAGTACTCCGTACTCCGCATGACCCGTTGAACAGAATGATGACACAAGACCATGGCCGTGGCGTGAAACCGCTGAGTCGAGCCAAAAGAGGTGAGGTTGAAGGCGTTAGCACGGAACTCGGATCATGACTAGTTCGGGATGGCGTTGAAGGGGACTGCTGCTCTTAGTGAACTTAAAGCATCCGAGGGCGTTTCGAGAGGAGAAACACCATGAGAACTCATCGCCGGCATCTCTGGATGCGTCATTTTGATAGCCTCGAGATATGGAGTTGTCTTCTCTTGCTCCCGTCCTTTCATTCCCTGTCCACGCGGGCCAGGTACGGGCAGATAGCAGTCGGCCACCTCGACCGCCATATCCCGTTCCCGCCGGCCTCCATGGCTCGCATGTCACCGAACAGGGGATGCCACGCACCGAGACAGCCTTGCCTGCCCCCGTCAACGTCGCCTCCGGTACCGCAAGTCGCTATTTTTGGCAGAGGTGCGGAGATGCTGTTCGTTTCATCGCAGACCGGGGGGCTTCCCTCCGGATTTCCCCTCAGCAGCAGGAATTGCGTGCTTGTCCGGAAGCAAACAATCCGGTAGGCTTGCCTCATCGTTAGCTTCGAGATCGGGAGCTTCATCTGAGCTGTGCTGCCCCTTGACACCTGCCAGCGTGCCTGACACGAGACAATTTCAGACCAAATCCGGCATCGACCTTCAGAACATGGCCGAGTAAGTCGAGTCTGCCCTTTCCCCCGGCGAGCGAACCTCTGGTGTGCAGGTGCAGAGAAGACTTGATACTGACTCCGTACTCTGTACTGACCTCGTCGATCAGCAACAGCCATGAAGAGGACGAGGGTTACACGGCGGCAAAGACCGAGAAATGGAATGAGCCGAGGGAGAACATTGCTCGCTTCGCGACCACATGCTTTTCCCTCTTTGGCATGGGGTTGAACGACGGCAGCATCGGCGTGAGTTGTTCGGTGTCCAGGAAGATGTCCCTTCCTTTCCCTACCCGCTCTTGTTCTTGTGATCCACGACGATATAAATCGACGCGAGACTGACAATCTGGATATAGGCACTCCTCCCATATGTAAGTAACGAGCACTGAAGAGAGATGGTGACAACGCTCTCCGCGCGGCTCTCGAGCCCATCTCGATTTCTGCGAACCCACCCCCTCCCCCCCTCCCCCCCTTCTTTCCGTCCCAATATTCGCAAGATGATTGACGAACATCCTCTTGACCTTCATAGATTGGACCGGATTATGATGTCGACTACACCACGATCTCCACTGTCTTTATTGTTCCGGTCGTGGGATACTTCATCAGCGCTTTTCTGAACAACTGGATTCACGAGTGCTTCGGCCAGCGAGGTGTCGCCTTCCTCGGACCATTCCTCCGCCTGTGTGCATTCGTGCCACTGGTGTTCCACCCGCCCTTCGTCTTGCTGCCGATGCTTCTCTGCTTCGCCAGCACCGGAAATGGCATCGAGGATGGTGCATACAACACGTGGGTCGGGAACCTGGACCAGGCGAATGAGCTGCTCGGCCTGATGCACGGCGCCTATGGCCTCGGAGCGACCATCGGGCCTTTGGTGGCCACAGCAATGGTGACGCAGCTCGACATGCCCTGGTACACCTACTACTACATCATGATTGTTGCCAATGCGATCGGTGTGGTCTTCGGAACGAGCTCTTTCTGGACGGCGACAGGAGCTGCGTACCGGGAGCGTCGCGACAGGGAGAACGCTGGCAAAGAAGCCACTGCGCTTTCCGACGTGTTGAAAGGGCTCACCGTGTGGCTGTTGGCCATCTTCCTCCTGGGATACGTCGGCATCGAGGTCAGCCTGGGAGGCTGGATTCCGACCTTCATGATCAAGGTCCGCCATGTCAGCGGGTTCCTGGCAGGCTTGACCTCGACCATGTTCTGGCTGGGCCTGACCATGGGCCGTGTGGTGCTCGGTTTCGTGACAGGGCGCATCGGCGAGAGACTGGCCATCATCGTGTATTTGACACTGTGCATCGCGTCGCAGTGCCTCTACTGGCTGGTGCCCAACTTCATCGTCTCCATCGCGGCCGTCATCTCGCTCGGCTTCTTCATGGGCCCCTTGTTCCCCGCCACGATTGTCGTTGCCACGAAACTGCTGCCCGCGGAGCACCACATCAGTGCCATTGGTTTCGCGGCGGCTCTCGGCAGCGGCGGCGCGGCCGTCCTGCCTTTTGTTGTCGGCGCCATTGCGCAAAACCACGGCGTCGAGGTCCTTCAGCCAATCGTCGTGGCGGCCCTCGTCTTCATCCTCAGCATATGGCTGTGTCTTCCCCGGGGGCCTCAGAAGAGCGGCAGCGGCGTTTCAAGCGGCCTGATGGCAAGGCTTCGAGACCTCTTTGGCCACAAGAACGAAAGACAGGGCTACATGCCGCTGGCGCAGGAAGCCGTCTGATGCAGCGTCCGGGTGGAAAAGTCATCGAGATTCTCGCAAGGTCAAGCCGTTGCTCCTGCTATGTTGCTGTAGAAGAGCAGAAGATCTGTCCCTTGTTTCCTCTGTTTCCCCTTATGTCTTCGTCCTTGGATCTCATCAGCTTGGTGTTTCCATGCCCGGAGTACCCTTCAGATTGGCAGCAACTTGGCCTGGTATGGGCTCGTGGCGTTCATTGTCTCTTTCTTCGATTGCTCGATATGAGCTCGACCGTCGTTCCTTGGATTTGGCAGAGACTTGGAAGAAAAGCATGAAATCAACGGTGATTGAAAGGAGAGAAAATTGACACTGGGAAGCTTGAGAGTAGAAAAGGAAAGAAGAAATCCATTGAAAAACATTGAATCGAGCTCGGAGCAAGAGCGAGAGTCCGTCGCGACTTCCATCGACAGGCTTGCGAGGAATGATCATGTCGATGCATAAATTGAGCATAACATCAGTGCAGTGATGGATGCCGAGCTTATGCTCAAGCTTGTGCTTCTCGATTGTGCATCCCATTCCGGTTTTGCTCCTGCACAAAGTGGAAGTTTGATCTTATCTTATCAGTTTTAGCCATTTTGGACGGATCGAGATGTGCTCCGTACATAATGGAGTACATACTCCGTACTTCGTACTATACTCTATTTCCCTCGACTTCAAGCCTCCATCATCGCGTTGCTTCTGCCGGTGGCTCGACGATTACTGGTACACAGATCCTGTTGAGGATCGGATCATTCACTCGCATGCCCGCTGCCATCGACTTTGCCTGAGCTTGTCGTCGAGCATTGAAATTGCGGAACGAGTCTCTTGCTCTCTCATCATCAAGCGGCCGAGTCCATATCGCGGGGTAGGCTCGCGCGTCACCCAAAACCCCACCTTGCAATATGCCGTCCTCGCTCTCTCCCTCCGTCGAGATCCTCCCAATCCAGACATTCAAGCCAGAGTTCTTCGAGCGCGCCTGGGTCTCGATACCGCATCCGACCCTGCCCCTCATTGCCACGGCGCATGCCAAGTCCATCACCGTCTTCTCCCTCTCGACCTTCTCCCCTCATAGCGTCGCCACGAAAGGCCATGCACGATCGGTTCGCACCGTTGCTTGGAGGCCGGGCTTGCCACCAGACAGACTGTGCATGGTCAGCGGAAGCTTTGACGCCACCGCCGCGATATGGAGATGGGACGGCGAGCGTCTCGAGAAAGAGGTCACGATGAACGACGTCGGGGGCGGCGATGTTGACAAGGACGACGACGAGGAAGACGAGTGCGACTGGGAATTCACAATGGTCCTGGATGGTCACGAGACGGAGATCAAGTCTTGCGCATTCTCGCCGTCAGACGCGCTTCTGGCCACTTGCTCCCGCGACAGCTCGATCTGGATCTGGCAGGACTATGGCGATGAAGAAGAGGACGAGTGGGAGACGGTTGCAACCCTGACGGACCATGAGGGAGATGTCAAGACCCTGGCGTGGTGTCCGGACGTTCCCGGCCGCACCAGGGTCGGTCGCCGGCTCTACAGCTCTCATGTCCTCGCCAGCGGCGGCTACGACAACACTGCGAGGATATGGCGCCAGGACATGACCTCGGACTGGGTCTGCGTTGCCGTCCTCGAGGGACACGAGGGGATCGTCTGGGGATTGCAGTGGGAGCAGAAGCCCAGAGACAAGCTCTTTCCCAGAATCATGACCTGCTCCTCCGATGCTACAATACGGGTCTGGACAAGACATGAAGATGCAGATGAAAGCAGCGACACGGGCGAGGAGGGGAAGGCGAACGGCGAGCAGGGCGCATCATGGGATCAGATCGGAGGCATCCCCAACACGATGAGGAAGCCTTTTCGAGAGCAGTGGACATGTACGACTGTGCTTCCCAAGGCGCATCAAGGGCAGATCTATTCCATCTCGTGGAGCGCAGACACGGGCATCGTTGCCAGCACGGGCTCTGATGGTCTGGTGGTCCTGTACAAGGAAGACGAGGCAGACGAATCCTCCGAGGCTCAGTCGGGTGCGGCGCCGTCATGGTCCATCTTGACGAAATATCCGCTGGCCCACGGGGCCTACGAGGTCAATCACATCACCTGGTGTCGACGGTACGACAGCCAGGCTACGAGAAAAGGCGAGGAAGAGATGCTGGTCACGTCAGGGGACGACGGGCTGGTCAAGGCATGGGAGGTCAAGAAGACATAGGTAGCGTATCCAGGAATTATGAAGGCGGCAATGAATCTCGAGATTCGAACACAATCCCATTCTAAGCATACCCATACGGCGAGATGCTGCGATTTGTTTTCGCCCAAGCCTTTGGGTTGAAGACGTCAAGAAATAGCGCCCTACAGTGTGAGACATACAGTAAGAAGATTGAAAACACACTGTGATCGACGGCGACAATAGAAACGAAAGCCACGCGAACTTGAAGCAGCAGCTCTCCATCCATCCTTGTCAACCTCCTTGTGCCATCTTACAGCATCGTCAGTGGTCGTTTTCCTTCTCGTTGTCTGCTGATCAGACGTCGTCACCACGCCCAATCAGACGCTCAGGGCCATCTTGAGGCACAAGATCGGCCACCGGATATCGCCATCCTAGCTGTGGCGCCAGCCCCTCGACGAGAAGCCTTACCTCTCGGCCAAGGAATCCCTGAATGAAGTAGAGAGGGTGTAGAGAAGGACAAGGACGAGAGTCAAGATCAGGGCCAAGAGGAGAGCATACGATATCGGATCGAAACCCTCTTTCGGGCATTACCGAATCGTGATCCGAGGTTTGCGAAACCTCGTTGCGTAGATGCACCCGTGAGACGAGTCGAGCGGCCCGGAGGAGGGCAGATCCCGAGAAGACCACAGAGAGCGAGCTCGCTGAACGAGTCCGTGGCTACTCAGACACCCGATCCGCATCTCGCACAGGGCTCTCGAACAAAATGGCAATTCCCGCAGGCCGGACGTTATACAAGAAGAAGGATGGCATCCTCACCCTCGCCGCAGACCACAGAACGGTCACATGGACACCGAACTCGGGCGGGCCGCCGACGGTCTCCCTGCCCGTGTCCAGCATCACCAGTAATGAGCAACGATCCAATACCATCCAAACGCTGCTGGCTGAGCGCAGAAAGGGGGAAAAGGGAAAGAGAAAGACTTGATTACTGACTGGCTTCACCACAGATCTGCAACAGACTCCAGACACCGCAGCCAAGGTGATGCTCAAGATCTTCGAAAAGGTCGACGGCGGAGGAGATCCCGCCACCTACCTCTTCCACTTCAACACGTCCGAGGCGAAGGCAGAGGCACAAGCCGTCAAGGATCTTCTCTCCAAGCTGCTGGCAGAACTCAGGAGCAATGACTCGGCCTTGCTGAAACCCGCGGCCGACGGCACGCCCGGTGCGGCCGCATCTCCCAACGGCAACGGCACAGGCAGCGGCTCGGCATCCATGGCGTTCGCGAGCGCGGTCAACTCGCAGGCCTCGTCCGTCAGGTGGTTCGACGACGCTTCGCTCAAGACTAACATCGAGCTGCAGCAGTCGCTCATGAAGAAGGACCGAAGTCTGCATCAGACGTACATGGATGCCATCGCGACCAAGCCCGAGTCCATCTCGGGGGCCGCGTTCAATGCCCAGTTCTGGTCCACGCGCATCAACCTACTGCGAGCACACGCCATCGAGATCAACCAGAAGAAGGGCGCGTACAATGTCCTGTCGACCATCAAGCCGCGGACGGTCGAGGGAGAGCTCAAGCTCAACATCAGCGTCGAGCAAGTCCAAATGATCTTCGCGCAGCACCCGCTCGTGAAGCGGATCTACAACGAGAACGTGCCGAAAACGGCGGAGAACGCCTTCTGGGCTCGCTTCTTCCTCAGCAAACTCGCGAAGCGGCTGAGGGGAGAGCGAGTCGCCGAGAATGACCCCTCGGACCCCATCTTCGACAAGTACGACGCGAACGAGAGCCTCGCGGGAACTCAGAGCAAGATAATGTCACAGGCCGTTTCGCACTTCATCGACATCGAGGCCAACGAGGAGAACCAAGGAGGGTTCAGGAGCGGCAACGCCAAGGACGTCGAGATGCGGCCCAGGGCCAACATCCCCATCGTCAAGACCCTCAACAGCCTAAGCGAGAAGATTATGGCGAACGTCGCCCCGACCGACGGAAACGGAAACGAGAATGGACAGCCCAGGTACGACAGGTATTCGCAGCTCGCCCTCCGCGATCTAAGGGGCGACTCCGAGGAGTCGCGCATCATGCTCCACGTCAAAGAGCAAAGCCAGTTCTTCTCTGCGCGAGACTCGGCCCCGTCCGCGAACGCCCAGATATTCGCGAAGCAGAACCCGGCTGAGGTTTACTCCAGAATGCGGGGCTTTCTCGCAGACTTCGAGGGCGACGGCTCGCTTGGCACGGGTCTCCAGATCGGCGTGGACCTCGACAGCGACGGCAGCGACAACGAGGAAGAGCAGGGAAGCCGCCGCGGACGCAACACGGCGCGCGATGCCATCCGGGCCGCCGAGAAGGACGTCATGGGCGGCATCCGCCAGCAGCGCGCGCAGAAGTACGGCCACGCCTCCGACGCCACGACGCCCATGGGCCTGCCCGCCGTCGTCGCCGAGAAGTGCGCGCTCACGCACGCCACGACCATCGAGTTCCTGCAGCAGTTCTGGAACTCGTTCCTCTCTGGCAACCCGGACCGCGCCACGGAGCTGCAGTACCTCGCGGAGTCGCTCTCGCGATCCATGGCGCGCATCGACGCCGTCGCCGAGGAGGCGGAGCAGGCGCGCGAGGAGACGATCCGGCAACGCAAGCAGGAGATCCGGAACCACTTCGAGCGCACGGGGAAGAAGATACGCTGGAAGAGCGAGATGGTTGGGGGTGGCAGAGATGCCGTCCAAAAGATCATGGGGCCGACGCTCGAGGCCCTGCAGAAGGCTCAGGTCGACTACTCAAGAGCTTTGGCGGCTGAGGGGATCCAAATCTCGACGGAGGGATAACCTGCCGTGTATCTTTCCTCCTTTGAAAGACTTCTCTTCCATGTGGGAGACAAACGATCTCGTTGCCAACGATGCAACACGGCACGATACTAGTAGTAGACTTGCAATTTACCATGTCTTGATCTTTGGGTCAAGATCATACGGGACTGAATCTTTTCGCCATAGAATCTCACAGAGCTGGGCAGCTCCCGTCTTGACATATCATCTGCTTCAATAGAAGTTGAATTGAATGATGGCCTTGGAGGAATTACTTTTTAAAGAAAGATACTCTCTCAAGATGACAAGAAAATGAAACTCGACGAAAACAAAGAGAAGGCTTTCATTCCGTGGATATGCTTGCCCATCTACGCCGGCGGCGGCGGCCGGATGTTGGCCTCGCCCACATCGACCATCTTATCATCGCCCAACAGCCCAAACCCCATCCCGCTCTTCTTCCCGCCCTTCCTCCTGTTCCCGTACTCCTCGTCGAACTTGCGAATCATCTTGAGGCTGACCATGTCCTCGCTGATGCTCGCGGGGATCTGCCTGAGCCCCTTTTCGAAGTGCTCCGGCGTGAGCACGCGCCGCTCCGGGTAGCGGAAGGGCTCCGGCCCCGTATGCCCCGCGGCAGCTTCGTTCTCCTCTTCGACGGCGGCCATGGCGGCAGCGACGCAGACGTTCTTGAGGTCGGAGCCGGAGTAGTAGGGGGTCCGGCGGGCGAGGTCCTCGAGGGCAACGCCCGGGGCGAGGGACTCGCCGCGCAGGAGCAGGCGCAGGATGGCCAGGCGGTCCGGCTGGAGGGGCAGGTCGACGAGGATCTTGCGGGGCAGGCGGCGCAGGACGGCGTCGTCGAGGTCGAAGGGCCGGTTGGTGGCGACCATGATGAAGGCGTTGGTCTCCTCCATGCCGTCCCACTCCTTGAGGAACTGGTTGATGTGCTCGCGGTGCGACGCGCGGTTGCTGAACATGCTGCGGTTGGCGAGCAGCGAGTCCGCCTCGTCGATGAAGACGACGCAGGGGGACAGCTTCTTGGCCAGCGTGAAGACGGCGCGGATCAGCTTCTCGCTCTCGCCGACCCACTTGTCGTTGATCGACGCCCCGCTGATCTCGAGGATGTTGGCGCCGCTCTCCTTGGCCACCGCCTTGGCCAGCATCGTCTTGCCCGTGCCCGGCGGGCCGTACAGCAGGCATCCGGGGATCTTGTCGGCCGCGAGCACGCCGTACGAGAAGGCATCGGGCCGCACCAGCGCCAGCGACGTCAGCAGCTTCAGCGACGAGATCGTCTCCGGCGGCACGTGCACGTCGCCAAAGGTCACGCGCAGATTGTCCTTGTTGATCTGCCCGGACGAAATCCGCTTCTCGTACTCGTTCAGCTTGAGCGCCGCGCGGCCGTCGGCCTTGTGGGCCTCGTCGGCCGACTTGGCTGCCTCGCTCGCGTCCGCGCTGACCTCGGGCCGCTCCTCGTCGAGGAAGTTCTGCCCGGGTCGCTGCCTCAGAGGGCCCAGGACGAATCGCTCGACGAAGCCGGCCGCTCCGCAACCCTTCGCCTGCGCCTCTAGGGACTGATACGCCATGGCCAGATGGTAGACCTCGGGGGCGGGCAGGATGGATTCGCGCAGGATGTTGAATCTCGGATTCGGCGAGTGAAGGTACACCCTCAAGGCGTCGCTGGCCAGATCCAACCCACGACCCGGCGCCTCGGGATCTAGCGCTCTGATCATGCGGTTGATGTTGCTGATGTTCTCCACGAAGTAGTCCGTCTTTTGGAGATGAAAGGGGGGCCGCCCGCGGCTCGACTTGGCCATGGCCAGATCGGCAGCGCGATCCGGCTCGACGTGGCGTGTGACGACGAAGTCTGTGATGGAGAGGTCATGGACGGCCGTCTGGTACTCTTCCGACGGCTGCGCGCACGACGAGGTCGCGAGGATCGCAACCTTCATGCCTTGCTGCCAGGCGGCGTCGACCAGGGATCGCAGGCGATTGATCAGAAGAGAACCCTCGAGAGTCATGCTCAGCTCGATCACGTCGTGCAGGTGGATCAGGACGGGACGGTCGCGGGCCTCGTCAGGGCACTTGGCGCTGACGGAGCGGATGATGTGATCGAAGATCTTGTCGATCTTGAGGTTCTCCCACTTGGTGAAGCACTCGAAACCGCCCTGTTTGATTTTCTGCAGCTCGTCCTCGAGCGTCCCAGACGACGAGCGCACGCTGATGACGCTCTCCAGCTCCTCGTCCTCGTCTGCCGCCCTGGAGGCCGCGTCCTGGGCCGTCTCCAGCTTGCCGTTGAGCTCGGCGGCGCGGAACCCGAGCATCGAGAGCGGGCCGCGGGCGTGTGCCCAATTCTGGCCCAGGTAGTCCCCCACGAGCTCCGAGATGTCGTACGCGTTGAGTCGGACCAGATCCGCGCCGCTGCAGTACGCGATGTATTCCGCGGTCGCCTCGCATATCGACTGGCCGCTGTAGCCGGAGAGCGAGAGGATGGTGATCGGCCGCTTGCTGCTCTTGAAGTCGAAGGAGGCGGGCGGCGGGACGGAGAGCTCGCGCTGGATGGACTTTTGGATGGCGACGAAGGTGTCGACAGGCAGGTCGACGATGCCGTGGGGCAGGGGGTAGTCGAGGCGCGAGGCGAAGCTGAGCTGGTCGTCGAGCGAGGAGGCGAGGGAGAGGGGCTGGTCGCGGAACTTGAGAGTCTTGAAGTCGAGGTCCTTGTGGAGGTGCCACCACCAGTAGGGCCTCGTCTTGTAGCTGTATTCGGCCGGGCGCTGGCAGATGGCGTCAGTCAGGTGCTGGGCCGAGTCGATGATCATGTCCCAGACGCGCACGACCTTGGCGATCTGGTGCGGCGAGTCCCACTTCTTGCTGTCCCTGTCCATGCGCGACTTCATGAGGTCCATGGCCAGCTCGCAGTCGCGGAGGAGCAGTTCGCCGAGGGCCGTCTCGAAGTACGTCTCCAGCGCCTTGTACATCTGCGGGGAGGCGTGCGTCTGGGCGGGCGGGAGCCGCGACGGCTTCGCGCGCTTGGCGTCCTCGGCTAGCGCGGGGGGCAGGCGGGGCTGCTCGTCCCTCGCGAAGAGCGAGATGTTGTTCTCGAGGAAGCTCCTAGGCAGCTGGATCGGGGGCAGCGCCGACACGGGCTTCTTGCGGGCGAGGCGGTTCCTCGCGGAGGCGCTCGCGTGGCCCCTTAGGCGGCCGCCGGACGTCTCCGGCCCCGCCTGGGTCTCTGTGTCCTCATGGTGCTCGATGGAGGAGGTCTCGTCGACGGGCTTCGCTCCATTCGCGCCGCTACCGTTGGTGGTGAGCCGCCGTGGCGACGAGTGGAGCGCCCTCCGGTGAAGGCATCGCGGGGCTCTTGCGGCCAAGGCAACCGTCGTCGGCAGCGATCGGACAGCCAGCGCATGCATCCGGACGATGTACTGTCGTCGACGGGGGGCGACGCAAGGTGGCTAAAGCGCACGAGGTGGCCTTTTGTGGAATTGCAGTGCAATGCCGAGTTGGCTTTTCCCATCGCAAGGAAATCCTCCTCAAGTCGTCGTCTTGGAGGTGGCATCTTGCTTCGATGCTGCTTATGTCATCCACGCCGGAGGGCGACCAATTTGCTTCGCTTTTTTGGAGTTTTTTTTTCTTGGCTTGTTTTTCATCGCCTGACCGTCGGACCAACAACATTGAATACGCATCGCATCCGGCAGGATTACAGGCTCAAGTCGCCCTCATTGTGCCAGCTCTCCTCCCTGTACTCATTGGTATGCACATATGCATGTCACTCTCCGCAGCTCACCAGCGAGCCCCAGGGACTGAGGCCTGGCTGTCTTCCGTTGGTCCTGCATGTGATGCTGGGGGCGCCTCCGGGGCATGCAGCCCGAGCAAGACTGCTCCGGACAGACTACCAGCACGAGGTGGCTTCGAGTGCTTCATGGGCATTCATGACACAGTCCTAGGCATGTCCTCGTCGAGAAGTCTTTCCAATTTGAAAGGAGATATCCCGTACTTGAAGCCCATAGTCCCCCGTGATGGGGTCATCCCCCATCACTACACAACATGCCTGGCATCTGATCTTCACACGAGGGTCCTGCTTCTTTTTCATGGTCTTTATTCACTTTCGTACATAACCCACATCAAAGACTTGACGGCAAAGCTTGGGAGAGCAGGAGACGATTCGAGCCCAACTTTTCTCTGGATCTATACACAGGCCGTTCTTCAAATCTGCTGGTATTAACTAGTAGTTTTTCTCTCTTTTTAGTTCTTGGCCAACTCGGCAAGAATCTTCTCTCCCTTGACGCGGGCAGAGGCGAGGTTGCCAACCATGTAGAAGGCACCCTCGGGCAGGTTGTCGCCCTCGCCATTGAGGATGGCCTTGAAGGAGGCGATGGTGTCCTTGAGGTCGACGAGCTGACCCTCGATACCAGTGAAGACATGGGCGACAGTGAAAGGCTGGCTCAGGAAACGCTGAATCTTGCGGGCACGCTCGACGGTGAGCTTGTCGGCCTCGGACAACTCGTCCATACCCAGGATGGCAATGATGTCCTGGAGATTGCGGTACTCCTGGAGGATCTGCTGGACGCGGGTGGCGGTGTCGTAGTGCTCCTGGCCGACGATGCGGGGGTCGAGCATACGCGAGGTGGAGTCGAGAGGGTCGACGGCGGGGTAGATGCCCAGCTCAGAGATACCACGGGACAAGACGGTGGTGGCGTCCAAGTGGGCGAAGGTGGTGGCGGGGGCGGGGTCAGTCAAATCGTCAGCAGGGACGTAGACGGCCTGGACGGAGGTGATGGAACCCTTCTTGGTGGTGGTGATTCGCTCCTGCATACCACCCATGTCGACGGCGAGGGTGGGTTGGTAACCGACGGCAGAGGGGATACGACCGAGAAGGGCAGACACCTCGGAACCGGCCTGGGTGAAGCGGAAGATGTTGTCGATGAAGAGCAACACTGTATGACGGCCAAAGTCAGTCACCACATCATCCATCTTCAGAACCCAATCGAGACTGCACTGCGCAATAGCATTCCTCTGGCGGATTGGGGGGGAAACCTACCATCCTGACCCTCCTGATCACGGAAGTACTCGGCGATGGTGAGACCAGTCAGGGCGACGCGGGCACGAGCTCCGGGGGGCTCGTTCATCTGACCGAAGACCAGGGCGACCTTGGACTCGCCGTCGAGCTGAATGACGGAAGTTTCCTGCATCTCGTGGTACAGATCGTTACCCTCACGGGTACGCTCACCGACACCGGTGAAGACGGAGTAACCACCGTGGGCCTTGGCGATGTTGTTGATGAGCTCCTGGATGAAGACCGTCTTTCCGACACCGGCACCGCCGAAAAGACCAATCTTTCCACCACGGGCGTAGGGGGCCAGGAGGTCGACGACCTTGATACCAGTGACGAGAATCTCGGCAGAGGTGGACTGGTCGGTGAAGGTGGGGGGGTCGGCGTGGATGGGCAGGAACTTGTCAGTCTTGACAGGACCGCGCTCATCGATGGGGTCACCGGTGACGTTCAGGATGCGGCCAAGGCAGGCAGGGCCGACGGGGATGGTGATGGGAGCTCCGGTGTCAAGGGCCGCTGCACCACGGACGAGACCCTCGGTACCGTCCATGGCAATGCATCGGACGACATTCTCACCCAAGTGTTGCTGGAAGAGAGGGGAAGGTAGATGTCAGTACACAGTTCCAAGGTGCCTCGCGCGCGCCCACCAGGGTTTGGAGGTATACATACGGCGACCTCGAGGACGAGCTTCTGGTCATTGTTGCGGGTCTCGAGAGCGTTGAGGATGGGAGGGAGCTTGGGGCCGTCGAACTTGACTGTCGAGCGGTTAGTCGCCCGGCCATGGACAATGATTTGCGACGATGCATTTCCGGATCCGTCGCATCGTCCCCTCTCTCTTCTTTCCCTTGATCATCCCCCTCTTCTCCCTCCTCCTCTTCCTCTTCTTCATCTTTCTTTTCCTGGGTCCTTGTCTCTTCTTTCCCTCCTGGTCTCTCTTCACTTCGTTTCCCCAGCAATGGCTCATATCGGACTTGACTAACCGTCGACAACGGCACCAATGACCTAGGCAATCTGGTCAGCAAAAAATTTGACTCTGCCACCACCCAGGGCCCGCGGCTCACGCCCACACATGCCCAAGGCGCCTCCCACCCCCTCATCCCCAATGCGCAACTCACCTGGTGGATTTTACCCGTTCCGACGCCGGTAGTGCTGGCGAACCTGGTGGCCAGAGGAGCCCGGAGGGCACGCCTGGTCGAGATCGACGGCCGAGCGGCCCTGGCGAGGGAGGAAATGCCGCTGCGTGGGGGAGAGAAGAAAGCAAGGTCAGCCCAACGGCGCGTCCAATTGCGGGAGAGCGGCCCGCGAGGAAGGGCCCTCAGATGCATCGACGGGTCTCTACTGACCTCTTGAACATCTTGACAGATGACCGAGAGCGATTCATACACAGGCGGAGAAGGTTGGTTGAGGCTGAGGTAGAATCTTTGCAGAGTGAGCAGTTTTGCTTGGGGACAGGCAACCTCGTCGGACAGAGCTTTCGCTCTGGTCACGTGCTACGCTAGGCTAGGATGAGCCGCGCAGCGACACTGTGCTGGTTCCGACTCAGGTCCCGTACCCGTACGAGTACAAGTACTCCGAAGTACTCAGTACGGAGTACTAACGGAGTGCTCTACGGAGAACTCAGTACGGAGTACTAACGGAGTGCTCTACGGAGAACTCTGTACTAGTAGCGGTACTTACTAAGCAAGTGCATCGACCTCCACTGAGTACTATAGTAGTACTCCGCATGTGCTCCGTATCGGCGTTGCTGATGAACCTCAAGCTGGGGTCTTCTTGTAGAATTAAGGTCAAGGCCTGGTTTGTGTCAAGATCAATTGCGTGCCAGTGACAGACGGTCAAAGACAAAGCTCTTCTCAAGGCCCTTGGTAAGTCAGATTCCCGACGCGAAACCCATTGATATGCCAGTCAACGGCTGACAGCGGGCGCCCTGACAGAGGGTGCCCCTCCATCCATCAGTTGATGTGTCCTTCCCAGGATGCACAGTGTCATGATCCGCAATGCATACTGTCTCGTCCCCGCTCGTCGTTTCGGCCTTGTCAATCCTCGCGCCCTCTTGAGCGATTTGCCTGCCAACCTCATCCGCCCACGGCCACCACCACCACCACCACCACCACCACCACCAACCAGCCCGCCTGCCCTCGCGGTCACGGCAATAAGCCGAAAGGCACAGGGTGGGATCGCTGCTACCGCCTACATACAGCCTGGAGTCCGCTTCTTTCTTCCTCCACTCCTGCAAATTCCGGTCCAACCGGGTCCCTCCGCCAATGCGACAAGTATGGAGTATGGAGTATCATCTTCTGCCCCTGGGACTGAGCTGGCTTCCATTACGGACTCAGTACTCCGTACTGCTTGAAGTTGTTTTACATTGCCTCAATGGCTGGACCCCTGAGGCCTGAAGTTTGGCAACATCACGGTCTCCGCAGAGTGCAAATGATCGAGCTGACTTCGCCCTTGTCGCAACGCTGTCAATTGACCCGATCACTTGCCCCTCGCAATGGTACGAGTACCTAGCGGTCGGAAAGTGCCATGAAAATATTTATTGTAGAAGCTATTCCAACGAAGAGAAAAAGAGGAGAAATATATACCCTCGCCAATCCATGCTGTGCGCTGTTGCCTATGATAAAACAATTCAGTGAGATCGCCAGTCAATTTTCCGTAACCTTTGCTGTATATTGTCCAAAATTGCATACTCGTGCGTCTCATGATAGGTCTGTGGTGTCCTCCAGAGCCATTACCTAGAAAAAGAGAAAAAAAGATCATGTTAGTCGGGCGTTCCGGCGCTCAAGGCATGCAGGGTCGTTGACAGAGATTGCTGGTGAATGACTTACCATTGCCGTCCGGCTCGGGACGTAGAGGTGTGTCCAGTTCTTGCGGCCGTTCCACTCCAAAGGCGTGGTGAAGAAACGGGTGCCCACGTCGATACGGTTGTGGCCACCAAACTCGGTGGCGTCGGTGTTCAGCACAACCCGATACGTGCCGGCGACGTCGATGCCGATGCGGTAGTCGCTGAAGCTCTGGGACGAGTGAAAGTTGAAGATGAAGACCAGGCCTGCCCTCTCGAACACGATGATCTTGTCTGCCTGGTTCTTCAGAGAGATGTAGGCCTGGTGGGCGTGGAGCCATCCGTACTTGGCCTCGAGCGTGTTCATCGCGCGGTCGAAGTTGTTCAAGAACTGGTATCGGAGGTTGGGGTCCTCGGTCAGGTTGAGCTGTCGGCGGGCGTACCAAAAAGAGTTGTTGTTGCCCTCTCGAGGAAAGTCGAGCCACTCCGGGTGGCCAAACTCGTTACCCTCGAAATTCAGGTATCCCTCGCCGCCCAGGCCATGCGTCAGGAGACGGATCATCTTGTGAAGGGCCATGCCACGGTCAATGACACCACTCAGACCGAAGAGATTGGACATGTTGGTGTACATCTCTGCATCGCACAGATGCATCATCAGAGTCTTGTCTCCAACGAGACTGGCCAGCCGATGTTAGCCTGATCCGGAACGAAAGGTTGGGGGATGCGATCGCAACTCACGCTTGATCGTGACTCTCGGCATAGGCGATCGTCTTCTCGCCATGGCGGCGGTTGGTCAGAGTCCAGCAGATGCTGTTCAGGTCCCAATCCTCATCCTGGACCTCCTTGAGGGTCTTGATCCACATATCGGGGATAGCCATCGCCAAGCGATAGTCGAACCCAACACCGCCGAGGGCAAGCGGAAGGCACAGAGCCGGCATGCCAGACACATCCTCCGCAATGGTGATAACATCGGGATAGAGGGTGTGCAACATCTCGTTGGCAAGCATGAGGTAGACGACAGCCTCTTCGTCGACGTCGTACCCGAAGTACTCGTGGTAACCTCCAGAGAAGCCCCTGTTTAGATGAAATTGGTCAGTCCAAAAAGTCTTGCGAGTATCGAGCAGGGGATCCCTTTGAAAGAAATGGGGAGGGTAGAGAGAAAAAAAGGAGACTCACGTTCCCATTCCGTGGTGGATGTAGAGCATGCTGGTTACACCATCAAAGCGGAAACCGTCAAAGCAGTACTCGTCCATCCAGAATCGGAGGTTGCTGAGAAGGAAGCGCTGGACCTCGTGATGGCCGTAGTTGAACAGTCTGCTGTCCCACTGGTCGTGGTTTCCCTTGCCACCCGTGTGGAAGTATTGGTGATCAGTGCCGTCGAAGTTGTTGAGGCCGTCCAAGACATTCTTGGAGGCGTGGCTGTGGACGACGTCCAGCAAGACGGAGATCCCCAGGCTGTGGGCGGTGTCAATGAGCTCCTTGAGGTCCTCGGGGGGGCCATATCGGCTGCTCGCAGCGAAGAAGCTGTTGATCTGGTACCCGAAGCTGGCATAGTACGCGTGCTCCATGATGGCCATCAGCTGGATGGTGTTGTAGCCGAGATCCTTGATTCTCGGGAGCATGTTGGCTGTGAACTCCTTGTAGGTCGCTACGCGGCACTCGGGGGAGGAGATTCCGACGTGGGCTTCGTAGACGCGGATGCTCTCGGGCTTCTTGGGTCGCTGGTGCTTGAACACGTATTTTTCGGCAGCCGGGGGGTTCCAGAAGCGAGCATCGTAGACCGGGGACACGCTGAGATCTTGCGTGACATAAGTGATCCAAGCTGGGATGCGATCAATCCGCTCCCCGTGGGGCAGGACGAGCGAGATCTAGATCCACGGCATCAGCAAATAGTCTTCAGCTTCTACAGCTGCTCCAGTCCGTGCGGGACGAACCTTGATCTTAGAGTTGTGAGCAATGGCCGGCTGGCCATCCTTGGCGGGGAGCACGATTTCAAAGACACCGTATGCATCCTTCTTCATCGGGTGGGAGTCGCGATTCCAGTCATCTTGATTGCTCGTTAGTAGTGGACGATGAGACCTCGACCGGGGATCGACCTCGACGTACTGAAGTCACCAATGAGGAAGGCCCCGACAGCGTTGGGAGCCCATTCCCGGTAGGTGATGTTGTTCTTGCTGTCGACATTGATTCCGAACTTTTCGCTTCCCTGCGGTCTGTGAGCATTGATTGCTTGAACGGGCTTTTAAGGATGGAGGCTGACCTTGGAGAACTTGTCCAAGCCACCCTCGGTGTCGTTGATGATCTTGATCCAATCCTGGGCCTTTGCGTATCGCCTCCTCAGAGCACCACTGAAGGGCTCCAGCCAGGGGTCCAACTTGACAACGCCTGCCGAATGATCAGTCTCGAGTTCGAATGGCAAAGAAATAAAGAAATTGAGTCGACCAACCTGTGCCGTCCGTGGGATAATCATCTGGAAGGGGAGTCATGATTGGCGCTGCTTGAGGCGACGATGGGTTGTAGTCGAGAGGTGGTATGGACGGAGGGATGTGGCACGACTCGTCGAGACAAGGCGGGGTAGTATCGCGGTGGTGGCTTGGAGTGCGAGGATGTACAGAGTAAGGCCAGGTACGGAGTAGCAGGGAGTGGTCACAACGGTAACGAAGAGACCAAGGTCGCACGCAAAGATGAAGGGGGGGAATGAAGAGGCCTCGCTCGCCGGCGAAGGGGATCGAGCTGATATATGAGATCAAGGGCAAGCAACGTCTGGCCCGACTGAAGGCCCTCGAGCCCGCATCTGGTGAGGGATTTGTCTGAGGAAAGGTCGTATTCCAATCGACAGGGTCCCGTCCAAGGTCAACGAGGAAAGAGGGATCCGGAGAGGTCCTTCGTCTGATACGGAGTAGGTAGTCCGCACGCCTTTTAGCTTTATCGATACCGAAATGGACTTCAACTCCCCCCCTTGTCGCCCCGTCGGCCGTGATCTGCAGGCCTCCTTCGAGTGGCTTGGATACCTTGAATTTGAGCGAGAATCTCGCCGAGATGCAGGTACAGAATACCTGTGGCGTGGGATGCTGATGCTTGACTCGTACGAAAGCGAGTACTGCGTATGAAGACTTTTCGAGCTTCGGGCACACTCCAGGATGCAGCTTTGGGCAGAATGCCATCCAGGAGCTGCCGCTGCATCCTCTTAGTACTGTGTGGTATCGCGCGATAGCTACGAGATGTAGGCACCGAGATGGGCCCTTGGAGGCGAAGGCGCGGCCCGTTGGTCTGTCTTCTTGTGGATCCGGAGATCGATGGATGGCTTGACAGATAAAATGAACATAGCCTGCCTTGAGCACGGAGTATACTAGTATGGAGTCATGGATACTTGTATCCATGCCCATGGATACTTGTATCCATGCCCATGGATACTTGTATCCATGCATGTCATTGCCCTCGCTCCTCACGCCCCGCAGACCAGAGACGTGGTCTCATGGCGGCGAAATCAGGGAAGCACTGCAGATCGGAGTATTCCAACAAGGACGAGTATTCTCTTGGTGGCGGGTGGGAAATTTTTTCTTATATTGGCAGTCGTTCGCCCGAGACCATGATGGAGGGAGAGGATGCCGCATGCTGATATACATCACCCGCGGACGGCTGATGTCTTCGTATCCATGGGTCCAGTACGAGTACAGGTCCGAGTATAATGCATGCAGGTCTAGCGCCTGTGGGCTCTTCAACGTGAAGGCTCCTCAATGCAAGAATAAGAGGAGGGGCAATCTCGTGCTCGCACCTCTCTTACAACCGCTGGGAAGACTGGAAAACTCCTTCATCTGTCCGTCCTGCTCCGAGTTCGCTACGAGTACGAGTACGAGTACGGAGTCGTCCATGAAAAATCCAGGGGCAGTTTTTTCTCGCAGGGGCAAGTGTCCCCTAGTTTGTCGCCTCGACCAGCCTTCAGCTGGGTCCTCTCTGTCAATGCCGATGGATGTTGCCATGCCTGGGCATTCCCACAGATTCTGCGCGGTGCAGCGGTTCATTCCCCACGTGCCGGCTGCAAGCGAAGCATCCATCCGTCGACCTGCGTCTCGCCGAGTCTTTGTGTTCTCAAGTGCATACAGGTGGTTCCTGTACTCGTACTCGTACTCGAACATTCTGTGCGCAGGAGTCGGAGGGTTGCAGGCATCACGCCACATGCATGTCGTCGTGAGGTCGGTTTCGACAGAAAATGCCAAGATATCTCGAGGCTGCAGCGACTCATCGTAGGCTCCCAACACGTCTGCCATCCATGCCCAACGTCGAGAATAGTCGATGAAAGACTTTCTCGTACAGAGGAGAGGGAAACCACCTGATAACGTGCCTTGAACCGGGCTGTGTCTCGATGGCATGTCCCATGTCGCTCGTCTCCAGCACCATCCATGTACTCGTACCTAATCCTCTTGTCTTGCTGGGGTCGTGTGTCAGGAACACCTTGTGGAATGAATCATCAATGATACTACGGAGTACAGGTACAAGTACTACTAGGTATTTATCAGTACCGCTGCACCAGGCAAAAGTAAGATCAATGACTACCTCGACCGTTGCTGGTCAAAGCAGTGCTTTTATGTCTGCCGCATCGACACACCCCTTTAGGTCTGCAGGTGTCCCTTGACCTGCAGTCCTACATCTGGTTAACCTCTTTAATAATGTGCCTGCGCCAGGTCCTAAGGCGCGCTATAGCTCTTCCTTTTTTAGTATTATTCCGGTTTTTTTCGGGGAGTTGAACGCGCGATCAGTAGCAACATCAGTAATTACAGTACCTAGTAGGAGCAGTACTCCGTAATACTCAAGCCAATTCAAGTGCTCGTTCCCCAACCCATTGGAAGGGAAGGATCGCAGGAATCTCGGCGAAAATGCACGCCCACGAGGCAGAATGCAACCATCGCATTCTGCTGGGCCTGGCATCTCGTGCGTTTCCACCCTGTGCCAGTCTGTGTCCAGGCTGTACAAGTACCTGGATGTGCGGAGCAGTACTCCGTACTCCGTACGGAGTACGGAGTACCTCCATCGAACACTGCACGAGCCCCTCCAGTCGGCAGCTCGCCATTTCTCACCGCACCAATCAGGCAACGGCCTCCGCCTACGCGGCCTACCGACCAATCAGCAACTCTCGCGGGAGTCTGCAACCCCGCCAGCCGAGGCTGGTCATCCCACAACCACCCTCGAGCACCGACAACGGAGCTCGCACGGCCTGGAGACTGCGAGCAGCATGGCGGATTCGCACTGCGAGGGCCGTGCAAATTGTCGCGGCCGCCCTGATTACCTAATGGCGAATGCCCACTGAGCACGGGCACTTGAGACAAGCCCGATGGAGCGGGAGCATCAAGCACCTCTAGCTCGAGGCCTCGAGTATGTCATCGCGGCGTGTCACCACAGCGTCCTCTTCCCATCATACCCGTACTCCTGACCAACTCCTGTCCTTCATCCCTTGCCTCGGGTTCTTCTGCCCTCCACTCTCATACTATCCTCTTCTCTTCTCCTCATCTTCCTTCGCAATCACTTGCTTGCTCGACGGCCTGTGTCGCTTGTGCGCCAGCGACGAACATACTTGCAGCAGAGACCTGGACACAACCCCCCGCCAGCTAGTACCCTGTCCAACTGGGAACGTCGGTTGCATCATCCGATCAACACTGGTCACGGCACAAGGACAGCTCCATCATCGAACCAACCTCCGTCTCTGGGAGCCTTGGGGATCAGGGCTCCACAAATCGGAACAAGCGGCGCTCGTCTCCTCTGAACGCAGCCAGGCACAAGGCGAGATGTCCGGGAGATATATCTCTTGCGGTCGGCTCGTCCGATCGACCCAGAGCTGTCGTCACATCCCTTCGCGAACCCCTCGTCTTGGCACCGCGGTCCGCGTCCCCGAGCACATCCGCTGCTTCTCGCAGCGCGGACCCCTCCTGGTCAGCGGACAGACCCCCGATTTCAACTCGGGTTTCACGGGAAGCTATGATCCGACGATCGAGAGCGGGCGCGGCCCCATGTTCAGTAAGACAAACTTCGGCGTGCCGCAGTACTACCCTCGAGACCTCAAGAAGAAGGTGGACGAGTACGTCGTCGGACAGGATCGTGCGAAAAAGACGATATGCTCGACCATCTTCAATCACTACCAGAATATCCGGCGGAGGTGCCAGCACGAGCAGGAGGAGCACGACAGGCAGGAGAGGCTCCTTCGTCACCGCTTTGCGAGGGACCGCGAGCTTCACCAGCGGAGACGAGAGTACGCCGTTAATGGTCAGTCACACGCGATCAAGCACAGATCCCACTCCTTGCCCTTTCCCCTCTCTTTCTCGCTTTCTGTCCCACGCATCCACTAACTGGCCGCCGCGTGATAGAGGGCTTCTCCGCGCCTAATGAGCCGGTTCGCCCAGCCGGCGACATATCAATGCTCCATCAAGGTTCCATGAAGAACGAGTACATTTTCAAGCCGGAGGACTTCACCACCTCTCAGCATGTTCAGATCGGAAAGAGCAACCTGCTCGTCGTGGGCCCTACAGGCGTGGGCAAGACGTATATCCTGGAGTGAGTCTCCAAGCCGCCAAGAGAGCCTCTGGTGCTTTTTGCCCGCACGGTTTCCACTCGTTCAATACTGACATCTTCAAGAACCCTGAGCAGGAGAATACAGGTCCCTTTCGCCATCTGCGATTGCAACACCTTCACCCAGGCGGGCTACATTGGCCAAGACGTCGAATCCTGCATCGAAAGGCTCCTCATCGAGGCCGACTACGACATCAACGCCGCCGAGCACGGCATCATCGTGCTCGACGAGTTCGACAAGATCGCCAGAAGGGAGTCCTCCAACGGCCGAGACGTCGGCGGCGAAGGGGTCCAGCAGGCTTTGCTCAAGCTGGTGGAAGGCACACAAGTCACAATCAACGTTAAGGATAATCGATCATCAAGGCCATCGTCCGCTTCTCTCTCGCCCAACTACCACTCCCTGGGCCCCTCATCCTCCCTGTCGCAGGGACCGCTGCCCCCCCAAGGCAAGGTGGACCAGTACACGATCGACACAACCAACATCCTCTTCGTCTTCTGCGGCGCCTTCGTCGGCCTCGACAAGGCCATCACCCAGAGGGTCGCCAAGCCGGCCATGGGTTTCGGCGGGGAGGTCCAGGGCCGGTCCGGCATGTCCGGCAGCAAGCACCGCCTCCCCCGCGAGGCGTACTCCCACCTGGCGCACTACGACGAGCGCTCCGCCTCCTCCTTCACGCCCCTAGACCTCGTCGAGCCCGAGGATCTGCAGCGCTTCGGCTTCATCCCCGAGCTAATCGGCCGCCTCCACAACATCTGCGCCCTCAGCCCGCTGTCGCAGAATGACCTGTACCGCATCCTCACGGAGCCGCGCAACAGCCTCGTCGCGCAGTACACCGCCCTCTTCGAGACGTACCCGTCCCGCCTGCACTTCACCGACAAGGCCCTCGACGCGGTAGCCGAGCGGGCCGCCGCGTCACAGACAGGCGCGAGGGGGCTCAAGATGGAGATGGAGCGCATCCTGGCCGAGCCCATGTTCGATGCGCCGACGCCGTACGTGCTCATCACGGAGGCATGCGTCAGGGGCACGGAGAAGGCCTCGTACTGGGGGCGGGACGGCCGCTTCGAGCTTGACAGGCGACTCGAGGAGGAGCAGATCACGCCCGTGCTAGTCAGGCAGGACGCGTTCGAGGGGTCGCAAGAAGCGGGCGCGAGCAGTTGGTGATTCTTGCTTTTTCTCCCTTCTCCTCTGAAAGGACATTCTCCTTGTCGTTGCCTGATCTTCCTTGCTTCTCTTTTTTTTATAGTCTTTTCAGCGACGGTGTTTGGTGTCTTGGTCTATTCCCACCTAGGAACTGTCTGTTGGGCGGAGCTGGAATTCGAATTCTACTTTGGCAGGACGTCTTCGGCATAAGGCGGCCAGAGGGCGCTTGCAGTACTTCTTTTGTGTTACTCGGTGTCTGCGGATCAAGATGCCATGTTTGATAGGAGTGAAGGCGCGCAGGTGGCTTCTCGTTGATGAGGGGCAGTCGTGCATTTGTTTTGGCGCGAGTCGCAAGCTCTCGGGCAATGGTCCTCCCTCACAAGACGAAAAATCCAAGCGAGCAAGCAGAGGGAGAGAATATGGGAGACATGGACGCCTTCGTTGTGTGTATCCATCCGTAGTAGCAGTAGCAACGAGCATGGATGACTCCATTGTCTCTCATTCCCTGCGATTCACCGGACGAAGGCAATTCTTGCACGCAGCACGACGCGACGGAGGGCCAGAAGGGCGGGCCAATTGGAGTGATGAATGAAACATGGTAGTATATTATTGGATCTCTCTAAGAGTTTTTGGAGGGGGACTGAACGACGCCCTTGCCAGTGTAACCCTCGGAGGAGATGCCGGTCATGGGATCGGCGTTTTGGGCCTATGAAACGGCCATAGTCAGTCTCGAATGCACCAGTCGTCTGCGGAGTGGCAGGACAGCGTCCGCGTGCGTGGATCCGGAGACGGAACCGAAGCTGGACGTGGACGTGGACGTGGACGTGGATGGGGGAGCGCACCTTGAGCATCTCGTTGGTGGCCTCCTGGTACTCCTTGTTCATGGTGTAGGGCGCGGGCTTGGCGGCGGCGCGGACGGCGCCGAAGATGACGAGGCTGGCGAAGACGCCGACGGCAACGCCCCAGGCGATGCGGGCGTTGGTCCCGGGGGGGTCGACGGAGCGGGGGCCGTGAGGGCCGAAGGCGATCCAATAGGCTAAAGGACGAGAGCGAGGAATTGTGCGTCAGCGAACGATCCGATCGTGCGATTCGTGATGACAGCTCGTCATGGAGACTGAAGACACCGTCTCTCTTCTGCGCATGTTCCTTCTTTTTCCAGTTTCTCTGATCCCAGCTCGTAGACACTCCAGAGATACATGCTGTATGTGCTGCAGTCTGTATGCGAGAGGGACGGCGTGCGGGGACTGTTTGTGTCGTGGTCGTCGCTGGGTTGAGTGGCGGCCATTGATTCGATTCCTTGTCGTGGCTGTTGTGCAGAGCCGCGGATGGTCGGGACGTCGTGATGAGCGATTATTGGCCGGGGGCCATCTCGATCGAGGAAGCCGGGTCCCGGGTCGTGCAAGGCGTGGGAGGGCCGACGAGACGGGGCGCATTGAAAGACAACATAGAAAGAATAGGAGTGGGTGTTGAGAGGGGAGAACCTACCGGCCTTCTTCTCCTGCAGTGTGAGTTCGGTCCAGTTACACTTCATGCGGTCGCGCAGGGCCATCCACAGGTTGGCCTGCTCCTGGAGGGGCATGTCCTCCCATCGCTTCTCGATATTGGCCAGCGTCGGGTTGGAGATGGCCTGCGTGGAGTTGGCCCGGGACGCAATGGCCGGAACGGAGCTGCGGACCACGCTCTTGCGCAGCACGCTGGAGACCTGGGTCCGCAACATCGTGGCTGCTCGGGGGGGGGG
>NIGD01000004.1:3756856-3774842 GCA_003055185.1 Escovopsis sp. TC | reverse complement strand
CCGGGCGGCTTTTTTGGGGGTGGGGGGGGCGGCGGGTGGAATGGTGGTGGTGGTGGTGGTGGTGGTGGTTTCGAAGAAGAATTGGAAGGCTCTCGAGTTTCCTGGGGGAGGAAGAGGAACGAGGACGGAGGGGAGGGGGAAAGCGGGCCCGGGGGAGGGGGGCTTGGGAGGGGGAGGAGAGGAGGAGGAGGGGGGTCCAATTGGCGTCGTGGTGTGGCCGCGATGGGGGGGGGACGATGGCCTCGGGATGGTCGAGGGAAGGAATTTTCCGGATGGGGTTGTTGGACGACGAGGATCGGACGGTCGTGATGATGATCTGGTCTAGAGCCGCTGCGGCGCTTTTGCTGACTCGCTCCGGCCAATTCTTCAGTTTCTCTTTCCAATGCTCTCAAAAATCCCGGCTGGTGGGGAGTGCTGAGTAAGCATCGAGTACGATGCAGCTCGTACTATGTAGGTACTCCGTACATGTGGAGCAAGGTCGAGACGCCTACCCTGCAGTCGCGCGATCCAGTATCACGTGACGTGCGCGAGTCGGTGATGGCATCGAGATTGACTTGAACATTGGAGTCCCGTTCCTACGACGGAGTGCCTAGGAGTAGATTCCTTCATGCATGTCGGCGATCGCCCCCTCCCGGGAAGCTCGACTCAGGAGGCTTTCGATGGTTCCGAGCTTGCATCACGGCCGAGAGAGTCGTCCGTCGAAGAGGGATCGCGCTCGGCAGATGAATGAGCTCTTCCCCTCCGCTACATGGATCGAGAAGGTCTCCATCAAGAGGCGAACTCGTGGCCCGGAAGCCATGACAAATGTGCCGCTACACAATGAACGAGCACACCAGACCCCGTATCCCGTACTCGCACGAGTACATCGGACTGACTGATGCTGCATCCTGAGGTGCATGATGGAGAAGACCCAGTGTGTCTCGGCAGACACTGCCCCCCCGGGCGAAGCCGATGTCGATCCTTCGCGAGGGCATAACCTACTACGGAGTAGATAGTTGCACCCAAGGTGGCAGACGGGGAGCTCTCTCTCTGATGGAGGAATTTGGAATCCGTCCAAGTCGAGAGGATACCGCAAGGTGCAATGGATCCGTTGTCGTCAGATCATGCCACCCCTCAATGCATGCATCAAGGAGTTGTCCGAGCCATCCACTGACCTCCCGTAACACCTCGACGGCAACGAACAGGCTTCAACCTCCTCCAAGGTGTTGCCTGTACGGAGTACTCGTACTGGTAAACCTCCAGCTGTACGGAGTACGGAGAGGAGGTAATGTCCAACATAGATAGTACTCCTCAGTAGCTGCATGCATCTAACCGGCGCCAAGTTTGTCAGCGAACCCCGGCGCAGGCCCCCCCCCCCTCCCCCTTGTCGGCGTACTAAGGTAGGGGCAGGAAATGTGTCAAACCTCGTCGTTCGGATAGAGGCATCTCACACCGTCGCCGCCTCCGGGGACGAAATTATATCAACCCTCGAGATCCACGGACATTCCGCGGGCGCTCTCCTCGCCAATTCTGTCGCCAACTTCAAAGCTCAGGAGACGCAGCCGGCGCCGCCCTTCCCACGCGGTGATCCGCATACTCTAGTCCCCCCTTGCCCCCTTTCGATGCAGACCTCCAGAACGGCTTCCACGGAGCTCCAGCGGTCCCTCGTTCTTACTGGGCGCGGTTGCCGACATCCATCCACCATCTCGTCATTGTTTGCTTCGTCTCAGTTGACGTTGCTCCCGCGCCCGCGCCCGCCAGCTCTCATCCCCCACCCCCCACCCCCCCTTGACTTCTCGGGCTCCTCGTACTCGTACGAGGGCCAAGGGCGAGGGCGAGTGCCACCTGCACCGGAAAGATGGGCCGCCAGCCAAGACAGCGTCCCATCTCCTGCCATCTGTGCAGGGTACGCAAGCTTCGCTGCAGCCGTCAGTTTCCCTGCTCCAACTGTACCTCGCGCGGTGTGTCGTGCCAGCATGACGACGTCGCCGGTCCACCACCCTCTGCTGCTGTCGTCGCCGCCGCCGTCGACGCACGCCCTCTGACGGGAAGCTCCCAGGCCGGCTCCCCAAAGGATGTCGCCGTATCCGATCTGCTGGCCCGCCTCGAGAGGCTCGAGAGCTTGCTGGTCTCTCAGGTCAAGCAGCGGCCCGGGCCGGCCTCGGAGGGGAGTCCTGTGCCTGCAGCAGCTGAACCATCCTCCATGGGAACTATGCCCGTGGGCTTAGCTTCCAGAGCAGTGCCCCCGAAATTGCAGCGTCTTATGACAGACGCCTTGCGGCTCGAGAAATCATATTTGGATCAGAAGCTGACCGTAAGTCCTTCGTTGTCGTCCCTCTCTTCTCCGCTATTCCCCCACTCCCTGCCCCCCCCCCCCTCCCTTTCCCCCACCTTTCCATCCCACCTTTCCCCTCCTCCCCCTTTGTTTCCTCTCAAGCTGGTTACCGCTTTGGGTGTCCTGGCAGATTTTGAGTATGTGGAGGCTAAGAAGAAGGGCGCAGGACTCGATATTGGCGGACCCCATCATCTTTCGTACATGTCCTGTACGTGTGGTCTGCAGCCAGCCAGCGTTTGCTATCCAAAACCGCGGTTCTTTCTCCAACCATGAGGTGGATGCAATCAAATGTATCTGGCTTCCGACAAGACATGAGATGCGCGCCATAGCGCAGAAGTTCCTGACGGACATCTCGCTCTTCCACCACGTCATCCATGCGCCGACTTTTCACAGCCTCATCGAGGATGTGTACTCGAAGCTTGAGAGCAACGCTCCTGTGGAAGTCGGCCGCGTGCTTCTCCTTGTCTCCATATGTGCCAGCGCCACGTATGCTTGGTCCGCTCGCGACGACCCAGGAAACATCTTCTCCAGCATCGCCGAGGCCAATTCTCAGTCCATATTCTGGGTGAAGCAGGGGCTCGACGTTTCCGACCATGCGCAGAGGATATCTCACGCGTCGATGGAGGCCGTCCAAGGGCTCATCATCCTCTTTTTCGTCTTGTGCAACCTCGAAAGCGTCTCCCAGCGAGCGCGAAATGTCATCATGATCGCCATTGCGACTGCGACGGAGCTCCAGCTGCATCGCATCGACGGGTGTCTGCCTGTGCCGACATCACCCCTGGCGAGGATGGGGCAAGTCAAGAAAGAAATCGGCCGGAGGATATGGTGGTACCTGGTGACAATGGACTGGTGAGTTCGAATGTTGCACATCAGAAATCTGTCTGGCTGGACGAATGCTCAGAATCCGCTTTGCTTACCACTCTCCCAGGCTTCTCGCGCATTTCAATCCATTGCAGGAAGGGTTTTGTGTGCTGCATGTCGGGCACATGATTGTCAATTGGCCCAAGAATGTGCGAGACGAGGACCTCGTCGAAGGTCGTGAAATTATTGAGCGGCCGATGAGTGAACCGACTTGTGTTTCTTACCTCATTCAACGCATCCGTCTGGCCGAGCTCACCCAGTGGATGACCGAGCGACACTCACGGACAGGAAACGCCTCACAACCTTACTCCAGCACGGACATCCTGGAGACAGACGCAAAATTGAAGGCATTCATCGGGGGGATCCCCGACTTCCTCTCCCTGGACAGCTCGAGCCTGAGCCACCTACCGCCAACGGACCCACGGCGGTCTCCTCTGGTTGCCGCGCAGCGCTACGCACTGAACCTGATCTTGCATCGACAGCTGTGCAAGATGCATCTGCCGTACCTTGCGCGGGGGACAGTAGACCCAGCCTATGCGTACTCGCGGGATGTCTGCCTGAGGTCCGCCAGCGTGGTGATTGGCCTCGATCACAAGTTCTTGGAGGAGCACCTGCAGTTCTGCATCTCCAAGCTGAGGCTATCTATGGTCCTCCGCAGCGTCTTTCTCGCCAGCATTGCTCTCGCGCTCAACGCATGCGTCAAGAGCGACGCGGGCGACGGCGTAGACGGACTCGATGATGCAGCCGGTCCCTGGCAGATGCTGCTCGGAGCGTACGACCAGGCGCCCTCAGGAAACAGGCTGTTGGAGCTCTCCATACAGCTGCTTCGGAAGTACAAGATCAAGCATGATGCCCTCGAGACCCTGCAGCGGCAGATGCTGGAAGCCACGGCGTCGGCGAGCGGCAGCCACCCCATGGTCCCCGAGCCGGGCCACATGGAGCACACGACCATGGCTACCACGCCATCGACCCACACCTGCGCGAGCGAGCCAGGGCCCGCGATGATGGAGCAGCATGGGTGGCAGCGCTTTGAGGGGAAGCCACAGATGGACATGGGCCTCAATGTGGTCGACTGGGACAAGCTGTTTTGGGGGTCGGACGCGCCGTTCATCTGATGGGTCCGAGAGCCAGCTGATGCGAGTGGCTCGAGCACAAGCGAAAGTCGCGCGGTATTCTATTTGAAATGCCGAGAGAACAGCTGATGGGTTTCATGAAGGGGTCACTTGCCCTTGTTTCGGTGGCTCTTTGCGATGATTATCTAGGCGGCATTGGATTGGAGTCAAGTTCGCGATTTGCTGGCTTCCGACCTAGCCCTGGGCACATGGGCATTAGGGGAGGCAAGCTTTTTTGTTTTGGGAAAAGTTCGGGGGCTTCAATTATGTACCATGGCAAGACTTTGAATGCTTTTGTTGCTCCTTCCTTGAGCTACCTTTTTGGCGCCGTCTTCTCAGCTGTGGAATCCGTTGACGCCGTTGTGCTAAGAAGAAGGCAAAGGCTGTCAGTACCATCGGAGGTGACCTCGTCGGCCTTCACAACATCGGCCACATCAATGCGTCGAGGAAGCTTGCATACCCTTTCGTAGAGTCGCCCTGGGTGGGGAGAGTCTGTTGCGGCGCAAACATGGGCTTGAAGGTGTAAATGCCTAATGTGGGAGATCAGTCAGTCTCCAGCAGACGAGGGTTTGATCTCGTAAACACTATGTAGTGGTGTACATGGGAGAAAAGACAAAAACAATGAGTTGGACAACAGCCTAGCAGCGTGCTCCATGCTTGGGGATACCGGATGAGACGGCCATACCTCCAATGACGCCGCAGAAGACAGTGAGGGCGATGGGAAACGCCTTCTGGAGTCCGCTCATGATAGAGGCTGCTGAGGAGGAGGCGGAGATCGGGCTAAGGCAAGGTCAAGACGCAAGCAGTGAGACCGCGGAGATGGGGAAAGAATTGTTGCTCAAGAAATATGTCCAATTTGTGCGAATATTGTACTCCGTAGAAGGGGAGATGTAGGTCGTGATGACCACATTCGACGTTGGCCGGAGTTGATGAGCAGAAATAAGAGGGACGTCGGAGGGAGGACGGGGCTAACCTCATATGGTAGGAAGCCTGTGCTGATATGAGCAAGCTGTAATTATGGTGGTGAATATTCGGGCTATACCTGGTGTTAATTCTTTTCTATTGGGACACCAGCACGAAGCAAAGCTCGATCTCGTCAACTTGCGCAAGACAGAAAGGAGATCAAGAAGTGTAACTGGGAAGCATGAGAAATCTCAAAATTGACACGCCAATTCTAGAGAACGAAATGCATGACGGGATGCGAAGGGAAAAAAAAAGACAAAAAGAATTGCCTCCACACAGGATTGAACTATGGACCTTTGCATTACGAGTGCAACGCTCTACCACTGAGCTATAGAGGCTGATTTCTGACTTGCTGGATTGCCAATGGCTGTCCAACCGTCGATGAATCTTGTCAAGATGTCAACACCTATATGGGTAAGCGTCACCCACTCTGAGCTCTTCTCGTCATGGAGCCGCGATTCAGGTGTTGTGCATTGCCAATGGTGAGTGATGGCTGCCTGCTGTGCGGCTTCAAGATGGGATGGGCTTGGGAGACAACATGAGAGGGTCACATCGAGATTGGAAATCATCTGTATGGCCCGAGTTTCTCTATGATGGATTGATGTTTCCTCTGCATGTGCAAGTGACTCAATCCATTGGATCCATCCATTGATGTCTTTGAACACATTGATGGCATTGCGACTGGCACTTACCGAACTTACCCTGCACACGGGAATGGCAAAAAGTTTGAAGTCATTGGCACTGACCCCTAATTCCTTGCCCCTCGTTGCCCCTTCCTTGAATCAACAAAATCGAAGCTTGACCCGAGCACGCTTCGAGCAGCATGGGCATTGGTCTCGTATCATTGACGTCTCAAATGGATCGAGGGGATCAAAAGCCATCGAGCACGTGCATGGTTTATCCCCTTTTCTCGAGCACCGTCGTCCGGTGGGCCAGAGGATCCGGTGCGTGGGCATGAGACGGCGAGGAGACGGCGAGGAGACGCTAATAAGCCGTAAGATGCCTGCCTTCCGCCACGAAGTCGCCCAGTCTCGTGACGAGATGCCTCAACCTCCAGGGGTTGCCATCGCCCTCGTAGCTCAGGGGTAGAGCGTTGCACTCGTAATGCAAAGGTCCATAGTTCAATTCTGTGCGGGGGCAGTCGTAATCTTTTTGGGTCTTCAACTTTTTGCGACTCGACTTAGGTATGATCCATCTCCGCCGAAGGAACAAGAGATGGAATTGGTTCTACTCTGCATCATGCTTGAAGATGAATTAAGGCCGTCGTCAACATCCATTTGTTGATTTGAGTCGAGCTCCTCCAGTCCTGAGAGGAAGAGGAACCCTAACCCTAAAGCCGGGACACCATGGGATAAACACAGTCCGTGAGAGGAATGGGCACTGTCCCCGAGTCGTCGCGATGCAGGGAAGGAAGATGGAGTTGGAGCCACCCCGAGGGCGTGTCTTGATCCACCCAATGCAACCCTCTGGGCTTCACGTTCCTGGAAAACGCGAGCTCTCAGACTTCTGCCTCCATCCACGCCAACTTCACGTCTGCGCATGCGCGTTCGCGCATTCATGCCTGGTCACCCTCGTTGACGAAGCTTTGACCGAGATCGCCTGACGATTCTGCACAGCGTATGGCCCCAAGCTTGGAAATCTGACTGCTCCTTGCAAAAGCAGCCTCTCGACCCAAGCTCACACGTCAACTGTAACAGCTCCATGGATGCAGCCCGGAATACCCTTTGGGTCCCGATTTGCGCAGGATAATGAAGACCCGAGAGGATGGCGACCTGGAAAGAGCTGGGGGAGGTGCCGGATTCGGAGGACGAGGATGGTTTTGACAGCCAGACTCTGGACGACGCTCAACCCGAAGATGTGACGACCGTGATCGCGAACCCGATTGCTACGTTTGCGACTGTAGCTGCACTTGGCGACCAGAGCAAAGACATTTGGGACATTCCGAGCTCCGTGGGATCAGACGCACTTGAAGGCCGTCCCGAGGAGGTTGCACAGCTTCGAATCCAGACAACGAGAGCAACGGTCACGAGCAATGCGACAATAGAGAAGGACATCTGGGACTTGCCAAGCTCCGACAACTCTCATGATAGAGATGGGGTCGTTGGCGCGAAATCACTCGCGGTCGTGATCAGCTCGATGACGTCAAGCCAGCTCGACTCTCCGTTGACGACTGCCCCACCAAGTCCCGAGGGCCTGTCTCCTCCCATCAATCTACCCGTCGAATCCCCAATTCGACCCGCGAAGGGCACGCGAAAATCAAGTCATGTCCGACTGCAAATCCCCATTCCTCTGGAAAGAGCTTTCGCTCGACCACAGTCTACAGAAGGTCCCGACGGAGAGCAATGCATCTCACCAGGCAGCGAGGCAGAGCTCACGATAGGGCAAGAAGCCCAACAGATCGCAGTTCGCTACGAGCGGTCGTTGCGGCCGCGAAAACCTATTCAGGAACACCCCTATCTACTCGAGAATGCGCAGTACAGCACATTTCTGAGATCACATGGACTCAGACCGGTGCGAATGGATCAAGGCGCTGCCTCGGAACAGCCCCAGGAGGAGTCACAGGACGCGAACTTTGAGCAAGAGAGCCAGGAGCAACTGTGTGCCCCAAGGGACACCGATGAGACTCAGCAAAGAGAAGCCACCGTTGTTCAGGATGGGCCCGATCTCATGTTGCTCTCTTCATCACCCCCAGAGACATCGCCTCCTAGGATTGGCGGTCTGGAGGCCAGCAGCTTTCCCAACTCTCAAGCTACCCAAGATACATTTGACGACGATGACGATCTGCCAGACGTCGGAGAGCTGCTGAAGCCTCGCCCAACTCCTCGACCACTAGTCCCAAGGCTGGTAAAGACGAGCACTTCACGACCTGAAGCCACACCTCGCACGCGAAAGCTTTTTGAAGCGTTTTCAAATCAGGATGAGGTTGGCTCGCCAGATCCCCTGGGGCCTAGTCCGGGCCCGCCAGACCGGGAGTTGACCCCGACGCTTGCCACCAAAATTTCAGATGTTGAGGCTCCCGGCACGCCACTTTCGCAGCTCCTTGAACGACCGCCCGTGTTTCGATATTCCGTGGACGAAATCTCATCGGAAGACGGCGATGGTCGCTCGGACCTGGAGACGTCCGCTAATCCCGAGACATCTCGTGGCAACCATGACGAATCAGAAAGCGAAGAGTTGGTATCCAGGATTGGAAGACGCATACGAGGTGTTCTTCCTGCGTCATGGCTGAGGCTTGACCAGCAATCAAGCAGAGAAAAGGCTCACAATGGTGTCCACAAGAGACAACAGCAAAAACAACAACAACGCATCCTTGAACATGGGAACAGGCGAGGTGTAGCCCAGCCAAGACAGAGTCACGCCGCTTCAGGGCAGGCCTCATCTCATTTCATCTTTGAAGAGTCCGAGGATGAAGGCGAAGAGACAATCGCAGCGCGAGCCCCGCCGTCAGAGGAAACTAACGACGATCAATTTCACCGCCAGACCCGACTGGAGTTTGAGCCAATCACCGATGACAAAGTCCAGGAACTTTCCTCAGATGATGATTCTTCTGTGATGGAATTGGACGCTATCGATCATATGATGCCGGCGCGCCGAAGACAACCAACGATCGCCGAGGCTTTCCTGGGGAGTAA
This sequence comes from Escovopsis sp. TC, assembly GCA_003055185.1. Classification (NCBI taxonomy): domain Eukaryota; kingdom Fungi; phylum Ascomycota; class Sordariomycetes; order Hypocreales; family Hypocreaceae; genus Escovopsis; species Escovopsis sp. TC. The sequence goes on along the minus strand of NIGD01000004.1, from coordinate 3,765,960 downwards.
GAAGAGGAAGAAGAGCTCGGTTTCGCACACCGCTCGCCCGCCGCCCTTCAAGCGAAAAGCGAAGCAAACTCGAATCACGAGTCTCATTCCGAAGACAAGCGCTCGCAAACGAATCCGCGCTGGTGCCACCGGCAGTGGCCGGCAGCATGGCCAGAACAGAATAGTCCCGCCTCTACTAAGCATCTTGGATGTCATGTCAGAGAATGCCCCGACCTTCATCAGGATTGCTGCTCGGACCGTCAGGAGACGCTCGGATCAAGGACGAAGCAGCGTCAACGGCAAAAGCATCAGACTTGCCTCGAGGCAGGACCATGTAGACGCTACCTCGGTGCTTCAGGATTGGAGAAGAGGAATCGTGAAGCAGCGCCCGGCAGTGACGGCAGCCTGCCAGCACAGGCAACGCAAACCTCAACAGCCCCGACCCCCTTCAGACTGTTTGGCATATAAATTGCCGCCCTCTCGTCTCAGAGCGGGAGTCAGCAAAGAGCCTCGGCAAGTTGAAGGTCAGATCAGGCAAGAAGGCTCTCGGGCATTGGCTAGAAGGACAGATTCTGGACCCATTTCTTCGAACGAGAGACATACGTCGTCAACGAAAGAAACACACCCTTCCGCAAATGGTCACGAAAGGCCGGCACTGCTGGAGATAGCCGAGGCAGAATCCTCAAACATCCGCAAATTCTCTTCTCTGAAGCGGATACTCGATCATTCTTATCGCAGACGAGCAAAGACAGCGTCAGCTCCAAGCTCTGTGCACAGTCTTGAACAGGCGCTCGATGTCCGGCCGACGGTCGAGATCGGCGATGTTCCGGCCAACCAGCCGACCAGCGTCGGACAGCACCAGAGAGACCAAGTGAAGGCCTCTCGTTCACGCAAAAGGAAGAAGCCGACTCGCGTCAACGTTGAAGCGCCCCAATTTCTCTACGCAGACGACCCTCTTCCTGCACAATATCTTCCTGAGCCTGAACTCGATCAGGTTGGACCTGGGCCAAAGAGGCTTGCAGGGCTTGGGCCATACGGAACGAAATACACGCACCATTTCGAAGTCTTTCCTCTGGACGCCGGCGTCTTCTTTCACGAGTCAACTCTCCTCGGCCGCGGTATGATCAACATCTGCCTTGATAATGCGCTGGTCTCGAGACTGTGTCAGCCACGCCCGCGAGTCCATTTCAACCTCGGCGAACAAGTCCTCAGATGGGGCCCCTGGGATGACCAGCTCTCTTCAGAACTCGGGGTTGTCATGGACTTCATCACGGAGGAGCTGGAGAATGACGGTCCAATGAGCGAAAGATCTGGTTCGGACATATCAGGGGCTCTGGGCGCTGCAAACTTCGTGCTCAGATATGTGACGGAGGCTCTCAGCACACACGAAGAGTCTCTGCTTCCGGCAGTGGTGACCCGATTCTTCGAAGTCTTCGGCAGCCTATGCGAAAGAGTTGGCCATCGGATCCAGGGGTCTGGAGACGGTCAGCGACACATGTATCGGTCATTGCCGAGCGTTTTCGACCGGCTCCTCATCGTATCACTCTTCATTCTCAGATTGTCTCAAGCGGACGCTGCGCGATTCCAGGAGCAAATGCTGATGGAGCAGACAATCCGGACCATGGCCCGCTTGTCATTATCAATGTTGGAGAGAGTAGGGTTTCCGGAGCTCGCCAGCGTCTGCAACGAATTGGCACGGCCGAGCTATCGCGAGAGAGGCCTGAGAGATGACGCTCCATCATTTCACTCTTGTGCACTCTTGATGAAGGTTCTCGAGGCGGCACAGATCCATCGGTGCACATTTTGGGACGTGCTAGAAGAGGTCGTCGACCTTTCGCGAATAGCCTCGAGCTTGGATATACGCCATCATGAGCGCGTGTGGGAAACCTTGTTCACTCTCCTGCCCATGAGCGAATTCGACAATCACGGCATCATCGGCTCCGGAACCCGGCATCGATCAGCAGTAGACGGTTGGGGGATTCCTCAAAAGCTCATAAGAAGCGTCTTCGAGGTTTACCAAGCCAACGATCGGCAGGCTCCGAGCTTCAATAACTACTGTTGTGCTCTCGTAGGGAGATGCCAATATCTCCTGCAGCAATGGAGATGGCATCGCGGGGCCCCTGTCATCGGTGTGATCTTTGACTTTTTCGGGACCCAGGGATTCGCGCATCTGCGGAACGAAGAGGTCTACACGTCTCCCCGCTTCCTGGACGAGCTGGCAAAGGGTCCCGTCTTGGATCTCCAGCCACACGATCGGTGCTTCCACATGTTCCTAAAGCTTCTGGCTCTTTGCATTCGAGAGCTAGCCAAGTCTGGGCTTGAGAAAGACATTCGCAATCTCGTGGCACGGACAATCCCAAATCACGACCGTCAATTCCTGAAGGAGCAAACTATACATGAGCGCGATCTGGCGGCTTTGCGGAACCAGCACGACCTCATAGTCACATTGTACTGGGCCTGCCAACCAAAATTACGCCCGTCCGTGGCACTTCTCGAGAGGCTCGTCACCCCGGAGACATCCCACAAGGAGGCTTGCCTGATCAATCTTCGAGCATGGAGCCATCTTGCCCGATTTGCCGTGGCGACCGGCGAGGCCACGACATTCCCAAGGCACTTCGGCTCATGGCGGAATGCATTCTTTCTGAAAATGATGCAGCAATATGAATCTGTCGCCTCGGATATTCAGCAGCAACTCTCATCCCTGTCCAAGGACGTTAGCGAGACCATCAGCCAGGATATGGTGAACACGATGATTGCGGTCAACAAAGCAGCCGCAAAAGACGTCTTGGTCGCTTCTCTCGCTGCCTCACTAGACGTGATGAGGCAGGCCCCGGATCTTGAGGCGGCATCGTTCTGTTTCAGCAGCTCACAGTTGCTGCATGTGTTCCGCCATTTCGTCGCGTCTCCTCCAGAGCTGGATTGGACGATACTTCGGATTGCGTTGGCCATCCTGGAGTCCTTCTTATCCAAAATCGAAGAACTCAAAGACAATGAGGAGAGTCAGCAGAACGAGAGCCAAATGCTGAATTCGGCGCAAGCTGATGACGCCCTGATGGTCATTGATAACGATATCTCGCGCCCTTTCTTTCTCATGACGAGGTCGGTCATTGCCGCCTGGGAGAGCGACGCGAACCTCAAAGCTGCTTCGCGCTCGGACAGGCTTTGGTGCGTCAAGGAGGTTGTTGTGCTGTCGGCGCGACTTGGCGTGCGGTTCATCACCGGCGGCATCTTGCGGCTGTCGGACATGTTCAAGACAGGGAAATATGGCGTTTTCGACGGCCTCCCGCGTTTCCTCGATCTGAAGCAAAGGAAATATCTGCCCTTGTTTCTGGCCCACCTCCTGAAGCAGGATTTCAGTGGATTCGCGGATGCCAACTTCAGTGTCATCGAGGCCTGGACATTGTCGCTCGTCAAACCACGAGGCTACCTCGAGTATGAGAACCAGCTCGCGGAGCAGCTCGTTCGGCACCAAAAGGATTTCGTGCCCCAGACCATTAGGGGGCTGAGCACACGACCGGACTACGGCAGCAGTCGGGACCTCTTCGATTTCGCGATCTCGTCATTTCGCAAAGGGATTCGGGAAGCCCCTGGGCCCTCGCTCAAAAAAGTCTTGGTCTCGGAATACGCCAACGCTCTGGAGGCGGTGATGGCCCAGATGAAGGCCGACCTGCAGAAGATTGCGCAGGATGCCTCAGAGCATCACGCCTATGTGATCTTCGTCCGAGAGATCATCTCCCTCATCAAGGTCCACGGCTCCGAAATCTGCGCGATCGACGACTTCTTCTACAAAGTTAGCAAGGAGTATTCCCCATCGAAGCAAGATCCGCAGCTGTATGTGGCGGGGATGATCTCGTACGGCCTACGACTGCAGGAGGGCGACACGAGGGTGGCCTTTCAGCTATTCTATCTGCTCTTCAACAACTTCAAGTTCGCCCTTGCCAGCGACAGGCTTCACGACGACGTCAGAATGCTGGCGAAAGGGTTGAGGAACGAGGGCATCCTTTCCTTCATCCTGGGCAAAATGCTCCCTTCCATCCTCCGAGCTTCGTTCGCCACATCATCCGGCTTCATGCTCATGGACGTCTATGTGCAGGCGATGGGCCGGCACTTGCAGAGCAGCGTGATTTCACGCGAGGTCCGAGAGCCCGATCTCGCCCACATGGCCACCATTCTGCAAGCCATCTTGGACGGCATGGGTAAGGTTCGCGGCCGAGTTCCCACGATGCAGCCCCTGCTGTCTGGACTGGACATGCATTTGGTCAATCAATCGCTCGCCTTGGTCAACATGCTCTGGCCGTCGGTTTTCGGCTTCTGCATCTCGAATCCCGAGGCCGAGAGCTGGAAGGACCTGGTGTCGCACCTCGGCTTGATAAGCACATTTGCTTCGAGATGGTCGCGCGAGGTCTCTCAAGTGGTCGAGCAAGACAATGGGGTGGTCCTTGCATGGCCTGTCGATTCTCTGCGCATTTCTGGAGATTTGTCGGCGTCATACGATGCCGACATCGACGGGTTTACAAAGAGCATCGTGGATGACATCGGGCGAAACTGGGTCTGCGAGGACTCGCGGATCACAGTACATACCCCGGGCCAGGCCAGAAGCACCCAGAGGGGCGACCAGGGCGTTAGGCTGCCTGATTGGGACTTAAGACAGATGGCTCGGGAATTGTATGAAGGATTGAGGGAGTGTTTGCACTGGTCATCACGGCTTTCCAGGGCTTTGGAGTTTTCAGGGGCATGTGAGGCGTTAGGCATGGTACATTAGCGGGACGCGTTTAGCATTGGGAGGGCGGAGCGGTGGGAATTTCGACCATAGAGGTTGGCTTGCCTCGCCTCAGATGAAGCATTGAAAACAATCGAAGCCAATTGACTTTTCCTCGAGATGATTAGACATGAAGTCTCAGAATGACAGTGGGCATTAGAACACGAGATATTCATGTCAACATGGAGCATCAATGTTCAACTCGAACATTAATTTGGATGTAAACAATGGAAACTTCAGGGTAGGGAATGTCGTGGGCCCAGCGAGAGCCCGAGATTCTCCCGAAAATTGCTACATGTTCCTTCGATTCTGGTGACGTCGTCGGACGCGCCGAACGCGTCTTCCTCGACTTCACGCTTCCCACTTTCAAGCCATCTTCTCCGAACCGGGCAATTCGACGAATCAAGGGTTCAGGGAGAAAGTTGATGAGTGTCAGGAGCCATTCTCCAGCGTCTTTCCAGTATCTCGAGAGACGTGAGGGGAGCCAGTAGTCACAATGGCGTCTCTGTTCCGCTTGCCGGACGAGGCTCTCCTCACGCCGCTGATGCAGCGCTTCCCCGGCCGAGATGATCAGATCCGCGCCCTGGCGTCCCTTCTATATGCAAGCCACCATGTTCCTACTAATGCTATTCTCTTTTTGAGTTTTGCCTTTTTGATCGACACCAGCGGCTGACCTGAGATACAGCCAGGCGCGGTGCCGTGTCGCAACCTCGTCATTCACGGGACCGAAGCAACCGGCAAGACAGCAGTGACCGAGCAGCTTCTCCCACTGCTAGCACAGCATGCCGCCCCCGCCGCCGGTGAAGGTGAAGCAGATGTAGGGAATGACCACAGACTACTCTACGCGATCGTGAACGCGGCGCAATGCATTACGGGAAGACATCTCTTCGAGCGCATCGTCGGTGCGGTAGCAGACTCCCTAGCACGCTGCGACGGCGACGAGGCAGCCCTCCCGCCGAGGCGATGTGAGACGCTGGCGCAGCTGGCCGTTGCGCTGAGCGGCCTGCTCCTCTCGAGGGACAGGCCCGCGGATTGGAAGTTTGTGCTTGTGCTGGATGCGATTGATAGGCAGAGGGAGGGGCCGCCGACCCTGATGCCAGCTCTGGCTCGGCTGTCCGAGATGGTGCGTGTGCCATGCACTGCCCTCGAGGAGCGATGTTGCTCCTAGAAATTTTGGTTTGCGTTGGAGCGCGAGGCTGACGATGACTGGAGTGCTAGATGCCGTGCTTGACGTGCGTTTTCATCGTGACAGCGCCGCCGGCGGGGTTCCTGCGCACGGCAACGTCACCGCATCTGCGGTTCCCGCCGTACACCAAGTCCGAATTCGTTCGAATCCTTTCTCTGAACCCCCCACCCTCCATCTACAGCAGGAGGACAATATCCTGCCGAGATGACGACGAAGCAGCGCAAGAAGAAGAAGACGCGCCAGGGCGAGAGGAGGAAGAATCAGACGACGAAGACGGTGGACCGGCTGAGGCTGTGGAGCTCTCTTCTCAGAAGGAGACGCTGGATCTTTGGGTCCGCTTCTGCGCGGCCGTGTACGACTCCCTCGTCAAGTCGGCCTCCGGAACGCTGCCCTCCTTCCAGCACAGCTGCAACACGCTGTGGCCGCGCTTCATAGCACCGATCATCGCCCGAACATACACGCCCAAGGAGTTCTCCAAGCTGCTCATCGCGGCTCGCGTGCACTTCCAGGACGAATCTCTCCTGAACCCGGGCATCATCTCGGTCCGGCCGGCGGCCGCGCGGGGCACCTCCTCCTCCTCCTCCTCCTCCAGGACGACACCAGCCGTGTCGTCCGGGCTCACCACCCCGGGAGCCGTCACCATCCATCATCATCATCACGCCTCAAACGCCCACGCCCACGCTGACAGCGCAGCGGCGGGCCTCACAGCACTCTTACCCACCGCGGCCCGCCTCCTCCTCCTCTGTGCGTACCTCGCATCCCACAATGCCACCCGACACGACCTCACCCTCTTCTCGACGTACTTCCACGGGCGGCGACGCCGACGCGGCGGCGGGTTCGCAGCGAAGGGGGGCGCGTCCCGGCGCAGCAAGCACCGCAAGATTGCGCGCAAGCTGCTCGGCGCGCATGCGTTCGTGCTGGAGCGCATGATGGCCATCTTTGAGGCAGTAAGAGGCGAGTGGACGGGCGCGGGGGCGGCTTCCGTTGGGGCGGCCGGCATAGACGGCGACGTGGGCATGGCCATGGCGACGTTGGCGAGCCTGAGGCTGCTGGTGAAGGTGGGGACGGGGGACGTTACGGACAGGGGGGGCAAGTGGAGGATCAATGTTGAGTGGGAGGCTATACGGGGGATCGGGAGGAGTATAGGGGTCGATATCGAGGAGTGGCTGATGGAGTGATGATGGGGAGCGATGATTGATGACAGATATACCATTTACGCCAGAGACACCGTTGAGTCCAATATCATGAATGCAAATGTTGGTTCACATTGGTGCAAGGCGGCTGAGATCGTGTTCTATCGGCAATTTCATGTCCTCCCTTTCTCTCTTTTTCCCCTCCAGACTTCTGTTTGTCATTTCATGCTCTTGATGCCGGTTACCTCTATAGAGCCAAGGAAAGACGAGGTCTGAAACAAGTAGAACGATAGAAGAAGCAGACACGATGTAGACACGAGGATTATGCTGAAAGTATGAGACCCCTAAAATGGCAAAACAACCACCGAACGAAAATACGCCTCGTCAAATCCAGTGATCATGCTATGACATGCCCGGTTTTTGGTTGAGGGGAAGAAGCGGGGACGCGCCCCGGGAGGTCTGCATGAGCTTGGCCTTGCGGTCGGCCTTGTTGCTCTCGCTGGACCTGTCGTAGAGGTAGAGGCCGAGGAAGGTCAGGGCGATGCCGACGGCCTGGAGCGGGGTCGTGGGGCTGCGGAACCAGAGGATGGCGAGGACGATGACGAAGACGCGCTTGATGAGGCTGGCGACAGAGTAGGTGACGGGGGAGACCATGGAGAGGAGGATGAAGGCGAGGATGTTCTGGCCAAAGTGGAAGACGCCGTTGAAGACGAACTCGAGGGTGAGGCGGCCATGGTCGAAGGAGTCGGGCTTCTGGCTGAGATCGACGGAGCCGTCGTGCAAAAAGTCCCGGAGGAGGGTGACGCCCTCGGACCAGAACCAGATGGGCAGGGTGAGGGCAAAGGCCATGCCGGAGGAGTAGCAGAGGAGGTTGAGCTTGTCGAGCTTCCTGGACGGGGAAGCGGCGGGGCCAGGGCCCTCGGCCTCTACCTTGGCGGCCTCGTTGAAGAGGCGCTTGGAGAAGATGTTCTGGGTGACGAAGATGAGGGTGGCGAGGAGGGCCTCGAGGACGCCGAGCAGCTGGGCGCCGTGGCCGGACTTTCCGGAGCAGGCGAGCATGACGCCGAGGGTCAAGGGGATGAGGGAGAGGTAGGTGGCCTGCGGGTAGCGGATGTCGTAGACGAGGCGGTAGGCGAGGACGGTGAAGAGCGGGGAGAGGCCCTTGATGGTGTGGACGAGGGAGACGGGGATCTTGGCGGTGGCGGTGGAGCTGAGGAGGTGGCCGAAGATCTGGAAGGCGGCGAGCGGGAGGGTGGTCCTGATGACTTCGCGGGAGGGGGGTCGGATCGGGTATCGGAGGGCAGAGATGCGGACGCGGAGGACGGGAAAGACGGATGCGAGCCAGGCGAGGATGATGCAGAGCGAGGAGACGAATGCGAACTGGATGAGGGTCAAGGTTGCGGGCATGTCGAAGGCGTTGAGGATGGATTTGGACGAGGTGTTTGTCAAGGCCGATGAGGTGTACCACATAAGGCAGAGGATCTGTTTGAAAAGAAGGCATGCATGAGAGACAGCCGTAACGAGGAGGCAAGAGGATGCCGAGGGGGGTCACAGAGTTCAAGTGAGACGAGGAGCACATACGACGAGTTTGGGTGAGACTGGGGCCTTGAGGGCATCGGCAATCTCGTGGGCGTTCTGGCTGATGCTGCCGTTTCTCGCACGGATCGTGCGAAAGGCATCGCCAAGGCTCTTCTGCCGGCCGTGACCGAAACCATGACCGTGACCGTGACCGTGGCCGTGACTGTGACCCGGACTCGAGCCGGACCAGGCGTTGATGCCGACGAAGCCAGTGCCGACGGGGCTGCCTGCCTTTCCGTTGATGCGAGGCCCGAGCCCGTAGCTGCCAAGCCCGTTTTCTCTCCGGGACACGGGTTTCCACCGGTCTTCGGTCGCGCTGCCGTCGGAGAAGATGCCGGGCGACATGTCGCGCGACCGGGTGGTGGTGGTAGTGGTGGCATCGGCCAGCTCTGGGAATTTCTCCATGGTTTGATTGCGATCGTTGGATCGCTCGGTCGATCGGTCGATCGGTCGCGGGGGGGGGGGGGGG
>NIGD01000004.1:3706418-3756844 GCA_003055185.1 Escovopsis sp. TC | reverse complement strand
CGCAAGTGTACGCGCAGAGGGGCCGGGTCTGGCCTTTGAGGACGGGGAACGTGTAGACGTCTGGATGTTTGATTCTATGGTAGGTATGGCAGATCTGATCCGAACTCGACGGAGGACGCGGTAAGTCTGGATCTCTGTGCGACGTCGATCTGCCTCGAACCTGGGGGCGTCGTCGCCGAAGGCTTGGAGTGCTCGTACGAATGTAGTCTATGGATACGCAAAACAACGATCGTGTTTCCTGGATATTGGTGATTCAGGTGGTTGCGGCAGAGGCTCTCGGGTGGTGGAAGCGAGCGAGGGTCGAAGTCGACGAAAGAGGAAGCGAAACGATGCGGACAAAGCGATCTATCTCAACGCGGCCATCTCGAGGTCTTCAGAAGCTGTCGGCGCATCGGTGGTGGTAGTGATGGTCGAGGTCGTGGTTGAGGTCGTGGTTGAGGTCGTGGTTGAAGTCGTGGTCGTGGTGGTGAGCGCGATGACGAGTACAACACGCAGACTCGGGGCGCTGTTGGGATGACGTGTGTCTTTCCGCTGGTGTAGTCGAATATGGCAACGAAGCAGCGTAGCTGAGAAGATATCAATACTGCTACCCAGAGTGACGAGAGAAGAAGAGAGACTGGAGAGCGACGAGGAAGAGAGGAAGAGAGGAAGCACAGGACGGGAGCTTGGAAGATGAAGTCAGATGAAGAAAATACTCGGAATTGCTTCGACCAAGACCGAGAGCAGGTTCGCGACTTTCGGTGCAGGAACGATGGAGATGGTGGCTTCCATGTTCCTTCCATTCGAGACAAACAAGGAGGCCCTGGCATTTTGCCAAAAAAGGACTAGCGCCGAGACTGAGAAGGAAGGAGGGAGAAGGGGAGTTGCGACCATCCTCCTTCCCGGCGATATGCCGATAGCCGCGCGTGATGCAACAGCCGCGCTCCCACGGAGTACAGAGAAGATGTTCTCTTCGGGATGGCCGTTTAGCGCGGCGAATCGTGCCTTCCCGAGTTTGATGCAGGAATGGCTCTAGGGTAGCCGAGATACGGAGTACTTTTTTTCCTGTTCCAATCCACATACTCCGTACATGTAATCGAAACGAATCGAATGGATGCGATCCATTCAATTCCTTCAAGGCGATTCAAGGCATCAATTGCATGTGGGTGGGATTGCAAGGCCGCCCTCTTTGGATGGAAAGCATTGAGTCTTCCGACTTGAAGTCAACTCAAACTCGACAACCATCGCCAGCCGCACCGTCCATCCATCCTCAATCGATCCTCGCCCCTTCTCCCCCTCATTCCTCTCTCGCCATCACCCCTCAAAACGTCAGAAGTCGCACCTCGACGCGCAACAGCCTCACACGCGACCCGACACCTGTGACCTCACACGCCTCGCCTTCGACATCCACAGCCCAGATCGCCTCGCCACCGGTCTTCGGTCTCCGGTCGATCGATCGCATCAGTCTCGCGGAGCCCGCGGTGTCTGCGCACGCGCCCCCTCGCCGCGTCCCCTCGCCATCTAATGGGAAGAGACCCCAAGCAATACGTCATCGCTTTGGGGGGTCTCTACGCCTTGTTCCAGCTCCTGACGCAAGCGACGAACCCTTCCGCCTTCTCCAAGAACATCGCAAGCCCGCAGTCCGGCGGCTCCACCTCGCCATGGCGGCAGCAAAGATGACCAAGAACCAGATGAGGAGGGCGAAGAAGAAGGAGTTGAAGAAGGCCACCGCCGAGGTTCGTCTCTCCTCGACCTTTCTCGGAGCATGCAGCAGCAGCAGAAGCAGAAGCAGGAGCATCATCACTGACCGCGTGACAGGGACGATCGAAGGACGAGACACAACAAGTCAAGACCGAAGACCCATCACCCAGCGCAGAGGACGGCGACAACAGCCTCGCAAACGGGACCGCCGACCCCGAGACATCCGTCGATTTGAAGAAGGAGGAGCAGAGCCCCCCCACAGACGCTGTGGCGGCTGCCGTCGTCGATGGAGCCGCAGCGGCGGTCAAAAACGACGACAACGACGACCATGACGTCCTTTTCGACGACGATCCCGCCTTCGCCATCTACCGCGAAATCTTCAGCAAATTCGGCTCGTCCATGGAGGAGGACCAGATCGCCAAGGAGGCCAATGCAGGCAACCAGGGGACCGTCTTCTTCGGCGGCGACGACATCCCCGACGAGGAGGAGGAGACGGGCCAGCCAAAGCTGTCCAAGAAGAAGCGCAAGCTGCTCAGCAAGCTCTCCGTCGCGGAGCTCAAGGCGCTCGTCCGGATCCCTGAGGTCGTCGAGTGGCAGGACGTGTCCTCCTCGGACCCGCGGCTACTCGTCCAGATCAAGGCCCAGCGCAACGTCGTCCCCGTGCCGTCCCACTGGTCCATGAAGAGGGAGTACCTGTCGTCCAAGCGGGGCATAGAGAAGTCCGCCTTCCGGCTGCCCAAGTTCATCGCCGAGACGGGCATCGCCGAGATGCGCGACGCCGTCCTCGAGAAGCAGGCCGAGCAGACCCTCAAGCAGAAGCAGCGCGAGCGCGTCCAGCCCAAGATGGGCAAGCTCGACATCGACTACCAGAAGCTCTACGACGCCTTCTTCCGCTTCCAGACGAAACCCGAGCTGACACGATTCGGCGAGGTGTACTACGAGGGCAAGGAGACCGAGGTCGACTACCAGCATTTCCGCCCCGGCGAGCTCTCCGACGTGACCAAGGAGGCTCTCGGCATGCCGCCGGGGGCCCCGCCCCCCTGGCTCATCAACCAGCAGCGCTTCGGCCCTCCCCCGACCTACCCAACCCTCAAAATCCCCGGCCTCAACGCGCCTCCTCCCCCCGGCGGCTCGTGGGGCTTCCACCCCGGCGGGTGGGGCAAGCCCCCCGTCGACGAATTCAATCGCCCCCTCTACGGCGGCGACGTCTTCGGCCTCACCGCGCAGCAGAACGGCGCCGCCCCGCAGGCCCAGCCCTCGCAGCAGCCCGTCCTCCAGCACGCCGGCGACCCCGTCGAGCGCACCCTCTGGGGCGAGCTGCAGCCCCGCGCCGAGGAGTCCGACGAGGAAGAATCCGAGGAAGAATCCGACGACGAGTCCGACTCCGACGGCGACGCGCCCGGCCGCGGCGGCACCGAGACGTCCACCGGCCTCGAGACCCCCGGCGGCTACGCCAGCACCGTGCACCCAGACTACCCCAACCAGGGCGTCGAGACCTCCATCGCCGGCGAGATGGACCTCCGCAAGGAGCGCCGCGGCTTCGACACCGAGGAGTCCTCCGCCCCGCGCTCCGCCTACACCGTCGTCCCCGAGCGGCAGGTCCGCGCCGAGGGCTTCTTCGGCAGCGACCGCGCGTACGACATCTCCGCCGCGCAACGCTCCGCCGCCGCCGCCGCCGCCGCCGCTCACGTGCCCGTCCTCGGCGCCGCCGACGACGACAAGCGCAAGCGCAAGAAGCCCGGCGACGTGGACGTCGCGATCGACGTCGACTCGCTCAACCAGCACGGAGGGCTGAGCAAGGACCAGTTGCGCACGCGGTACGACGCGGGGGCCAAGGAGGACGGCATTGGGGCGAAGTGGGCGTACGACGACGACTTGAGCCAGATGATCGCCGAGGAGAGCCGCAAGCGGCAGAGGACGGAAAGGGAACGCAGCGAGAAGAAGAGGGAGGGCAAGTCGAGGCCCTGATATACCTGTCTACGGACACCATCCATGCTGTGATCCACGGACACTATCAACTTGTTGGGAAATCATCTATGTTTCTTGTGGGCTCTATCCCTATCGGACGGCGATAAGTTGTCCTTCTTTTGTCTCCCTTCTGGCCACTGTATTCGAGGTTGTCCACGGCGACCATGGGGGACAGAAAAGCGAGAATTTTGGAAGGCCATTGGATGCATTTCCTGACCTCCCTGCACAGTACAAGTATCATTGATGTAAACAACTTGAAGGCAATGAGCCCATCGCTGGCTCCATATTGGATGATGGCATCTCTCCAACATCCTGAGCTTGGTATGGTGATCCCTCATCACGTCGTGTCAACAACGTGCACTCTGTATTTGTATTCGAACGAGATAGCAGTGTCATCCCAGGACTAAATTCAAGGACCGTCAACGGGGTAGTGTCCGGCCAGAGCCACCCTCTCTCTGTTTGTATCTCGGCGCACACACACCCATATTCGCACTTTCGCACTTTCGCACTTTCGCACTCTTCGCACTCTTCGCACTCTTCGCACTCTTCGCACTTTCTTTTTCCTTCTCGCACTCAGCAAGAGCAACAACCTTGAAGCTCCTCTTGCAGCGTGGTGCGTCCTGACTGCTCGACATCCCAGTGAGTCGTGTCTCCCCCATCCTAAGTGGACGAGACCAGGTTTTCCAGGTCGTATTTCGTCTCGTGTCCCCTTTGCGACGTGTTCTTCTTCATGAAACTCGGATTGCGCAAAGGCCGTGTAGTTGTCTGGCGTCTCTTGATTCCTATCTCGGGGGAATTCCGTATCTCTCGCATGCAAGTGCGAAAAGGCTTGTTGCCAGGGGAGTTTTGTCCTGGGGCAGAAGGAGGAAGTAGCTGCAGAGATAATCGGAGCCCTGATGGGTTCTCCTCATCCGAAGGACTCTTGCCTCAAGGCAAGGCCAGCCGTCCTGGTATCGACTTTCTGACGATATCATCATCCATGACTGTCGAGCCTTTTCTACCTTCTTTGTTTCTTCTTGTTGTAGATTCTCCTATTTGGCCACCACACGCTTCGGTCTGGTCCTCTGAGGGGTTGTGACATTTGACGGTGCCCTCTCTATCTTCTTGGTCCTCTTCGTCTTCTTCGTTTTGCGTAGCGCTCGAATTGCAGGCAGGAACGCGGCCAGTTGATCTGCGTCCTAAGCAGGCAACTCTACCTCGAGGCATGCGCTGCAGAGCCACTTACGCTTGTCTCTGGCCGAGAGGGTCTTCTGACCAACGCAGTCAGAGTGATATAAGCGCCGGGAACATCTCTATCAACGCACTGGTCAGCAAGTGTCGGGTCCTCCGTCGCGACAGCACCCTCTCTCATTGCCAAGGTCGCGCGCGCGCGCGAGAACGAGGCACACACAGAGAGAGAGGAGGAGTGAAGGATTGACAGAAGCTTACCTTGTTCGCGCAGATCAGCATCCGCGGCCCAAGGACGGGAAGCTGGCAAACGGCGCAGCCATTGGCCCCCTTTCGTATTTGCGGGGACCTGGGCGAGGATCTCGTCGTCGCCGCCGCTTTCGTCTTGTCGACGTCCGCAGCCCCGCCTTGCGCCGCGACTTCCGCTGCTGCCTTCGCCCCCGCTCGCGCCGCGTTGATGTGAGAGAAGGCCTTGCGGACGTGGTCGTCGTCAATGAGGTCGCGGATCATGAGCGTGCTCATGTGCTTCCCGAACTCAAGCATGCGATTCTCCGCGCCGACAAGCCAGTCTGCCTTTTGCCGGACAAAGTCCAGCCAGGCCCGCGGGAAGTAGGCCGCTGAGGTCAGTCCCTGGTGGAAGATGAACTCGTCCCACTCCCAGATGTACTCTTTCTCCGAGGGCGTGACGTCGGAGAAGTCAGCGATGCTTTCGCGGTGCTTCTGGATCAGCCAGGCGCAGTCTGTCGTGGACTTGGGGACCTCTTGGCCCGGCGCCAGGCGCACTCTACTGACGGGGTCGAATAGGGGCTGGGGTATGTCCGGCACGAGGACCTTTGCCTTGCCTTTTGCCCCCGATCGTCGCTGCATGGCATGCTGCTGTCTGGGAGTCTGGGGCCGAGACGCTGTATCGTCTGCTGCTGGTGGTGGTGGTTGTAAGGGGAATGGTGATATGGGTAATGGTGCGGTCTGGTCTGGGCGTTGCTGTTGCGATTGTTGTTGTTGATTTTCGAAGACATTGTCGACGTTCTTTGGGTCTAAGCGAGATGTGATCCAAGACTGATCGCCGGCGATGAGAGACTGGATGTTGAACGGTTGGGCGGGTCGTCGGAGGTCGTAGGTCTTGGAGGCAGACGACAGGGACTCGCTTCGGCTTCTGACACGGAACTGTGGTCCCTGACTCGTTGTCTCGAAGGAGTAGTCAAACCCGGGATGGACAGACTTGAGATGGAGTTGCAATTGCATGATTGACCTATGAAAAGCACCGCAAGTTACGCAGCGGAAGAAGTCTAGGCACACGGGTTGATCGGAGGGGAGCAGGTACGTGACCTGCCCCTCACTCGGCAGTGCCGGTGCATCATCGCCTGAGCGATGCCTCCGATCTCTTCCTTGCGCCTGGTCACTGAGAATCTTCAGATTGTACACCTTGTTCTCTCGAGCCCTCAGGGACCTTGAAGGCGTCTGGGCACCCTCCTGCTCCTCTTCCACTTCCAGCGGCGCATCATCTGCTGCCTGCTGGTCAAGCGAGCTGCTTGTGTTACGGACATTTCCGCTCGGACTGGGAGCGCGCACGCCCTCCTGAGGCAGGCCATTGCTCGGCTGCGTGGTATTTCCGAGGTGCTTGGAGTTCTTCTCCGGCCGTTTGGATGTCTTGAGGCCGGAACTCCAACGCAAGTCGACCCCCACGGCGTAGTCGGTCTGGCGAGCATGCTTCTTGGAAGGATATCCCGGCGAGACGGCGAGAGGACTGTTTATTTTGCCAAATATCCGATCGAATCGGCTTGACAAGATCCAGTGACGCTCACGGGTGAGAAGGACGCCTACTGTCGCGGGATCGACACCAAGATCCGCCGCGTTGAGGGGGGGCCACTGGGCGTCGTGTGCAGCTTCGAGCTCGACGAGGATTTCGTAAGCGCTAGAGAGGCCGAATTTTCCGTCCTCGGGTCGATTGATGAGAATGCTCTCTTCTGAGACGAAGAAGGGCTGTGGCAAGTCCACTCCAGCGATGCGTTGAAAGCCAATGGAATCCTGAATCACCTTCAAGTCGCAGAGCTGGCTCTGACAGTGAAGGACGCGAGGGCGGCCAGAGCTGTGGTCCAAAACGGCGACTCTGCAGTTGGCCTTGATACTGATGATGTCGCGTGGAGGGGGCGCTGATCCGTTTTGAGTGAGTCCTGTCTTTTTGGAAGATTTGTGAAAGATCTTGAGAATCTCGATGCGCATGGTGGAAGGCGATAATGAGGGGGAGGAAGAGGGGGAGTGGTCGAGGCCGTGGCGAAGAGCGACATCATCGATCTCGAAAGGCTCTGGAGTGGAGATGCGGCGCCGCTTGAGGAGAGATGCGCCATTTCGGTCACTATGATCGCGGGATGAGCCCCTTTTGCCGGGAGAAGAGACAATGTTGCCCATGGCCGCGGAGTCTTGCAGGGCCGTGATCCCCTTGACCCAATTGCGCTGGAGGAAGGGAGCTCGACGCGGCTCGCACCCTGTTCTCATCGTCATGGCGAGAGCGTGGGAGGCGAAGATTCCAGAGAAACCATACAATTGGTTGTGATCTGAGGATTTGAGAGTCCGTTGATCTATTTTCTTGTTTTGTGTTGTGGTGTCATGGGCCCAAGGAGGTCATCGTATCGGTAGATGAAGCGATCCTGGACAGACAATGCCAAAATCGATAGTGAGACCCGTGTGACGGGACTTGGGAGACTTTCCGAAAGGTGCTGAGTGCTGCTTGTATTGTCTCAAGCATGAGGCGCAGGCCAAGAACGAAGAAGATTGTTCTTCAAGAATCTGGCGTTCATGTATTTGTGAGAGACTGAGAGAGACGATATGCGATAGGTGTGATGAGGTGACGGAGAAGGTGATCTCAAACTGATAGATGGAGCAAGAGGAAGTCCAATATGAGTCAAGAAATGCCCAAGGATGGAGTGCTGGTCAGCGTTGTCGACGGGCTACCAGGAGTCGTACTCCAAACGCAAGAGGCAGACGTGTGAGACGCAGAAGCCTTCGCCTCAAAGACGGCCAGGAAGAGGATCGAAGTAGGGGTGTTTGGATAAGATGTCGGGAGCGTGTTGGATCCTGAATCGTGGGGACGAACAACAAAAGCCATCAAGCTGGCGCCAACGCGAGTTGATGACGATGAAGGTGAGGGTGGTGGTGGTGAGGCTGACGATGTTCAATCTTGAGGGTAGAGAGAGAGAGCGAGATATCCAGAGAAAGAGATCGTAGAAGAGAGAGAAGAAGAAGAAGAGAGAGACTGAGAGATTGAGAACGAGAAAGTTGAAGAGAGCGGAAAGAGAGGGTGAAAGCGTGAAATCGTGAGCGCGTGAAGGCGTGAGAGCGCGAGGCGTGAGGGCGAGACGAGACGAGACGAGACGAGACGAGACGATGAGGTTTGAGGCGGGACTCGTTTTTGGCGTGCAAACAACAGGAGGCAGGGACTGCAGCTTGCAACTGCCACTGCCACTGCTCCTGCCACTGCCACTGCAGGTGCGACTGTGGGAGTTGCGACTGCCGCGAAGCACGATTGCGCTTTCGCGATCCCGATACGGTTTAGCGGCGTAGGCCTGGGTCGCTGCTGCCGGATGTAGTCCGTAGTAGGTACGGAGTACTCCGTACTGCTGCTGCTGCTGCTGCTGCTGCTGCTGCTGCCGTTGTGGTTGTGTCGCGCCTGCCGCGGGTGCTGCTGTTGCTGCTGCTGCTGCTGCCGCCACCGCCAGGAGTACTTGCTGCTGGTGGGCATGTCGCACCTGCCGCGGGAGACGAGATGCTGGCGCGCGGCGGCAAAAGGACCTCGGTGCCGCCTGCCAGGTGTGCAAGCGGCAGCCCGAGAGCTTCAGCAAAGCGAAAGAGAAGGCACCTCCTGCCACCAGCGGGCAGGTGCCCTACAACACAGTCCCTCTCGTGCTCGTGCTCGGTGCCTTCCTGAACCTTCAAGTTATGGGGGATGATCGAATGGTTCTCCTCCAGCTTTTCTCTGCATCAAGAGAAAGATCACTGAATTGTTCCCGAGGCAATTCTGATGCCAGACGGGCTCCATGATTGTAATTGCAAACAGCACGCTGAGGTCGCCCTTCGAAAAATGCTGTACTCAGTACGTACATATAGAGTACTCCGTACAGTACCAATACTACCACGGAGTACGAGGTACCTACGCCGTACTACTACTACCTACCTACGAGGAGGATGCCGTTTTTTTATCATGGTATGGCCATGGATTTACGTACTTCTGCCATGAAATGAGCCGCTCTGCCATGAAAATCCATGGCAGAAGTACGGAGTACGTACTCCGTATATCCATGGCCATACCATGATAAAAAAACGGCATCCTCCTCGTAGGTAGGTAAGTGTATTCAGCAGGCCAGTCACTTGCGCCGCATTCAACTCGAAGTTTAAGTTGGGCCACTCGCGTCATGCAGACACGTGCGCTGCTAGGGAGTACAGTTTCGGAACTTGCACTTGCACGTCAATCTCGCGCCACCAAGAAGTATCGACTGAGTACGAGTACGGAGTACTCCGTACTGGACGACCTCACCACTGCACAGGCACTTGTCTTGCCATTTGGCCTAACCTAGAGGAAGAGGGAGGGAGTCCGACCAGATCAATTTGAACAGGAAGGGGGAAAAAAATTAGACGGGAAAAGAAAAGAGAAGAGACGGCGCGCCTCTGGACTGAGTCAAACTTCTTTCTTTGCTCAGGCATCATCATCCATCATTTGCCTTCGAACTCCAACAAGAGTCAAGCCTCGCCCCCAGAGCCTGTCGCCGCCTCCGCTTCGTCAAGTCAGTCGTCGACCGGGCTAGCTGCTTAATTCGCCCTCCCTCGCTGCATAACACTACCTACGAGGCCGGGGGGGCTTTTTCAGGAGGGTGTTAAGGACCTCCTCTGCACGGTTAAGATGATCCTAAAAATAGGCCTAATTATAAGAGTACACGCTCTTAATAAGATTATAGTAAAAGGATAATCTTAATAAATAAAAATGCCTTTGCTAAACAAGCTTTTTTATAGCAAAAAGAAATCTTTAGTAGAAAGATAATCTTTAAATTAAAAGATCTAAACATTATATAAGACTTAATTATACTTAAGGTGTCTTTTAGTAAAAAGAGCTTTTGTTTATAGGAAGCTTTAAAAATAAAATAATGTTTAAACGCTAAAATAACATTAGCAATGTTAAGATAATAGTATACGCCTTAAGATGCCCTTAGCTATGCTTAAAGCTTTAAGAAAAGCTTTTATAAATTTATAAAGTATCCTTTAAAAAAAGCTTTTTATATTTTAGCTCCCCCTGTTAAGTAAAGGTACTCTTTAAATTATAAGTGCTTTAAAAGTTTAGATTATTTTATAATAAAGCATCCTATAATAAGGTACTCTTAAAAAAAAAGGTACTCCTTAAGCACAGGTAGTCCTATATATATAGGTGCTCTTAGAATTATAAGTACTCTTATTAACTTAGGATTAGCGTTCTACAATAAGTGATACGGGCAGGCGTTAGTGATGCCTTCCTAGGGAATTTACTAAAGACTATTATTATAATATAGGTATGCTAATTGCTTAAGTAAAAATCTATGCCCTCTTCTATTTCTAACTGTCCCTATAGGCTATCTATATATACGATCTCTTATAGTAATTTCCTTAGGATTTTACTATTAGGCTTTTAAGGGAAATCCTAAGGAAGCGGCTAAGGGAAATCCTAGGGAAGCGGCTAAGGGAAATCCTAAGGAATTTACTAAGATAGTCTTAGGGGAAATCCCTAGGAATTCCTTAAGGAGGTATACTATATTAAGTACTAAGGAATAAGGAAAAAAGGGCAGCGTCTTTAGTGCTATATAAGGGAAAGGCTAGGGTAAACAATAAGGAGATACGTAAGGAAGTAGCAACGTTGTAGTACCGTTAAGTAACAAAGATATAAGCAACGTTAAGTTAAGGTTTTGTCTTTTCCCTTAAGAATATAGCTTACTGCTATAGACATAATAAGGTACAGCGACGTTAAGTCGTTAAGAAGAAGAAAGGTTAGGAAAGCTAACGTTAAGTTAGGCTTACAGGGTAGAAGGGTAGGTATAAAGCTTTTTTCTTTTTTTTTAGGTTTTCTTATTTTCTTTGTAGTAGATAAAAGGAATAAATAGATGTTTTTATAAAGTTTTTTTTTTTTAGTCTAAGAAAACAAAGGAAGACAAAAGAAAGATAAAGGAAAGGGTAGGGTTGTTGTTTTTTGTGTTTTTCTCTTTTCTTTTAATTAAGCTTATAATAGAAGCAAGTCTTTTTTTTTTTTTTTTAGATGCTAAAAACAGCAGGAAGAAAGGAAAAGGAAGGAAGAGGAGGAAGGATAGAGAAGGAGATAGATAAAAGAAAGGGAAGGAAAAAAAAGAAAAAAAAAAGAAAAAAAAAAAGGCTAGCTTATACTACTCTTTATCGTTAAGGGAGTTGCTATTGTTAGTAAGGGGCGCTAGCTTTTGTTATTGCTGCTGCTAGCTAGACTAGGTTTACTAGTCTTAAGCTTGCTTTTTCTTTTTTTGCTTTTCCTTTTTCTCTTTATAAACTTAAGCAAAGAACTTAGCCTTATCTACCTATTTGTATAACATAGGATTATTATTATTGCTAGCTAAGATTAATTTACTATCTTTGTTAATTAACGCGTAAAAGATAGTATTTAAGAGGATATTTAACTGTATATCCTTAAGGTTAAACAAGAGCAAGGCAGTACAAGGGGTTTACCTGTTAGTGTTAAAGATAGCTACAATTTTAAGAATATAAGCGCTAAGGTCTTTGTCTTTGCTAAGGTAGCTACTTTTAGCGCCTTTCTTTATAATAGTATAAACTAAGGTAGTACCTAAGGGCAGCAGTATAACTAGGTAAGATATTAAAAGTACTATGCTATATAAGATGCTAAGCATCTGCATAGAGGTTACAAAGGTTTAGTCCTTAAGCTTCTTAATTACCTTGTTGTACTACTTAATAAGTAGAGTAGCTGTTTACTAGTAAAGGAGCAAAAAGGCGTTATTATTAGCGTAAATAATAAAGAAAGTACGCTTAACGCTTTTAACTGTAATTAAGTCTTTAACGATAAAAGGCTTAGCTATTTCGCTAAAAATCTTTACTATCTTATTAGTATCCTTCTCTAAGCTTTTAGTAAGTACTTTAAGGAAATAGCTCTGCTTACTAGTAGCAGGGGTAACAGTAGTTAGCGCTAAGCGTAGGCGATGCAGTAAAGTAGTAAAGAGGCTAGTATAGATTAAGAGGCTTATAGTATTATTAACTAGGCGTATCTAAGAGAAAATTAAGCTAGTAGAGGTAAGGGCTGTTTTATTAGCTAGCTCTTTAAACTACTAAATATACTTAAGTACGCTATTAATACCTTTAACCTTTTTTACTAAGTTTTTAGCAAAGGCGCTTAGATCTTTGCTAAGGTTGTTTAGACTATAGGCTAGCAGGTTAACGGTAGCTAGGGTAATACTAGCGACGCTAAAGGCGTTGTTATTGTTATCCTTAGCCTTATACACTAGGTTTCTAAGTACGTTTTTAAAGGGGTTAACGTAGTTAGCGGAGCTAGAGCTAGTACCTTAAGCAAAGCGTCCTTAAGCGTTGCGTATAAGGGGAGGTATCTTATTGTTAAAGATAAGGTTAAGGGATAGGCTTTATTAGTAAGGTAAGGGCGTGCTACTAGTATAAGACGTATAATTACTATCTTTACTAACTTTGCTGTATTACTAGTTAAGCCTTTCTTTAGTATTAGTGTAATCTTAAAATCTAGTAAGCGTTTTAAGGTTTTGCTAAGCTTAGTTAATAAAGTAATTCTTAAGGTTCTTTAAGGTAGATAAGAATTAGTCTTTTTAGCTAAAGAGCTTAATAATATAAGTATACCTTTACTACGTAAGGATAAGGGGCTTGTAGCAAAGATCTTTATAGACAAAGGTATAGAAGTTAGCGTTATAAAAAGGATAAAAAGAACGGTTAAACGATAGCTTAACCTAGATAGTAGTTATAGGTAATAATAAAGGAGTTAGTAGGTATTAACTAAAGTTATAGGAAGGTAGCGTTCTTTTATTCTTTTTTGCTTAAGGAGAAAGATAAGAGGGAGGGGGTTTTTAAGAAATAGCAGATACGTAGGAAAGTTTCTTTTTCCTTAAGTAAATATATATTTGTTGTTTTTTTGTTTTTTAACTTATATTTCTTCCTTTATAGCTTTAATTAAGGGGTTACTACGCAACTAGAGCAGAAGCGTGCTGCTGTTAAGAGCGTATAGCTTTCTTTTACCTTTACGCTCTTTGCCTATCTCTTCGCTAAGATTTCCTTTAGCTCTTTTAAGACTATAGTTTTTACTAGGATTTCCTTAGCCTTCTTTGCTACTGCTAGGCTTTAGGGGGCGCCTACGTTAGCAAGGCGTATTAACAGCTAGGCTAGATGTATCCTTAATTACGTCTTATAGTCTAAGCTCCTTTAGGCTAGTACTAAAAGAAGAAGTAATCTCTTTAGGCTATAAGGGGGCGTATTGCTATAGCTATTTACTCTATTACTAAACGTTCTCTTTAATAAAGGTATTAAAGGTAGCCTTCTTTATCTTAAAGGCTTAGACTAGCTCGCTAGCATTAATCGCGTTTTCCTTTACTTAGCTGTTATAGTAGCTTAGCTAGCTTTTTTATAAGACTAAGTATTATTTCTTTAGCTTTCTTTTTTTCTTTTAAGTAATATAAGAATCTAAAATTAACTTAACCTCTTAAGAGCTAGAAGCATCGCTGCTTAGTTAGTCTACTAGTAGCTTAGTAAAGCAAAGTACTATTACTAATACTACTAGATAGACGTTTAAGGCGCCTTTTAGATTAAAGCGGTAAGCAAGACAACCTACGCGCTCTGCAACCTTAAATAGCCTAGCTCGTTGCTCTTAGAGCTTGCTAATCTTAAGGTCTAGAACGTAATACCCCTTTTTAAGCATAAGCTATACTTAGTTACTAGGTTTAAACTCTATTAGCTAGTATTTATAGTTATACCTTACCTTTATAGCTACTTAGGCTTATATAATACTAAGCTTAGCTTCCTCTTAAAGGAATTTAAGCTTTTCCTTAGTAGCGCCTTCTTTAAGATACCTTTAGCTATTGTTTATACGCTGCTTAGTAACTAGCTTGCTTAAGGATATCTTAATAGTAGCTATAAATAAGTTGTTTATAGAGAACTATAAGGCAATAAGGCAGTTTGTTTATTTCGCTGTTAGATTATTATATAAGAAGAATTAGAGGGCAATCTTTACCGTTTAATTACGTTATTTAAATAGCCCGTTAGTTTATAGATACTATGCTATAAATATAAGAAGCTTAGTCCTATATACAGTCTATAAACTAGTCTAAAAAGCAGAGATAAACTTCTAGTCTTAGTCTAAGATAATTTTGTAAAGAAGTCCTTAGTTAGCGTAAAAGAGCTTAGTGTATAAAGACTTTGCTTAGTCTTTAGCGTAGTAATAGTTATTCTTAAGAATTAAGAGATATATTTTAAAGAACTTGTTTATTATAGTAAAGAAGCAGTTAAAGTAACTGCTTAGCGGTTTATACTATAGTAAGTTCTTAGCATTAACGATTAGTAGCTTAACTATAAAATCTATAGCAATAGTATAAAACGGTAAGGCTAAGGATTTAATTAGGAGCATCTTTCCTAAGGTTATTTAATAGTTAGTTTAGTTCTACTAATATAACTTACAGCTATCTACTAGTTAGTTAACCTTCTTTTAAAGGCCTAAGATAGCTATAAAAGCAGTAAGGTCTTTAATTAGCTGTCTTCTTTTAGCGTAGAAGTACTATTTATAGGCGTTTTAAATAATCTTTTTACTATAGGATTCTAGAATATATAGTTTCTGCTTACTACTATGCTCCTATAGGTAGAGCAAGCCTTTATTATAAACAAAGGTAACGCTTAGCTTAGCATTATTATTCTTAAGCTGCTTTAAGATAGTCTTTTACTTTACGTTATCTTAGTATTTATTTATAATCTTTTTTTATAAGTCTAAGATAAAGTAAGTTTTAGTTAAGGCGTAGATATAGTCCTTTAAAGCGTTATCTTCTTATACTTATTTAAGCTTTAATTCTTTGCTATTATAGAAGGTTTTAGCTTTATTAGTAAGCAGTTAAGATATAGCGTTAGCAACTAAATTCCTTGCTCTTAAGATATAGTAAACCTTAAGATTAAACTAGCTAAGCTACTATAAGGCAGCGATTAAGCAGTTGTTAGTTTAAGTAGTAGTAGAAACAAAGGATTTTTATTAAACGATATTATACGTTGCTACGTAATCGGTTAAGATAATAGTTAGGCTACTATAGGTTAAGTAGATTAAAGTTTGCGCTTTTTTTGTTACCTAGACAAAGGCAGCGACCTCTATCTCTGTTAGCTAATAGTTTATTTTTATAGCGTTAAGGCTTTAGCTAAGGAATATAATTAGTTGTACTATAGCTAATAGAATATAGCTCTTTAGATTATATAGGAATTCTTTAGTTAGGTAGAATAACATTGTACTTATACTAAACTTTTGTAACGCGTTAATTTAGATAAATAGCTTTTTGTTAAGATTAAAATAGTATCTCTTTTCTATGTTAATTAAAGCTTTAGTAACGTTTTAGAAGCTAGTAAGCTCTTCTTTAGTAGGTATAAAGTTTATACGCTTTACGTACCTACGTCTTTTAACGCTAGTAAGCATCTTATTATTATCCTTTCTTTTTACTAATAGCTATATCTTTTACGTTTATAAAGGGGCGATCTTAGTAGTAAACTAAGGAATAAGATACTAAAGCTAACTAACTATACTAATTTACTTTTTAAGGTATATAAGGGTATTTAGAAATTAAATTTTATATAAAGCTTTAATCCTTAATTTAGTATTTATTAGCCTTATAGAGTTAACGTAGAAGCTAAGGAGCTAAACTAAGGGATATCTAAGAAAGGACTTTACTAGTAATAAGGCGATGTTTTGCTTAGAGAAAAGTTAGAATATAGTAGTTAAGTACCCTTAGTAGCTAGCTACGTTGTTAAAAAAGATAATAATATTGTTAATAAACGTAGCAGCAAAGTATTAAAAGGGGTAAAAGATCTTGTCTATAAACTGCTAAGCATATACTAGTAAGTTATAAAAGCTTATTAGCGCTACCTTAGAGCGCTTAAGGCCTTAGTAGCTAACTATAGTAAAGCAGTTATAGTACGCTAGGTATACTAAGAACTAGTAAAAGAAGGATTTAGCGTTAATAGTACTAATAAAGGTTTTCCCCTTTAGGTAAGCAATTATTTCTTTTTATAAAAGCATAGGATAAGCGTTTAGTAAAGTAATGCTGTTAAGGTTATAAAGGTTTACAATAACCTATCCTTTCTGCTTACTATTAACTATTCTTTAGACAATAAACACTAAGCTAGCGAATAAGGATAGTTTTTTTATAAATTTAAAATAGCCCTTTTAGTATAGCTTATTAAACGTTTTATTAATAAACTGCTTATCCTTAGTTCCTACTAAGTACGCTTATAAAAATACCTTAGCGTTTTACTAGTTATTAGCAAGAAGGGCTTATAGAAAGTTATTCTTTAGTATATAAATATTACTATAGTTTTCCTAGATCTTTAAGAACGATTCTACGATTTTCTAGAAGACTTAGGCTATAGCTAGCTAAAGCGTATAGATTCTAACTCTATGCTTAGTTACTGTTTTAGATACGTTCTCTAGTTAAGAGATTTTAAGGTACTAGTATACGTTAACGTCCTCTAGAGGGGTTTTAGTCTTATTATTAGATCCCTTAGTTGCTTTTATTAACGATATCTTGCTTTTAGTTAATAAAATGCTTAGGTCCTTATCTATTATAAAAGCATTATCTTATATTATTGTGTTATCTATATACGTAAAGACTTTAATACGCTTATCCTTTTAGATATAGATTAGTTTAAAGCTTAAGTTAAAGGTAAGCAGCTAATATAGCTTGCAGCTAACTATAGCTAGCAGTAAGGCGTAGCAAGGTATAAAGAGGAGATCTTTTTTATAAGGAATAGGATAGTAATCTACTACTAAGAAATATAGCAGACTAGGTAGTATAACAGCTGCTTAGTAAGCGTATATAGAGCGGTAAACTTATAAGCTATAGTTCTTAATTTATATAAGAACGTAAAGTTTTTACGTAGCGCTAATAATAATCTTTGCTTATAAGTTAATAACGTTAACTAAATAAGGTACGCTAAATTCTTATCTAAGGAAGAGACTAATAGATAGCTAGCTAATAACCTATACTAATACATAGACCTTTATAGTTTAAGGCTAGCTATTAATAGTTCTAGGAATCTATGCTATAAATTCTACCTATTTAAGCGTTCTTAAATTACTAATACTACTAAGCTATACTATCTTACTTTAGTTTATGCTAACTTATATAAAAAAGTTAAGCTAGTTTTTTTAGATAACTAAGCAGCTAGCTCTGTTGTTAACGTAAGCTAACCGTTAGCGACTAAGGCCTGCTTTCCTATATACTAATATTTAGGTATACGTAAAGCTAAAGGGCTAATAAGGCTTAGCTAAAAGCTCTATTAGCGTAGCAAGGATAATTAGCTTGTTTTCTATAGTAGTAAAGGTAGTGTTATTAAAGATAGTAGTTTAATAATATACTAAGGGATAGTGCTCTTGCTTATCTTAAGGAATAACTAAGCTATAGCTTAAGTATAAGATGCTATAAAGCTATCTTAGCAAAAGGTCTAAGATAAAGAAGATATTATTAAATAATTCGTTAGCTAGTTCTTGCCTTAAGTTGCTATTGTTGTTATTAGTTTTAGCTATAGCTTTGCAAAAGCTAGCTATATCTTTCTTTAAGAAAGTATACATTTTATTCTCGTTAAGCGTTAAATAAAAGATTAAGTGCTAGCTTTCTTTAGTAACGTTAACCTTGTTTAAGCTTTTATTCTATAGCTTGTTTATCTAGTCCTAGTTATAGTTAGAATTACCCTATAGTTTCTGTCTTAAGTAGGTTAACCTAGATAGCTCTCTAGTTAGTTAGTCTTATTAAGCTAAGAATCCTTTTTTTTAGCTATTATCTCCCTTAATCTAAACATACTAGCGCTAGTTTCCTTTAATATAGTAAGTATAAATGTTTAAGAATATTCCTTTATACTTAAGGATCTATTTGTTAATATCCTTAGTAAAGGTAAGTAAGTAGAAGACCTCCTTAAGGTATTAATCTAGTTTCTAATAAAAGATTTTAGCTAAATAGATTTTGCTATAGCTAGTAGCCTTAGCTTTATAGTAGACGTAAGAGACTTAGTTACGTAGGTTCTTTCTATTAATAATATCTTAGATAGAAAAGGCTTTTTACTTAAGAGCAGTAAGCATAGCTTCTATAGTAATCCTAAAGTAGGTTTAAAGTAGAGCGTACTAGCTAGAAAAGCTTATATATAAGTTTTATAGGCTAGCGTAGGTTTTATCGCTAAGGTTACTAAAATACTAGTTAAGAGCTACTTTAAGGAGCAGCGTTAGTATATTAACTAGTAGGAGCTTAGCGTAAATAGGACTACGTTGCTTATATTGCTATAGCGCGTTAATAAAGCGCTTAGCGCTTTTCTAGACTAGTATTTTAGCGTTTCCTTTAATGTTATTAAAGCTTAGGTCTATTAGTCTAGTAAGGTTAAACTTGCTAATTTCCTTTAGGCTAAAGCGTAGAAAGTAGTCTTAGTTATTGCTTTTAGCGTAACCTACTTTATTATATTTGTTAAGCAGAGCAAGCGCTAGCTTACGTAGAAGGTAAACTAGTATATCTTAGGCGTTTATGTTTAATAGTATAAACTAGTTCTTGTTTAGTGCTAAGTTATTATTATTGTTTTCTACGTTAAAGGGATCTTAAATAGATTTAAAGCTAAGGGGAAGCAAAGGGTTAACTAAAGTAGTTAACTTTCCTAGGTCCTTGCTGCTACTAAGCTTAGCTGTTTTAATAGTTGGTAGTTCTAGGCTAGCTAGACCTATACTAGGGTCCTGCTTAACCGTTAGTGTAAGCTAGCTCCTAGAGTTGCTAAAGGGCTAGCTTAGGTTATAGGCAAAAAGTATCTGTTTAACGTCTTAGGTTAGCTAAGCAAGGCTCTTCTTTTTTCCTTTTCTTATAGTACTAATAAGGTGCTTTAATTAAAGAGCTTTTAGTAGCTTAGTATTTACTGCTTATTATAAGGTTTAAAATATATTGTTAATTTTATTAGATAAGAACTAGCGTTAAGTGTTAAGCATACTTTCCTTAAATTTTATTTTAATAAGAGTCTTTAGCTAACTAAGATTAAGGGAAAGCGGTGCGCTATTTAGGAAGTAACCTAAAACCTTAACTAATAATTCCTTTGTTTTAAAAGAGCTTAGCTAAGAACGCTATAAGTAGTATAGTACGCTAAGTACCTTTAGGTTATTATATACTAGGTGCTTAGTGTTATAGGAAAAGCACCTTAGCTAGTTAAATAGCTTGTTCTTGTTCTTTAGATACTTAAGCAAGTACTACTTTACAAAGCTTTTATAAACGTTTTTTAGGTTAAAGAAAGAGTTAAGAAGCTATAGAGGATAGTATACGTTAAGATAGTAAGCCTTAATGCCCTTAAACAAGTATTTATCCTTAAAGATGTTAATAAGGTAGGCTTCTTCTTTGTAAATAAGTTGCTTATTGTTAAGGTTATTTATTATAATTTAGCTAAAGAAGCCTTTAATCTTTAGCATAAGCTTTTAAGCTAAGAAAAGCCTTTTAAAAAGGAAGTAGTCTACGAATTAAAACTTAGTAAAATCTATAGTATTGCTATTAAATAATATAAGCAGGCGTTAGTAATACTTTCTTAAGGAATTTACTAAAGACTATTATTATAATATAGGTATACTAATTGCTTAAGTAAAAATCTATGCCTTTTTTTATTTCTAACTGTTCCTACAGGCTATCTATATATACGATCTCTTATAGTAATTTCCCTAGGATTTTACTATCGGGCTTCTAGGGGAAATCCTAAGGAAGCAGCTAAGGGAAATCCTAGGGAAGCGGCTAGGGGAAATCCTAGGGAATTTACTAGGATAGTCCTGGGGGAAATCCCTAGGAATTCCCTGGGGAGGCATACCGTATCAATAAGGTACTCTTAAGCAAGAAGGGATTATCTTATAAAGGTAAAAATACTTTAACTATAAAAGCACTTATAATATTAAGATTATCTATCTATTTAAAAAAGCTATCTTAGTCGTTAAGTGTTCTTGTTAATACTATACTCTTTTAGTACTATTTATCCTTTTCCTTAAAGGACTGCCTTTTTTATAATCTAATCCTATATATTAAAAATTTCTAATCCTTTAGCTTACTATTATATCTACGTCTTTTAAGACGCTATTACGTTAAGCGTAATAATCTAGCGTTTCTTATTAAACTTATTAAGGTTAGCTACTATATACTTATAAGAGATAGTAAGATAAGCCTTATACCTCTATAACTTATATAAGTATTTATAACTTTTTCTTTATTATAGAGTAAAGCTAACTTTCTTTTATAATATTTAGATTTTTAGTATTAAGATAATAATATTAGTAAAATACATTTTAAAGACTAAGATTTAACTTAAGATACTTTTATAAAGCTTTAATAGTATATTTTAAATGTCTTTAACTGCTAGTAATAGACTTAAAAAAAAAGAAGTAAATTAAGAGGGTAAGCTTATATACCGTTAACGTTAAATCTTAATAAGTTCTTCTTAAGCGACGCAGTAACCTATAGCTAGTAACAAGGCTTTACATAAGCATACCTTTAATTAATAGATATTATTAGTCCTTTGCTATATCTTATAAAAGACAGTAGTATAAGTTAACTTACCTCTAAGGAACGTATAGCTAATAAGTATACCTACGATTAACGCTATTAGTTTCTTTCTCTCTCTTTCCTTTAAAGATAAAAGCAATATATACTTATTAACTTTTAACTAAATATTATAACGCTAAAGGACGTAAGATTACCTTTAGTTAACAGATACTATTAGTCCTTTTTTCTATAACTTTAGTAAGCAGTAAACGCTATACTTTTTAATATACCTTTAAAATATATAGCTAATTAGTACGCAATAGCAGATGTTTATAACTAAGACAGTAAGAATAGATAAGATAAGCGTAAATAGTATTAAAACAAGGACTTTAATTCTAGGCAGAGGCAGGTAAACCTACTATATTTAGCTATCTATAAGTCTCTTTTTAAGTTATACCTTTAATATATCTACTACTATATCTATTAGTAGTAGTAAGCAGCGTTTAGTAAACTTTAAGTACGCTTAATTTTAGTAGTTAGCTATAGTAGTTATAAAGTTATAGCATATAAATAGTATAAACTTACTTTTAAGATCTATATCTATAGACCTACTAGCTAGCCTTTCTTAGATAAGAGTATAGCAATTAGAAACCTAAACTAAAACAAAATAGCTCTTTTAAGGCTTAGTAAATTAAAAAGAAGCATAAACCTTAATCTGCTTTATAGGTAAACTCTTTATTAAAGGCAAAGTAATAAGAGAGCTAAACAATTAAGATAGAAAAAGAAAAAAAAGGAAAAGGAAAGGAAGTAGAATAAAAAGATAAAAGAACTAAGGGTAGATAAGCTAAGGGGCAGTACAATAAGAAAATAAACAATAGAAAAAGAAAGGAAAAGAGAAAGAAAGAAAAAGATAGAGATCTATGCTATAGCTAGATAAGCTAAGCTAGCATAATAAAAAAAGAAAGGAAGAGATAGAGATGCTAAAGGCAGATAAGCTAGCAGTAGTATAATAAGAAGATGCTAGGACATAGGAAAGGGATAGGTTAAAGACTAGAAGGGGGGGGGGGGTAAGGTAGACCCTATTAAGAGTTATTAAGCAGGATTAGATTAGCTAAGAAGAAATACTATACTTTATAATTAGACTAATTAAGATTAAAGATTACTTTAATTAAACTAACTAAGAAGGAGTACCTTCCTTAATTAAACTAATTAAGAAAGAAGGCCTTTAGCGAGGCGCGTCTAGGCGCGTTTTCCTTGCGTAATTTAGACTAGCTCTTGCCTTATTTATCTTATATAGCTAGTAGCTCCTTCCTTGCCCTTAAGGTAATACCTAATATCCCTTAAACCTTAACCCCTACTTAAAACCTATAGGGAATATAGTTAGCTTCTTTAGAAAAGAGGGCAATAAGCACTATAAAGGTACTACCTTAGAATAAATAGTATTATAAGTTAAAGTTATTTTCTTAGGATATTATAAAATAATTATAACTTCTTAAACTTAACTTAAATTTATTAATAGATTAAGATAAGATTATTTGCTTTATATCCTAGCGTCTTCTTATATAACTATTAATACAGTAGTAGTATTACTATTATATAAAGTATATATTAAAATTTATAAATATATAGCTAAAATCTTTTCCTTTAACGACCTAAAGCTTATAGCTTTTAATCTTTAATAAACTAATAATCCGTTAATCGTCTATAACGTTAAAAATAAGACAGTTAAACATATAATCCTTTACAGTTCTTAGGTCGCCTATACGTTTAGTAGCGCCTTAGACAACTATAAACATATAGCGTATTATAGATTAAGTATAGATAAATATCCTTTATAGCTTAGCATATTTTACAGTCTCTTTAGCTTAGCTACCTTTTATACTAACAAAGTTACTAATAGAAAAGCATACCTATTTGCTATAGTTACTAGTAATATATGTTCTAATATTAGCCTTTAATTCTAATTTAAAGTTATACTAAAGTGCTTAAAGCAGGCTATATATATTAGAGTCTTACCTTAGTATAAACAATACCTTTTAGTACTACTAAAGTTATTACGTTCTTAGTAAGTTTACTATAGTAATTCTATAGTTGTCTTTATATATAGCTCTTAGCTATAATAGGAAAGGGTATAGAATAAAAAGGTTCTTAAGTTTAGTTATTAAAAGAAAACTACTGTTTTATTATAGTTAGATTTTAACTAGTCCTAAGGGGTCTAAGTAGTTATTATCCTTAGTAATTTTAATTAATAGTTAGTTATTATTTTCTTTTTTTAGTAAAGCATCTTAAAGCTTTAGATCTAAAGCTTTTATAAGTTATAAATAGCGCTTTTATATCTATAAAAATATATACTAAATGCTTATAAGGTATAGAAAATAGTTACTTAAGAGTATAAGAATAGTTAAGCAATAATTCTTATAATATATTAAGCTTAAAGCTGCTTACTTATTGTTTAGTTCGTTAGCTTTGTCCTTAAACGCCTTACTTATAGCTATGTTAGCCTTCTTAAGCATAAAACTAGTAGTAGTAGTAGTAGTAGTAGTAATATAAGGAGATATGCTTATGTTTATCTTCCCTTAAGAGAGTAAAGACTATCTATAAGCTTTTATATTCCTTAGCTATCTATAAGTAGTAAAGCATAACGTAGACATTTAAAATCTTCTTTTTATCTAAGACCTTTTAAACCTTCTCTTTAGGCATGCCTATCTATACTATAGCCTTAGTTTAAATACTTAACGCAATAAAAAGAAGGTAGGTTAAAGGTAGTGCTATCTTGCTATATACTAAGTCCTTAATAACAGTAGGTACTTAGGACCTAACAGTGCGTAGCCTTATAGGTTATCTAGCTACTATAAGAGATAGCATAGAATTAGTATATAAAAAACAACTTAAAAAAGTATAAAAAGAAGAATAAGGCTTACGCTAAGCAGTAGACTGTTAGCCCTTTGCAATTATATTAATAAAGAACTAGTATACCTATCGTCTTATCTAGACAGCCTAAGGTATACTTTACGCCTTTTTAATTAAGTATAAGCTATATAAGTATAGCAAAGACTAAGCTTACTGCTAATATATAAAGATAAAGATATCCTAAGGGAGAAAGTTCTTTTTAGTAGCTTCTAGGTTATAAATTATTAACCTAAGGTCCTTAAGCATAGACACAATGTTAAGCTTAATATGCTTTTCCTTTAACTATAGTCTAAGGACTATTAGTAAGATAATTATACTATGTATTAGCTCTTATATTTTCTAAGACTTTAGATATTGCTTTAAGGACTATAAGCAACGCTAAGTTAGTAAATAAGCTATAGTCTAAAAAGCTTTATTTACCTTATTAAACCTTTTTATAGTAAAGATATTATTAAAAACAAATCTAATAATTAGCCTTATTAAACCTTAGTACTTAGTATATATAGCGTCTACTAGTTAACTTTAGATCTAATTAAGCGTAAAGAAAAGATTATTTACTATAGTAAAAGTCTTAAGTTAGCCTTAAATAAGTAGTAATAATTCGTTGTGTTTTTTTACTTACTTAGTGCATCTATTAATAGCTAGTCTTTGCTAATACCTTAAGATCTTATAATTTTTTCTTATACTGTTTTCTATAGGATGTTTTAAAGCTTTTAAAAGTTAATTAAAAGCTGCTCTTTAAACTACGTAAACCTTAATATATTAAAAGTAAGGTCCCTGCGCTAATAGCTATTAATGTAATAATATTAATAGGGCTTGTTTACTAAGTAGCTTAAATAGCTTAATAGTTATTGCTAAGATAGTATATTTCTAAGGATATATTTAACAAATATATAAATAAATACCTTTTTACTACGTACTTTTATCTTTATGCTAACGTTAAGGTTAGTAAGATAGTTTATACTACTAAAGACGTTAAATAGCTTAGAGCTAAACAGGGCAAAAGTAATAGTAATAATACTGCTTTATCTATTTTGTTAATCTTAGTATAGAAACTAAGGAATAAGATAGATCCCTTTTATTAAGTAGTATATATTCTTATATAACTTAAAAGCATCTATAAAAAAGAAAAAAAAAAAAAAGATTATTTTCTTTAGTATTATAAAGTGTTTTTTAAGATATACTTGCTTAAAAACATAGATCTCCTTTTCCCTTTAAAGTATAGTTGTTAGTTAAGTTAAGCAGAAGCTCTCTTAAGACGTATTAAAGAAATAGTAGACTATATATAGCTTAGAAAGTTAAAGTATCTATGTTGCTATAAACGTAAGGTTAAATTTGTAGTTTATAAGGATATCCTTTAGCCTCCTTTGTACTTGCTTAGGTAGAATTTGCTGTTTATCGTCTAATATAACAATAAGCTTTTTAGCGTTAAAGTAAGTAGGCTATAAAAAGTAAGCTATATACTAGTATTTGCTAATATAGTCTAGTAGTAAAGTAACTAAATATACCTTTTAGACCTTTATAAAGATCTTCTTACTAAGCTTCTTACCTTTTATATAGTTATAGCTAACTTAGGTAACGCGCCTAATGTATAAGGCCTTATGCTAGTATATATAGCCTAGATTATTATAAACATAGGTTAAAAAGTTTAATAGCTATATAAGCTTACTTATTTTATTAAAAATATAGTAGCTAAACGTTATATAAATTAATAAGCTAAACTAGTTTATCTACTATGCTTCTTTTACTTCTTTGTCTATTAATTAAGCTATGCCTTAGTATATGTTCTTAAAATTCTTTTATAAGTTAAGGAATGCTTAAGTAATAGCCCTTATATTAAAGATAAGTAGGTCTTCTATAAGCTTAGCAGCGTTAGTGCTTAAGGGCAGTACTATTCTATTAAGGGCTAAGGTCTTCTTCTTAAAAAGGAAAAGAAGCATAGCTTTTTAAAGATTCTTTTTAAGTATATCTTTCTTAAGTAGTATTTTAAAGACCTTTAAAAGGTTAACTATAAGTTATAAGACTTTAATTAGCTGCTAATGCCTTTTACGTAAAATACTATATTAATCTTTTTAAAGAG
This sequence comes from Escovopsis sp. TC, assembly GCA_003055185.1. Lineage (NCBI taxonomy): Eukaryota > Fungi > Ascomycota > Sordariomycetes > Hypocreales > Hypocreaceae > Escovopsis > Escovopsis sp. TC. Next base: position 3,731,314 of record NIGD01000004.1, on the reverse strand, counting down.
TAAGCGTAACAAGGAAAAGTATAAGACTAAGCTACGTAAGCTTATATTAAATTTCCTCTATATTATTAGGTTAATAAGCTTTTAGACATAGCTTAGCCTAAGGTATAAGCCTAGCCTAAGGATAGAGCTCTAGCTCTAAGTTAAGATCTAAGGTAGCTTCTTAGCTAATTATAGCAGTTATAGTAAACGTATCCCCTTTGCTAATAGTAGCGCTTACTATCTCTTCTAAACCTTTACTAAGCGTATATATAGTATTATTTATAGCAATAAAAGCAGTAGTTTTTTCTTAGATTTCTTCGTTAAAGCTATTATTATTTATCTTAACATTAAAAAACTATATTAAACCTTTAACTACTATATTACTTTTAGCAGCTATATTATCTATAACGTTAAACTAAAGATAAAGATTAAGCTTAGTCTTATATACATTTATTAAAAAAAGATTATTAATTATATTTAATAATTGCTTTTTATTACTATAATATTACTTTTCTTATACTAGTAGTACTTTATGCTTATATTCTAGAATCTAAACATCTAAAAAAAGATTAAGGTTAATATAAAGGAGATCCTATACCTATACACTAACTGCGTTAAAAGTTAAAGTACTAGTACCTTTAGCTTTAGCAGCTAAGGCAGTTATAAGCAGTTATAAGGGTTTAAGCATAACTAGTAAGCGCGCTCTTTAGGTAGTAAACTAGTTAAATATTGTTATAACATTAAGTTTAATAAATAACTAAACCTCTGCCTTTATAAGTCTCTTTTGCTTTATTATCGTTAATAGTACTTATCTTAAAGTAGAAGTAGTAGTAGTACTAGTAAGTACTATAAGCAGAGATATAGTAGTAGAAGTTTAAGTTAATAAGGCTAAGATAAAGCAGAATAGTATTAATAAGCTAAAACTAGCCCTTCTGCTTAATACGTAAGCAATAAGGATTTAACTAAAGATATAATACTATAGCATAAATAACTAAAGCAGTAAACGTTATAGTTAGATTAGTTTAGTATACTAACGTAGCTTTAAATTACTACTAAATTAATTTTACTACTATTACTACTACTATAGTTCTTACTTACTACTTATACTACTACCTTAATCCTTTTAAGCCTTAAGAGATAAGAAAGTAAATAAAACTTAAAAAGAATAAAGATTCTTATCTTATATCTTACTACTAAAAAAAAAAATAAAAAAAATAAAAGAAAAGATAGCTTTATAATAATTAGTAGGTATAGTAGTAAGAAAATAAGATTATAAAATAAGATCCTTAAGCGTCTTAATACGTTTATAAAAAGACGTAAATAAATTGCTTAAAAGTAAAAGAGTTTATTATTAACTAAACAGATCTATAGTATAGTAGCAATAGTAAGTATTACTCTTACTAATATTAGCTAAAAGGAAGGGAAAGCAAAGGATTTAGTACCTTAAGACTAAGGTATAAAACGTAGCGTTTTATTCTTAGCGTAGAACAGTGTCCTTAGCGTTAGCGTTAACGTTAATGTTATTATAAGTTAAGGTTTAAGGCTTATCTATAGTAGATTTATTACGTAAAGTAAAGCTAGCTAAAGAAGCAATTGCTACTTATATATTAAGAACGTTTAATTAAGATTATTTTTATTAAGACTAATACTAAACTTATATTTAGCAAAAGGAAAAAGGTTTAAGAAAGCAGCGCTAGCATTAGCTAAGCTATTAACCTTATTATTATAAACTATACTACTATTATAGTTAACAAAGAAAAGCCTACCCCCTTAATAAACAAGGTTTATAACATAGAAGAACCTTCTTAATTGCTAGCTTTATCCTTAGCTAGCAGTAAGGAAGCGCTCCTTGCCTTTAAAGCAAAGGTTAGTAGTACTTTTATAAATATACTTTATAAGGTCCTTATACTTCTTAGTAAACCTATGCTACGTTACTAAAAGTATCTTTTTATTATAGATATCCTTATTATATATTAAAGCAGCAATAAACTAGTTAAAGGTTAGCCCTTAGAATTTCTTCTTAATGCTAGCTTTATACGCCTTAGTAAAAGCTTTACAGTAAGTATTATACTATAATAGATAGCAAAAAAACTTCTTTATAAAAAGAGTTATCTTATAAAATATAAAAGGAACTTAAAAAGTAAGGAATAGTATTAAAAGGATAATTAACTTATTAATAGTATAAAAGGGTATATAGTTAGTAAGCAATAGAGAAGAAAAACAAAGAAGAGTTTAGGTTCTAAAGGGAAAGAAAGGAAAGGATATAATATTATTTAAGACCTTATAGTAAAGATTATAAGGTCTTTGCTTTAAATCTAAAGTAAATTGTTTTTATTGCTAAAACTAAACATCCTTTAACAAAGTTAAAATACTTAATTAATACTATAGAAAGATTAGCTAAAAGTTTAACAGTCTTATAGCTGCTAAGCTAGGCGTAAAGCTATATTTTTGCTTTGTATAAGATTAATATTATAGAGCTATTATACTAAAAAGCTTTAAAGCAATTAAAAGTATTATTTTTATATCCTTTCTACTAACTTTTATTTTACCCTATCCTCTTTAATTTCCCCTAAGGTTCGTCTTATATTATTAATAGTATCGTTACCTTTATAGTCTAAAGCTCTTAATTACTAGGTTAGTATAAAGGCATATAACCTATAAGGAATTAGTAGGCACGTAACTTATAAGAGATATAAGAATAATAAACTATTGTATAAATAAATACTATAAATTACTAAGTTATTGTTAACTTAACTTTATAAGCAACCTATACAGCAGTTACAATAGATCCGCTAACGTAAAACATTATCTTCTATTATAAAGACAATCTTACTTAAGATCTTTATAAGCAAAGAGATACTGTCTTAGCCTATGCCTTACTAGCAACCTACAACAGTAATAACGCCTTTATAGTTATCTACGTTAAACTAAGGGGCTTATATATATAAAGACGCTTAAACTACTTAGCAATAGCAAAATACTTTATAAAGAATATCTTTAAGCAGATTAACATTTAAAGAAACAGTACCTGCTTAAATCTTATATACGTTAGCTTTTCTATATTTTATATAAGCTTAATCTTTATAAAATTAAAGCTATATCCTACGCTTAACTTAAGTTATTTTAAGGTAAAGACCTTTAGCTTTAAAAGCATTACTTTTCTTACTAGTCCGCTAAATAGCTATAAAGTTTATAATATAGTAATCCTTTATTATTTTATATTAAATTATAATAACTTAATTAGTTTAAAGAAATAGATCTTAAGATATAATCTATTAATAGTATTATAGAATTTAGCTAAGAACGCTTATAACCTTATCTTAGATACTAATAAAGTTGCTAAAGACCTCTCTAAGAAGGTAGCCCTTGTCCTTGTCCTAGTTATAAACACCCTATAAACACTTAAAACAAGTAACCTTAACGCATTGCTCCTTCGCTATAGCTAGCTATTATTTATTAGTAGCTTTAAGCTTAAACTACCCTTTGTTAACGCCTTTAACTACCTTAACTAACTAATTAATATTCTATAGGAATTTAAGTATTTATACTATAACGAACTCCTTACCTATTTAAGGCTTATTATTATAACTTATATTTAGATTAATATTACCTTTATCTTAGATTGCTACTAAGAAAGCTTTTTAGCTAATAACCTATAGAAAGCTAGTAACTATCCTATACCCTACGTTAACCTTACTGTCTTCCTTATCTACTTTCCTTACTAGATCTAATTTTCTAAGGAAATAAAACTTACTAAGTTTACTTACTTATTTAAGTATATAGTATAAGCATATGCTATAAACATTAAGTATAACCTATGTATAACAATTAAAGATAGGTTAATAATCTAAAAAGATAAAATTAAGCGCTAAATAGCGCTTATCTTTAGATACAATTAAAAGGGCTTAAGCTTAGTAAGTTATATTACTATACTCTTATATATATTGCCTAGCTTAATATTGCCTTTACTACGTAACATTAAGCTATATAATAAGGCTATATATAAAGCAGATCTTATATTAATTAAACTAAGCTTAGTTAAGTTATATAAAATCTTATCTAAATAAAATAAGTTTAATAATAAGATGCTTAATATACGCAATAAGCTCCTTAAACTAGTTATACTAAAGTTACTCTTCTAGAACTCGTTCTAAGTAAAATCTATCTTCTTACTTAGCACCTAGCCTTTAAAGACTAACAGCGTACTTATTAGCAAAAAGTTATTTATAATAAATATAATCTAAAAGAATTATAAGGTTACTAAAAACAATAAGACTAAGCAGCAAGGTAGTAAAAAAAGGGATTTTAAGTATAAGCTTTTGCTTAATCCTTATCTTAATATATATAACTTAATGTCCCTTATAGCATTCTAAGCATTTTATTATATATAGCAATATTGCTTATAAGCCTTAGTAAACTATAAAAAAATTACTATTTAGCTAAAAAGTTAGCTAATTGCTACTAACGCTTACAGCTTCGTAGACGTATAAGGCAGCCCTCCTCTATCTTAAGCAACCTTCCTATAAGCCTTATAGCAATACCTAAAACGTCTTAGTTATATATAAGTTAGCTATGCTATATTATAAAATATTTAATATCTTAAATCTATTATAGCTATTATTAAACTATATAAATTTATATATCTTACTTAAAAGGTAGTTCTATGTGCTATAGAAATAGCAGTTAATAAGACTAACTACTTATAATTCTTATCTAAGGATAGAGTTAAAAGATTTTAAACTTAGATTAACGTAGCTATTATAAGCAAGATAGTAAACAAAGCAATAGTCTATAACATTACTTAATACTATACCTATAATAATCTACTTTCCTTTAAGTTTAATAAATATCTTAGTACTATATCTTAACTTATAGATAAGAACAATAAAGCAGTTAAAAGGTTTAGCTTAAACAATTTCCTTTTAACTATACATCTAAGAGCCCTAAACAAGCTTGTTTAACTCTACGATCTCTTTACTAGCATTTAAGCATAACGCTAAATTAAAGATAATATCTTAGATACCTTTTGTTATAAAACAAAAAGCATTATTAATAATATTATATCTTAAGTATATATAATTAAAGAAACTATTATATTTAACAATAGCTTTATTAGTTATAATATAGTTTACTTCTTATAGCTCTTTCTAAAAAACTTTACTTAAGATTAATAAGGATTTTATAATAGTATTAGAGGATTTAGCATTAAAAAAGAAGCAGCAGTAGCAGCAGCAGTAGTAATTATAGTACTAAAGAATTAACGTTTTAAATGCCTTTTGTTTTATCTTTTTCTAAAGGTTTATTATTAGGTACTATTAGCGATTAAAGCAATAAAAGCGCTCCTTCTATAAAGAGAACGTAGTACTTATACTAGCGTTTACTAGTAGTTGCTCTTGCTATTTTAGATCCTAAGCTTTAAGTTAATAGCTATAAATTAGTTAAAGAAAAAGAATAAGAAAAAAACCTAGAAAAAGAAAGAAAAGCTACTTTCCCTTCTTCTATTACTATCCTTAATTATAAAAAGAGATTTTCCTTGCTAAAAGGCACTAACTGTCTAAAAAGTTATTAAGTAAGTAACTACTAATCCTTTTAAGTTTATAGTATTCTACTAATATACTATACTAATCTACCTTAAGTACATAGTAATTTTTTTTAATCTATATATTTATAGTCCTTAGGCCTTCTATCTATTCTTATAATAGCGTTAAGGTTGTCTTAACTTTAATTTATATCTTAAACTTAAGACTAACTTAAACCTATAAGGTTACAGCTGCTCTAGAATATCCTAGCTTATATAGCTTTAGCTATATTTAACCTATATAACATAGTAAATTCTACTGCTTACTTAAATGCTAGCTATAGATAGCTAAGCTCTAGGTAGCTGCTTTTAGTTAACAGAAATAAAGGTAGTACTTCTTAAATCCTACTTAACCTTACCTTTAAGTTTCTTACCCTCTTAGATTCTTATACCTTTTACTTGCTTAACAATAACTAAGGTAAGTCTTCTAGATCTAGGCCTTTTATAGGCCTACTAATACATATTACGCCTAACCTCTTAAAGCGTCTTAACTAATACTATAAAAAGCAAAAGGCAAGTAGTAGTACTAATCCTTTCTATAAAGTACTAACCTTTTCTTTATGCTAACGCCCTTTAACACTATAAGCAAGTCTTAAACTACTAAATAATACGTCTATAGCTAATATTTAAGCATTAATAAAGTTAAGTTATAAGCGCAAAGCAGCAGATTCTAATTTCTAGGTATAAGTTAATATAATTTATATAGTTATAAATGTTATATTATAAGTTATATACTTTATTAATTTTAATAAGTTTAAGCTTAAGTAGTATACTAATTTTATTAGTAAGTACATTTAAGATTAAAATAACAAAGATAATCTTATTAGCTTAGTCCTTTTTTAGTTATTATATAATATAAATAACTAAAAGAATTAAATTAAAAATAGATTCTTTATAAGTGCTATATATATATATTCTAGCCTTAGTTATTATAGTACTAATTACTAACTTTAGTTTCCTTCTTAATAGAAATACTTTAAATTAAAGGCTACTATAGACCCTTTATTTATAAAGATAAAAGAATTCTAAGGGATCTATAAGTAGCTAAACAATAATTAAGATTATAACAAGTTTAAGGAGGTTTTTAGCTTTATAAGCAATAAGATTAACGTACCTAAGGACAAAAAGAAGCTTTATAAATAGTATAAAGGTATAATAAAGTATATAAATCTATTACCTTATCTTTATTAAACTTATACTAATCCCTATATATCTTTACATTTAGTAGTATTTATTAACTATAAGGCATTGCTAAAGTTAGTATAAAACGTATATAATAAGGTAACTATATAATATACTTTTATAAAAAGCAAGAATAGTAAACCTAGTAAAAGGTTTACTAAGGAATACGTAAGCTAGCGATTTAACCTTTACTGCTAAATACTAGAATTTGCTAAGTATAAAAGCTTTTACTATAATGTAGCAATTTTAAAGAAGAAGGAGTTTATTAGCAGATACGTTAAGAAACAAAAGATAAGCTTAGATAATATTAGTGTAAGTATCTACGTCTTAGCAGACTCTAATAAAAACAAGTTCTAAGCCTAGTACTAGTAAGTTATTCCTTTTATAAACGTAGAGTACTAGTAATAGTACTACTAGTAGTAGTTATTATAAGAGTATTTACTTATAATACTACTAGTAGTAGTAGTAAGTAAAAACTTAAGAGTAATTTTAGGTATAGCGTTTTATATATCTTACTATAGAGTATATACTTTATCTAATATAATCTAAGACTAAAGTTTATCTTAACTTTAAAGGCACGTATAAGTAGTTGTTTTAAGTTTAGGTTAGTTAGGTAAAAGGGAGACTTAAGTTAGCTTCTTTTTCTTTTCTTTTTTTTTTATTTCTTATTGTAAGAAGGTACGGATCGCAGGACCTCTTCCGGACCTCCGGATGAGTGTTGCTAACGGCTGTACGGGGCACTTAAGGACTAGAAGGTCTAAGTACAGAGGTAGCGTTACTATAAGCACTAATGTACAGAGACAGAGTCCGAAGGGTATACTAGAGGTTACCTATTCTTAAAAGAAGGAAAAGAGAGTAGAGTTTATATAATATATACACTTACCTTTACGTTATTTAAGTCCTTAAGTTTAGCTTATATAATCTATAACTATATAATAGTTATAAGCTTATATAGTTTAAAAAGAAACTAGAAACTTTTAATAAACTAAGTAATACAATTATAACGTTAAAAACTTATATTTAATAAAAAAGAGATTATAATAGCTCCTTAAAAGGACTTAGAAAAGCTTTACTTAAAGTTTAATAAGGACTAGTTCTAGTAGATCTAGGCACTTAAAAACACTGCTTTTACGCTTAAAATCTAGTCTAAAGTTAATCTAAGGGTAAACCTACTTAAATATAACCCTTATAAGGCTTTAGAGATACTAACTGTTAATAACACTTATTATTAAATAGCTACTATAGCTACCTTTGCTTAAATCTAACCTTAGCGGCGTAGAAATACTTGTTTAAGGGGAGGTTTAAGCCTTTAAGAAAGAAAAAAAGAAATAAACTACTCCTTAACTACTATAGATCTTAACAATATAGACTTAAGAGCTTTTAAGATTATATACTATCTTTATATAAGTAAATATAATGCTAAACTTAAAAAACAAAAAAGCAAGCTATAAGCCTATAGCTAACTTAAGCTATAGATAACAAAGACAGTTAACAATAATATATATAATAATATTATATAAAGACTTACTAAAAGCAAAACTATAGTTATAACCTAGATAATAACTAAGGAGTTAATAGTAGTATTTGCTTTAAGTAAGTACGTATAAAAGAAAATAGCTTAAAATAAGTATAAAAAGGTGCTTGCTAAAAGCTTAAAAGCAAAAAACAACGTAGAAAAGTAGATTAAGAAATTTTAGCATAAATATAGCGTAATGCTTATACTTAATCTGCTTAAAGCTAAGGAGCTTATAGCAATTAAGAACTTCTTTTATACTACTAAATAAAAATTTAAGCTTAACTAATTAATAAGAAAGCTTTTTAAACTTAATAAGGTAATTATAAAAGATAACGTCTTAAGCATTTTAAAGCTTAATAAGTATATTAAGTTCTTTAAGGCTAAGATTTAAGTAAAAAGAAAACGTTCTTAAATCTTAATAGCTATTATTAGTAAGAAAAACAAGGAAACTGCTACTCTACCTATAACTATATTAACCTTTTAACCTTAGGTTAAAAAAGAAAAAAGAGCTTAGTCCTTATCCCTTTAGCAAGGAAAGGGAGAATTAAGCTATAGTAACTTTTAAAGCTATAGAGGAGACTAAGGCAAAAGGGGAAGAAGGGCTTATAAAAGAAGACATAGAGGCTTATACTTAGCTAAAGCAATAGAGAGTTTCTACTATACGTACCCCTATAGAATCTTATATTAGTAAAAGCTTAAGGGGTATAAAGACGTTAAGTATACCTTTAGAAAAGTACTTTATCTAAAGAACTCTAAGCGTATAAGTATAGTGCTTAAGAACATTAAAGGAGATAAGTAAGCTAACCTTTAAGCAACCTTTAAGAAAGCAAACTAAGATATAAAGGGAATAAAAGCTTTTAACTTAAAAAGGAAGAAAGTAAAGCTCTTTAGATCGCTTATAGTAACCCTTATTAACCTTATAGATCTCCTTTGTTTACTTAACATAAGTATATTTATAACTATAGGAAAGCGCCCCTATTACCTACTCTTAAAGAGCACTGTCTTTAACAATTATAGTATAACTTACCTTGTTAACAATTAAGCCCTGCTAGTGCTTAACTCCTTTATCCTATGTAACTTAGATAAGGTTATTTAAGTAAGCTTAACTAATTTCTTTGTCCTTAAAAGAAAGAAACAAGTACTTTAAAGGGTATTAAATAGAAACTATAGGGAAAGGACTAAGGATCTTAAACTTAAGAACGTTATAGTTATAAAAGGCTTTTATATAAATATTATCTTAAAAGCTAAGCTATTTAAGGCTAAAGTATAGTATAATAGCTTTAACTATACTCTACGCTTTAAAGACCTAGAAGTAAGTATAGTAGTTGCTTAGCTTACTTATGCCTATAGCCTTGTTTTTATTAAATATAAGCCTTATTCTTTCTATCCTTAGTATTCTTATAATCCTTATTTTAACAAATATATAGCTTTTAAGCTTAGATTAAGCATTCTTATAGTTTAAAAAAGACTATTAAAGGACCTAGCAACCTTAAGGGAGGATAAAGAAGAGCTTTAGCATTTACGCTTAGGATACCTTAGCCCTAAGGCGCTAAAAGTACTTGTTTAAAACGCTTATAACGTTAAAATTAAAGGTACTAAACGCCTTAAGTATAAGATTTATATAAAGACTTATGCTACTTAGGTAGTATTTTAAAGGGCCTTAGAAAGGTAAAGTATAAAGCTTTACTAAAGGATCTACTAAGACCTTTAAGAGTATAAGGAAAGGTATAATAATGCTTAATAGCTTATAATAATTAAAGATAAGTATAGTAGAATAATTAACGTAAAACTATTCTTTAATAAGACTTATAATATAGTCTTTAACTTACTTTTTTAATTTAAGAGGAAGGTTAAAAAGCAATATAAACTTATAATTTATAAAATCTATTAAAACAATAAAAAAGTAGTAATTATAATTAAGGGGCTTACCTAATACTAAGAATAGGTAAACTTAAAGGGTATTAATTTTAAGCTTATACTACTATATACGTATAAACTAAATAGTATAGTAGAGTAAGTAAGGCAAAAGATTATACTTAAGCAGATTAAAATGTAAAAGGAAGCTTATCTGCTTAAAAAGCTATAGCTTAAGACTATAAAGGCAGCTGCCTATCTTTATAACATTAGTCCTTCTTAAAGCAATAGAATAAAAGCCTTAATTAATAAGCTTAAATAGTAGTTTTAAGATAACGCTTTAAACTTAATTTATAATTACTTTATAGACTTAAGGCCTAGCTAAGATAGCATTTACGCCTATAGCTATAAAGCATATTACTTTAATAAAGATCGTAAAGCAAAGAGGAACTAAAGGTTCTTTAAAACAAGCCTAAGAGCGTATATAAGCTACCTTATAAGCTACGTTTCCTTAAATATATATTAAGTATAGCTTTTAGATAAAGAGTAAGTTATAGAATTAAGGAATATAAGGTTTAATAAATACTATTTCTTTAACTTATATAATAAAAATAAGCTAGAACCTAAGATCTTTAAACTTAATTAAGAAAGATATAAGGTTAAAGAAGATAAAGTAGAAGACTATATATAGTATAGAACCTTTCTTTAAGAGTAGCTAAGAAGGCTCTCGTTTAAGATCTAGGTATAGCAGGCTATACCTAAGGGAGCAAGAGAGGCAGAAACAAAGGTTTTAGCCTTAAACAAGGAACTTTTAGAAAAAGGTAAATTGTTATAAAATAATAATAAAATAAAGGATTCTTAAGACTATACTTTAGTACGTAAAAAAGGAGCTCTTATAAGACTTTAAATACCTTAAAAGACTCTAAGAATTAAAGTAAGAGCTAGATTAAATACTTATATAGAAACTATAATAAGTCTAGTAAAGAGTTCTAACTAAGCTTAAGAGGATATAGACTAAACATAAGAAGTGCTAAGTCTAATACCTTAACTAAGAAGAAGTAATAGGATTTATAAGCAATAAATATACTTAATAATCTTAGGGATAAGCATAGCTATGTTTAAACATTTCTGTTATATTTAACCTTTAAAGATAAAGGATATAAAGCATTTTAAGACCTTCTTTGTAGTAGTAACGAATTTGCTTTAGCTAAACTTAGTATTAAGGTAAGGCGTAGTTCCTTTAGCCTTTATAGAGAGCTTTAAGGACCTCTTAAGGCTACTAAATAACTAAAGAAAGCTTAAAAAATATAAATTTAAGGACTTATTTAAGGCAGCAGCTAATAAGGAGTTTAGATCCTTTTAAAATAAGGGAACGTAAAAAGAAATAAACTAAGCTAATGCTTTAGTTAAACCTCTATTAACAAGATAGGTATTTACCTATAAGCTTAATTAGGATAGAAACCTTAAAAGATATAAAGCTTGTTTTATTGTTAAAGGAGACCTCTAAGATACCTTAACTATCGAAGGGACGTACGCTATAACTCTTGCTATATAATTATTTTATATACTAGTAGCGATTATAGTAAGGTTTAACTATAAGTTAAAGAAGTTTAACGTTAAGAACGCGTTTTTAAACGTAAAAAGAAATAAAAATATAATTCTAGTTATATATAACCTTCCTAAGGGATATTATAAGAATAAAAAGTACCTAAAGCTCGTTAAGGCCCTCTATAGGCTTAAAGACTTACTTAAGCTATAGTTTAAGGAGTTCTCTAGGACACTTAAGAGCCTTAGACTAAAGGGAAGCAAGGAAGAACTATACCTCTTTTTTACTCTAGAATAAGATCTCTTTATTATCTTTTACGTAAACAACATTATAGTTACGTATTACAAAGACAATAAGACTCTTTATTAAGAAAAAATTAAAGGTTTTTAAGCTAAATATAAGATATATAATAAGGGAAACGTAGAATAGTTCCTTAAAATTAAGCTTATAAAAGTATAAGAAGAGTAGAAGATTTACTTCTTACTTAACTTATATATTAAGAAGGTAGCTATAAGGTTTAACCTTATAGATAGGAAACGTTAACCTTCTATGCTAATCTTATTATCTTTAATACTTAAAAAGACAAAAGTTAAAGCTATAAAAGAGTTAGTTAAGCTTTATTAAAAGAAAATAAGGTCTATCCTCTATACTACTATTATAGCAAGACTAGATATCTTATACATAGCCTTATTATTATTACGCTTCCTTATTAATCTAAGAAATAAGTATTATAAAGTAGCTAATTAAACGATTAAATACCTCTATACGTAGAGGAGAACCTTACTCGTTTATAAGGAGATTAAAGATATAAGAGTCCTTATAGTAAGCAGTAATGCCTCCTTTGCTAATAATAAAGAAACTAAGAAGTTTTTATAAAGATATATTATAACTTTCTATAAAAGCTTAATACTCTAAAATGCTACTTATTAAGAAATAGTAACAATATTAAGCACTAAGGCTAAATTACTTGCTTTAAACTAAGTTGTAAAAGAGACCTATGTAATTAAGCGTCTCTTTAATAAGATAAGATTTAACTTATAAAAGAGGTTTACTATTATGTATAACAATCTCTAAACTATATGCCTTATTATTAAAAACTTTAAAAAAGTAAATATAAGATTAAAGCATATAAAAATCTAAGCAATATAAGCTTAGTAAGAGTATAAAAGGGATACTATAGACATTTAGTTTATGCTATCGTAAGATATGCTAACGGATAAGCTTATAAAGCTACTTATAAAGCAAAGGTTTAAGCATTTCTAAGCACTCTTAAACATAAGAAAATTGCTAAGCAAGAATGTATTAAAAAGAAAGGCCTAAGCTAGCTTAAAAGCAAGAGATTATATAAAACAAAGGTTATACGTAGCTAATCTTAACCTTAAAAATAAAAAAAATAGAGTAATATAGCTTAGTAGAAGAGCAATAGAAAGCTTATTAAGGAAACAAAAGAGCGTATCCTTTACTTTATCTTACTAGCAGCATAATACTTTATAATCTTTTCTTATATACCCTTAGTATAAGCAGCGTAGCCTTTAGCTATAGCAAGATCTTTAGCCTTAAGATCCTTATAATTAAAAGGACTAAAGAGCATTAGATTATTAATCTTAAACTAGATAATATCCTTAAGCTAACCTATAAAAGCCTTTGCCCCTTAAAAAATAAAGTTAAACTTGTTTTTATATAAAGCAAAAGGATAAAGAGCTTACTAAAAGATTATTGTTACTAAGCTTCTTAACTACTATATTAAGGATAAAGCAGTATATTAAAAAACTAAGAATAAGGTTAACGCTTAATATATAGTAAAGCAAAGAAAGGATATATATATATATTATAGCAAGAGTTGCCTAAGGCGCAGTTATAGTAGCAAAGCAAGCTAACGCTTAAGACGTAGTAACAAGAAAAGTTAAATTTTTAGCTAGCAGTAAGAGCTTAAACGTAGCTAATATAAAAGTATTAAAAAGCGTTACTAACTGCTTACTTAGCTTGCTTTATAGCTTTCTTTTTATTATATATAAAGTTTTCTTAATCGTTAATAAGCTAAGGAAGTATCTTATCTATAGATTCCTTAAAAACTAAGATTAAAGGAAAACAATAAACCTAAGAAACAGAACCTTAACTTCTTAAGGCTTAGCGCTTATAAGAAGATCGTAGAGTAGCTAAGGGAGCTAGACGCTTTAAAGGAGTTGTTTTTAAGACTAGCTTAAAGAGGGTATTTTTTTTTGTTTAAGTTAGCAGCAATTTTTAAAGAGCAGAAGCAAGCCCTTTAGCCTTAGGTTTTAACGTAGCTTTTAACTTAAGCAAGGACTTAACCTAAGCAACGTTTAAGACTAAAGGATTAAATAATATAAAAAATCGCTAAAGTTAAAGAAGAAAAGAAAAACTATTTAAATAGGTAACTACCTAAGGAACGCTAAAGAGTAAGGCTTTTAATATTACTTATTTAAGATATTTGTGCTACTAAATAAGGAAGCTTTCTTTGTCCTTAGTTTAGTTTAAAATTAGTTTACGAACTCTTAAACACAAAGAACAAAGAAACATACCTTAATACTTATATAATTCCCTTTTAATTTATTAATACGTTCTATAATCTAAACTCTTATATCCTCTATCTCTTTTTTACTAAAAGGAATAAAGCTTTTATTGCTTACGTTATAAGCCTTAGCCTAAACAAAGGCTTTACCTTTAAGAAGGGGTAGTAAAGCAAGAGGGCGTAAATCTAGCTTTTTATAAGCATAATCGTAGATCTAGCTTAAAGGGCAATTTAATTTCTTAGTAAGCAGTAACCTTAAACAAAAGGACCTATAAAAATAAGAATTAAAGAAGTAAAGCACTTACCTTACTAGCTTTTTAGCTATATAAGAATCCCTTTGCTTAAAAGAAATACTTAGTAAGATAAGAAAAGAGAACAAAGGAAGAAAAGATATACTTAAAGGGGAGACTTAAGGGGTATAAGGCCCTTACTAGTACTATTACTATCTTTATTAGACTTCTTACTTAAAGAGGAAAAGGTCTTTGCTTTACTCTCTTTTTCTTCTTCTTTATCTTCTATTTCCTTATCCTTATATAACTTAAAGACCTTGTTTCTAGCTTTAAAGGCTAAACTCTTAATCTAGTTATTAACTAAGTCTATAATATCTTAATCTTAAACTTATTTAAAGGAGAAACAAAGAAAAGAAAAACAATTATTTTATAAAGACTTAATATTAAAATAAACTTAATTGCTAAAATTAAAGCTAGCTAGATTTAGCGATTTAAAGCGTTAAGTAAGCTATACTAAAGAAAGAAAAATAAGATCTTTTAAAGCTATAGAACGCTATATAGCCTTATAAAACCTTCCTTTAAAAGTAAGTAAAGAAACAGATTATAAAAAAGAAAAAAAAGCGTCTTAAGCTAGCATACTTAACCTTTAACGAATATAAGAAGGAGACAGCTAAGGGGTTTTACGGACTACTTAAGAAGGAAACAACTATAGGGCCTTGCGAATCTTAAAAGAAAGAGGGTATAAACCCCTTCGCTTCTTAAACAAAGGTAAAGGACTTATAATTAAGAAAAGGCTTAGAATGTAAGAATTAGCTAATAACCTACTAAATTAAACAGCAATACAACCCTTTAATTAAACACTGCTATAAGACCTACTTTAATTAATGCAATAACAAAAAGAGGCTAAGCATAAGCATAAGGATAGTTTAAAGATAAGTATAAAAGAGCCCTTAGAGATAATAAAGAATAAAAGAAAAAAAGGAAGCTTTAAAGGAATCTAGCTATAATAACACTTAAACGCTTAAACAAGCTAAAGGCACGTACTTATATACACAAGTAGATTAATTTACTTAATTAAGGCTAAAAGGAGAGCTGTTTAAAGTAAGCCCTTAAAAGTTAATCTAACTAATTAAAAGAAAGCTTTAAATAAAGATAAACAACAAAGGAAAGCAAAGCTTAGATTAAAGAAAACTAAGGTTACGAAAGAAAGGGAACCTTAATACTAGCGATTTAAAGTATATAAGCAGTTAACAGAGTGCAAATACCTTTATTAACTAAAGGGGTATATAAAAAGGTATAGATCGTAGGACCTCTTTTAGACCTCTAGATAAGTGTTGCTAACGGCTATATAAGGCACTTAAGGACTAGAAGGTCTAAGTATAGAGGTAGCGTTACTATAAGCACTAACGTACAGAGATAGAGTCTAAAGGGTATACTAGAGGTTACCTACTCTTAAAAGAAGGAAAAGAGAGTAGAGTCTATACAATACACACACTTACCCCTACGTTATTCAAGTCCCTAAGTCTAGCCTATGTAATCTATAACTGTATAACACTTATTCTTATTTCTAGTTTTCTTTTCTTTTATATAACTAAGATTAATAAGACTACTACTATTATAAATACTATTCTTCTTTTTCTTTCTTTTCTTTTCTCTTTCTTTGTAATAAGCTAGGTTTAATAAGACTACTACTACTATAACTACTACTATTCTTTTCTTTCTTTTTTTCTTTTTTTCTTTATAACTAAGTTTAATAGAGCTAGATTATTACTACTATAACGTTAAGGATTAATATAAGATATAAAAAAGCATCTAAGTTTTATTTACTTTAAGGTATAGTAGAAAAGGTATAATAAAATAAGATAATATTTAGATTTAAGACTATAACTTAAAGTAAGCAAGACGCTTATATTATATATAATAAAGGTAGGCATTAAAGATAGCACTAAACAAGGATAATTAAAGAAAGGATAGGTCTAAACAATAAGATTATAGCAAAGTAAGCATATTTGTTTAAGGTTGCTTATTTACTTCTATGCTAATGTATATTAGTCCCTATACCCCCCCCTTACCCTTCTTCCTTACTAATATAAATGTTTCTAAGTTCTTTATTAATAGTTTTCTTCTCCTTAGACAGACTATCTAAGCTAAACTATAGCTAAGGATACAATTAGATTTAAAAAGGGCAAAGAATAAGAGCATATAATATCTTTGTTTTATTTTATATCCTTTACTTTCTTAGACGCTAAACTTTTACTATTAGACATCTCCTTATTAAATATCTTCTTATTAAACCTTTTTATTAGATCCCTTAACGTTAATAGTATTATAAGCAATGCTCCTTAAGCAACTTAAACATCCCCTAAGCGTAAAACCTTAAGAGCTATAAACACCCCCCTTCTATATCTATACGCTTATTGCTAAATTAACATTAGCTCTTATAAATAGATCTATATTTTAAATTACTATATCTAAAAAAGCAATAGCTAGTTAAAATATATAAAATATATTATATTTAGTAAGAGCTGCTATAATATATAAGCGTATAATTTAAAGCAACTTTTAAGTATCCTTCTTATTAACGTATACTTTATAGTTTACCTAAGATTTAGCTTTTTATAGATACGCTTCTTTGTATCTATATAACTAACTTATCCTTACCTTTAGTTAAACTATGCTAAAGAAAGGTTAAAGAAGTTATTAAAGTAGCCTTAATAGTAAAGTAAGATTTTCTAAGCATAATACGTTTACTATAAAAGCTATAAGCTTAGCAATAAGCTTAGTAACAGGCCTAGCAACAAGCCTAGCAATAGGCCTAGCAACAGGCCTAGCAGCAGGCCTAGCAGTAGGCCTAGCAGCAGGCACAGTAGTAGATCTAGCAAGCTTAGCAACAGGCTTAGCAGCAGATCTAGCAAGCTTAGCAACAGGCCTAGCAGTAGATCTAGCAGGTTTAGCAATAAGCTTAGCAGTAGATTTAGTAAGCTTAGCAGCAGACTTAGCAAGCTTAGCAGTAGATTTAGCAGGCCTAGCAGCAGGCTTAGCAAGCTTAGCAATAGGTTTAGCAGCAGGTCTAGCAGTAGGCCTAGCAAGCTTAGCAAGCTTAGCAACAGGTCTAGCAACAGGCCTAGCAGCAGGCCTAGCAAGCTTAGCAACAGGTCTAGCAGCAGGTTTAGTAGCAGGCTTAGCAAGCTTAGCAAGCCTAGCAATAGGTCTAGCAACAGGCTTAGCAGCAGGCCTAGCAGCAGCAGCAGCAAAGCGCTATTAACAACAGCAAGATTATAAACCTTAAGGGTATAAAGGCATACTTTACATACTATACTTACATAGAGCAGCAAAAAGCTAATTTTAGCGCTATAGGTCTTTAGTAAACGCAATAGATAATAACTTAATAGCTAATAACTTAATAAATAGCAATAAATAGCAATAACTTAATAGATATAATAGTAATAGCAATGTATTGTTTTTTTATCTTTAAATCTTGTTTATACTTATATTGCTTATTTATGCTTAGTAATAATTAATAGATTAATACGTTATATTGTTTTCTTTATAACTATATAAACTAATTAAAAGCAAAGATTCCTTATTAATTAACGCAATTATAAGCTAAATTAATTTTAAAGCAGGTTAAAGCTATACTTTATACTTTTATCCCTTATACCTATACCTTTATCTTAAACTTTTGTTTTTACTTGCCTTACTGCCTTTAATTAAAATAGTATATATTAATAAAGATAAGCAAAAGCTATTGCTTTTTATAACTATACTAAAGTTTATTATAAAAATAAACGCCCCCCTTGCTATAGCCTTTTATAGTAAAAGAAGCAATAACGCATCTCTTACCTAAGATTCTAATATACTCTAAGAAAGGTTAACTTATTAACAATAGCTTAAAGGAATTTAATAATAGATATAATCCTATTAATAAAAGAAAGTTGCTTTAGCTAAGTAAGTATATTTATACGCTAAACGTATTAAGCAGCTCTTTTAGTAACTTTCTTTAATAAAAAAGCAACTTTAATTTATTAATCTTTTTAAGCTATTATACTATCTTATAAGGCTTAAAGAAAAGAAAACTAAGTAAAACACTAAGATAAAAGTCCTTAAAAGGCAGTTATTTAAGATAAACTATATCTTAGTCTTCTTAAGCAAAATTAAAATAAAGTTTAAAGAAAACTAAAGGTTTAGTTAAGTACTTAAGGATACCTTAGATAAGGTTTCTAAGATATTAGCATAAGTTAAAGACATCTAAGGATAGGTTAGCTTATTAGTTATAACCCTTTATAATATAACAAGCTCTATAGATATAGCTACGCTTAAGGAGTTAGCTACTAAGCTATAAGCTTATAAGTTAAAAGCATTTACTAAGCAGCTTCCTTAAGTCTAAGTTTAAGTTAAAGAAAAGGATATTACTATAAAAAGTAACTTAATTAATATATTAGTAAATAACATTAAGGTTAAGGACAATAATAACAATAATAATAAACTTTAATGCTATTTGCTATAAAGGTAAGAACTTTACTAAGCCTTATTGCTCCTTTAAGGCTAATATCTTTAAATATAGTATTACTATTAAGCAAGAGCCCTAAATAAAGATAATAGCTACCTTTAAGGATAAAAGCAATAGCAAGCTTTAAGGCTATTTGCTAAAACTCTTAGAAGTAGGTTTAAATAGTTGCTACCTTAAGTCGCTTTAAAGTCTTATATAGCTTCCCTTTGCTAATATTTTAACCTAATATAGTCTAGTTATAACTATAAGCAGAGCAGTAAGCTTAGTTAGCTGTTATAAGCAAGGCGTAGCTATCTTATTAAAGAGCTTTCTAGTATAGTAGTTAGCAAAAGACAGCATAGGACTTAAGGAGGTCTTAGATCGCTTTAAGGACAGTAATATTACATATATAATGTCTTTATGCCTTAACTATACTATATATAAATAGTATATACTATTTCTATTATCTTAATATAATATAAAAGCTTTAACGCTAAAAATACTTTATATGCTTACTAAACAGCATAAACGTTTAAGTTTAACTAAGGTACTATATTACTGTTTATAAGACCTCTATAGTCTACAAAAGGATCTTTTCCTTTATAAGGATCTCCTTGCTAGCTTTAAGACGCCTTCTTATATAATTAAGGTCCTATATATAAGAGATAAGCACTTAGCAATATTATCTTTAATACTAAAGGACCTTATATTAAAATTAAAGAAGGTTTATAATAAAAAAGACTTTCTAAAAAGAATTATCCTTATATTAAAGATAGTATTTATATCTTTAAGGATATCCTCTTTAAAACAAAAAGCTCTTTATTTCTATAAAAAGCTTTTCTTTTTTGCAAAAAAGCTATTTAAATAAAAGAAGATACTAACAGTAAGGAGGATAAACCTTACGTTAAAAATACATCTTACTATATAAGACGTCTTTTTAAACAAGTATCTTATATAAGGTAAGATTAAATTTTTTGCTAAAGATAATTTTTTAAACAAAAAGTATCTTTTTTGCTAAAGGAGCTCTTTAACAAGCTAAGGAGGTTACAGCGTCTATAAAGAGCCCTTTTTATAAGGGTCCCCCCTATAAAATAAGACCCTCTTAGGACAGCTACCCTACGCCTCTAGAGGGGGATCCCTAAGAGGAATAATTACATCCTATGGACCGAAAATTTAATCTAAGTGCGCAAATTAGCTCCTTACTTACCTCCTAAAAAACCCCCCCGGGCCTCGTAGGTACTGCAGGGCTGGAGAATCCGAGGTCCCCTGCCCGTCCGTCTGCCTGCACCCGAGCTCTCGAGCTCCCATCTGTACGTGCTGCTTCTGTGCTTCAGGATCCCCTGCGACCTGCATTCGACCCTTTCCATCAAACAGAGTCCCGAGTACGGAGTACGGTCGTCCTGTATTCTCTGCTCTTCTCCCGTGGGGGCCCCCTTTGAATCAAGTCAGTCAAGAACGCTCGATTGATCGATGGATGGCTTTCTCTCCATCACTGATCCGTGAATGGGGAGGGAAAGCTGACCATCCTCTCGACCCCAGGGTTCCGTACTTCATACGATACCGCGTGCTCCGTGCTCCGCCGAGCTTCCTGCCTCCTCCTACCGACCAGTATTCGAACCCCACGGTCCTCGCTCTCGGATTCATTCCGTCACAGTGTTCGCACGATCGTCACAGGCCTGACAGCGCCTCTTGAGTACCTCTCGGACTCGTACTCCGTACTACTCGTACGTGAGCTCGTCTCCCCACCGTTCGCATTCCCCCTCCATCACAGTCGACGTCGCCCTCGGCCCCGTGAGCATTCATCATCATCGGCATCGTCATTATTGTCGACTGCATCAAACGGGGATCCATTCCCCCGTCCTTCCCCTGGCGGCCTCCAAATGCCACTTCCCGCCTTGGACTCGCACGACTGGCATCCATCGTTGCTTGCCTCTGCATTTCATCCTAGGCTCAGATCGCTGGCCTCTTCCACCTCCTTTGTCGGCAATTGTTGCTGCTGCTTTGCCTGGTACATACATAGCTCCGGGGTTCACATTCCTTTGTCGATTCCCCAACTGTGCTCACCCTTCGTTCATCACCCAATCGTGCCATTCTTCAAGGCCGGCCGAATCTACCAATCCATTCGTACAGAGAACCAATACCATCGACCGTTTGCCTCTGATTCTTCCATTCAAAAGACGTCGTTCGCCACCCACCTGCTTCGGTCCTGCCTCGACGACGTCGACAGCCTTTACACTGTGTTCGGCTTGCTCCGTTTTCTGCCCATGCTTCCTCGCCTCTTGTCTATACTTGAGAACCGTCGTCCAAGATTGATATCTTGGAACCCGCGATACTGATCCCGTTGCCTCCGTAGGCCTTCTGACAACATGGCTCTCACGCGCAGCGCTGGTCGTGCCCCTCGAGGAGGTCAAGACCATTCAACTCGCCATCGGAAGCAGGGCTCAAGGTATCCGCCGCGCCATTCGCTCGCTTCTCGCAACTCATACCATCCAAAGACACCGTCAACAGGAGGTTCTGATGAATCTTCTTCTGACGACGACGTCATCACAATTTCAAGTGACAGCGAGTCGGAACAATCCGATGCCGTCTCAAACAAGTCCACTCCAAACCGTCACACACCCATCCGTCGACCAAAGCCTCCTCCCTCTCGCAGCAAGAGGAATGTGTCCAATCGTGGCTCCTCGAAGTCACGGACACCCCGCCGAAAGACTGCTGCTCCAGCTCATAAGGATCGTCCGAAGCCGAAAAGGAAGGCCAACTCGACTCCCCGAAGAAAACCTTCGGCATCACCAGCCAAACAGAGGCGGCGGCAGGAGCAGAGACAGCTTGATGCATCCTCGAAAGGCGCCAGTCTGAAAGTGATCCCCAATTGGCTGGATCCGCGCATTCCCTACGACTGCTGGGTGGCCATATTTCTTCATGCTGCGTCCGATCGCAGTACAGATTCGTTCGCAAGTTGGCTCCTGGACGTGTCTCTCGTGTGTCGCGCCTTTGCAGAGCCAGCCTTGAAGGCCCTTTACAGCAGCCCGATGATCAGAACACCAACAAAGGCCAGACGGTTGGCGTCGTTGCTCGAGCGCAATCCCGCGGAAACATTCACCAATTACCGCGCAAAGATTGAGTACCTCCACATCGACATCCACATCGTGCCGCAGGCTCTCTTCTACCCCCTGATCCATCCTCTGCCTCGCCTCAAAGAATTGATCATCTTCAACATCGCGGATCAGTTGCCGTACAGGAAGCTCGAAAGTTTTGGTCGCTGGCACTACCCCGAAAGTCTCTTCACAGCTTTCCTCCCCGGCTCTGCGTCTCCCGATGCCGGCCTGGACAAGCCCTGGCCAACGGTCCTCAAGCATTGGGAATGGAGCGGGCGACTGATCGGGGGTCACGTTGCGAATGTCGATGGCATTGCTCGTATCCACCAGACGCCGTCATTTGCTCACCTCACTCGGGTCAGCTTCACAAACTTCCAGATTCCATCACTTCGCTACGTGACAGCGGTGAATGCTATCGAGGACGACAATCTCGAAGATGGTCTTTTCCTCGACTCCCTCGCCCGTGCCATCTCAGAGCTCAAATTTCTCAAACATCTTGCCTTCGAGTCCTCGACGGTCATGAATGGCCGCCTGCTGTCTCTGCTGCCCCAAGACCTTGAACATCTCGATCTTATCAACTGTTGGGAAATTACGTCCGAGCATCTCACCATCTACCTCCAAAAGCATGGGCGGCAGCTGCTCTCTCTCAGTCTCCTCCACAACCAGTCTTTGAATCTCGAGTTCTTGACCGAATTAGGCCATACATGCCCCAATCTCCAAGAGCTTCACATGAATATGTCCTACTTTCGCCACCACGGCAGCATCAACGACTCCAACCCCATGTACGATTACGCCCTGCTGCCGTCACAGAGACCCCACTGGCCTTCCACATTGCGCGCACTCAGCATCGAGCATATTCGAAACTGGCACGAGGACACGGCGGAAATGTTTCTTCAGTCCATTGCCGAGAGCTCTGCCGAGCTCAAGGACTTGCGCCATCTCTCTATCAAATCCATTCTGGATATTCCGTGGCAGTCGCGCGCTGAATTACGGAAGAAATGGCGACCTGAGATGGACCGCATTTTTCTTCGCCAAGTCATTCCACCAATGGAGCGGACGTCTCTCCAACAACCTGTCGCTGCTGAAGCGGGTCCGAACTCTCGGGAGAGGAAAAGAAAAAGGAGAAACGGAAGCCGCGCTGCTTCGCCTTCTCGACGGAGCGGTAGGATCGCGCACTCGCACTCGGAAAGAGTCCAAGGCCTGCGCCGTGCTCGTCAGGGGAGGCTGATGTATCGTGAGCCAGACACGGATGAAGACGAGTTCGACGTTTCATCCGAAGAGGAAGGCTGGGCGAGCGACGGCTCGTCTTCAAACAAGAGATGCAAGGACTCCGAGCCTGGAGGTGACTCGTCGGGGCCGGTTGTTCAGGGCTTGTGCAATACGGTGACCATCCTGTTTGACAACCAAAAGCCCACCGAGGTGCAGTTTGGCATGGAAGACTTCTTGGGCGAGGAAGAGTCCGAAGAAGAGTGGGATGGTGTGGACTCCGAGGAAGACCTCTCCATTGCCTTCTGACGTCCATTCTCTTTGCCTCGCTAACCACTGTTTGCTTCGTCGACTATTTCCCTCTGTCTCCACTTCCCCATGTCGATTTGACATCTCTTTCAAGGCAATTTTGATACCCTTTCCCCTTCGCTTCCATCAACCAAACAAATCATCAGCATCTCTCTGGGCTCTGGCTTCCTGCAACGCTCTCACTCATTGTCTGTATCTTTCTGTTTCCCACGCGGCCGCTTCCTCATTGGTCTTTGATTCTTCTTCCATTAGGAATGGGAGAGGTCTCTTTTCTTTTGTTTCCCTGAGCTTCCTTTTCGACTCGAGGCTCAATGTTTATCGACGCATCAGAATGGAATTTTTTGTCTGAGCGCAAGCTCTTGAATGGCAACACATACATCCCGCTTTTTACTACATAAGCTCAGTGAAGCGAATGTCGATGCAATCAAGCTGACTACGAAACTATTGTTTCCGTATTTGCCAATCGACAAGAGTCGAAACAACCCTGCTCCATTCATTGCTCAGTGAGTCATGGAGTAGCGATAGATCATCCCGTCTCTGCTCGCGCGCGTTGCTCGCGCGCGCGTCTGGATTTCCCACACGTCAGATTGAGGAAAAATAAGAGCTCACGGGGAATATTCGTGAGCTTACAATTACCACATTGCTGGCATAACGTTTATTATTGATCGTGCTGGGGGTCGTAATGATATCGTGAAGCCCCTCGTCCATCCTTAGCAGTACCTTCCAGGGCCATTTTCCCCTTTCAAGCCCCAACTCCCATACTCCCAAAACAATGATCATTGCCTCCATTTCCCCCGAATTCCCTTCCTGATAGCAATCTGTCTTTGGTGAACAATCATACTCGAATGCCGTCGCCCGAGAGGGTCCTTTCTCCTATTGAGCTTCCCCCTCCCAAGGCCATCGAATCTAACGTAGCGCGCGCGGCGACCCGCCGACGGGCGCGCTGCCTCATTCACTAGAAAGCCGCCCCGCCAATGCCCTCGCCCGCAAGGTTCTTCATGCTCTTCTCGCTCAGGTCGCTGCGCACCTCCCACGCGCTCGCGTCCCGCTCGAGCCGGTTCCACGTGTAGAGGCTCTTGCGCAGGCGCTCCTGCTTCGCCTTCAGCTCCTCCCGGATCTTCTCCTCCTCGTCGCGTAGCTTCTTGTAGTGCGGCTCTATCTCCTTGGTGACGCCGAGGAGGAGGGGCGTCATGCCCGGGTCGAGCTTGCCGCCGGGCAGGATGGGCGGCATGGAGCCGAGCAGGTTCTGGGCCAGGGTCTGCCGTGGGCCGCCGGCATGTTGGGCCGACGGGCCGGTGGGCGGATTGAAGGGCCGGGAGAGCGGGGGGCCGCCGGAGGGGGTGATGGGGGTGGTGGAGGTGGAGGAGGTGGGAGGGGGGACG
>NIGD01000004.1:3673730-3704971 GCA_003055185.1 Escovopsis sp. TC | reverse complement strand
CCTCCTCCTCCTCCTCCTCCTCCTATCCCTATCCCTATCCCTATCCCCCCCCCTCCCCCTCCGTTTCCGCCACCACCGCCACCGGACCCCACGCCGCCGCCGCCGCCTCCGTTCCCATTGCTACGAGAGCGCCTTCTAGGCGGATACCGTCCCGGCACGTAGCTGTCGGATCCGGCGATGATGGGGCTTCGCGGCCGTGGGCTCCTCGCCCTGAGGGGCGGTGTCCTTGCCCGATCTCTGACGGGGCTCCGGGCCCTTCTTGGTGATCGCTCGCCACCTCTCGGCGTCGGCCTCCACGACTCTCCGGCGCCATACCTAACAACCTCGCCGTCGTCGTATCTAGCACCACGGAACGTCCACAAGTCAGCTCGCCGCAGCCCAAGTTGTCTATCGGCATGACCCGCGAGACGGGCAGAGACAAGATCGGAACGAAGAAGAAAAAGAGTCAAAGCCGAAGAGACCATCACGAACAACATGACGTTGACTGCTTACCTTCTGCTTCGGCTGTCGCGGTCTCGATCCATCTTGGCCGGCTCGAGAGGGTCCTCTTGTGTCTTTCTCTCCTGCGTGCTGGTATGTATACTCGTCGTGTTCGCTTGCTCGTGACAGCCTCTGCAAGGCGGACGCTGGCGCTGTGATCGAAAAGAAGATCGGAACTCAAGCAGAAGAACCAACGTCGTCGCGCAAAGGCAGGCGAGCCTCACATCCCACGTCGGCGGAGAGACATCGATGGACGCAAAGCCACTCACGAGCCACTCGCGACGTGGAAGAAAAAAAAAGGCGATGACGAGTGACGACGTTGGATGGATTATGTAATCATACAGTACAAAGTACAGTGAATTGTACAGATATGCACTGTTGATGCCATCGCGAGATTCATCGCCAGGTCGTACGGAGTACCTCGTATCAGAACAACATCCTTCGCGGATACAAAAACGTCGTTGTTGGCCTCATCATCGCTTCCCAGAGGGAACGAGGCATCCTTTGAGACAGGCATCCCATAATCAAACAATGCTCCTCCAAGACTGCGCCTTTCCCTCAACGTGATGTAACTCGACAAACACGCTCCCGAGTTCCTGCACCTAGCACCAAGGCCAACGCCCCCGACCCCCGACCCCCGACCACCCCCTCTTACCCTATCTTTTTCCCCTCCCAAAGGCATGACCAAGAGTTCTTACACAAAATGAGACCATTATCATCACACGCGCTGCAGGATATCTCAAAACCGATCTTCCTCTGTCGTGTCCCCCCCCGTCCGGCTCGCCGTGACCCTGTCCAGCATCCACTGCTTCGCCTCCCCCGCGTGCTCCTGCATCATGTTGTTCAGGCCGCACTTGCTGCTTCGCACCACCGTTCCGAAGCGCCTCCTGTGCACTTTCCGGGTAAGGTCCGGATCCGACCAGCACGCGTGGTCGCTCGCGACGTACACGCGCGAGTTGTCTTTGTACCAGGAGGACAGCCCGTTGTCGATGTCCGACTTGACCGGGCGCAGGGAGCCTGTGACGAAGTTGACGATCCCTGCGATCTTCTCACGGCATTCTGGTGACTGTCAGCCTCTGGATCGAATTCTCCTTTCTCCACTCTTTCCCAGACCTGCTCATGTAGGGGAGTGCAGAGAAAAGAGCGCGTCTTACCTCTCTTAATTAGAAGGATCTTAACCCCGAGGTAGGCGTTTCCAACACCCATGAAGACGATCTCGTTCGTGTTGCACAGCTGCAGGTAGTTGTCCCACAGATAGCAAATCAACGATTGGATCTGCTCCTGAATCGCCTGCTCATGGAAGCCGGGGGTGTAAGCGTCGATATCCTGGTCTAAGTCAGTGGTTGAATTTACTTGAATGATAGTGGATATTCGGAGATGACCGGGTCTTCTCACATCTTCGTGTGTAATGTAGCTTGGGATGTTGATGTCCATGATCCCGAACTCTTGACTCGCCGCCCAATCAACGTATTGCAACACCCCGTCGACCTCAATCCTGTCAGCCTCGCGCCGGACGAGTGATGGGGAGACTCGACCTACCACCCATGCATTGTGCGCATCGAGGGTTGTGTCGATAACATCTGGCTGTGCCACGAGCTGCGGCCTGTGGCACTGTCAGTGACTAGATGAATCCGGGGAAAACGCCCATTCCGGGAGATGTTTCTTTTTTTCCTGACGCTCTTTGTGTGTGTGTGTGTGTGTGTGTGTGTGTGTGTGTGTGTGTGTGGTTCAGACAGCTGCTTACGGATCGTGGATGATGACGAGGATCTTGCGAGCTTGGCTGAGATCGGGCGTCACAAGGACCTGGTTCTCGAACGATTTGAAAATCCGGTCGCGCTGCACGTAGAGCGGGATCATGTTGTGCTTCGACTGCAGCTTCTGCCGCTGGGCGTTGCGGATGACGTCGTGCAGCCGGTCAGCGTTCAGAGACTGCACGTTCGGGACGTCCACGATGCCGGGCCGCATGCACTCCCAGTACGGCGCCTGGTAGGCCTGGACCTTGGCCAGCGTCCTCGCGGCCTCCGTGTTGAGCTTGGGCAGGTCCATTTTGGGGGGCGGCTCGCCCATGAGCGTCCTGGCGACGGCGACGGAGGAGTTGGAGATGGCCTGGAGGTTGTAGCCACCCTCGAGGCAGACGGCGACCTTGCCGTCCGCGAGGGACATGAGCATGTGGGTCATGTGGGCGTAGCACGCCGGCGTGACGAAGCAGCCTCCGAGCTCGTCCCCGTCGGCGGCGTCGAAGCCGGCCGAGATGACGACCAGGTCCGGGTTGAACTCCTTGGCGACGGGCATGACAATCCGCTGGAAGGCGGCCATGTACTCGCCGTCGCCCATGCCCTGGTCGTGCCAGCCGATGTTGATGTTCTTACCCAGACCGGCGCCCGTCCCGCAGTTCTCGATCCCGCCGTCCGGGGTCATCGGGTTCGGCGGCTTGCCCGGGTAGAAGTGACCGTTCTGGTAGACGTGTATGGAGATGTAGAGCACGTTGGGGTCCTCGTAGAAGATGTTCTGAATGCCGTTGCCGTGGTGGACGTCCCAGTCCAGGATCAGGACCTTGCGGCACTTGTCGGGATAGTCCTGCTGGCAGACCTTGACGGCCACGGGCACGTTGTTGAAGAAGCAGAATCCGAGGGGGTGGTCGAACTCGGCGTGGTGGCCGGGCGGTCGGATGACGGCGAAGGCATTCTTGACCTGCTCGGTGACGACGTACTTGCAGGTGTCGATGGCGCCGCCGGCGGCCAGGAGGGCGGCTGGGTAGGACATGCTCCCGACGTAGAGCGACTCCCTGCCCTGGTCGAACTTCTTGGTGAGTTCTCGCAGCTCCGACGTGCTGACGGAATCGAGCCTCTCGACCCAGGCAAAGTGGTCGGGAGAATGGGCCAGGCAGATCTCGTCGCGCGTCGCCGGGCGAGCCGCTATGCGCCACATGTATTTCGTCGGACAGTCGGCCATGATCCTGGGAAGCTCTGCCTCGGGCCCCGTGTATACCAGGCCCACCTGCTTGAACGCCTTGAAGATCTCGTGGATGCGGCGGGGGTCCTCGGGGTGATGCGTGTTGGGGCTGAAGTCGGCGTTCATGTGCAGCTTCATCCGGTCATCGTAGCAGCATCCCGTCGGCAGGAGGCCCCGTCGGCGCATTTGAGTGAGGGTTACGAGTTCGAGCCGGCCGTCGCTGTCCTCGTCCTCGAGGTCTGCCTTGAACTCATCCCCCTCCTCCTCGTCCAACTCCCGCTCGGCGCGCTCCATTGCCCTACCCATGACGTCCTCGTCGTCGTCGTCATCTTCCTGATGGCGGCCGAACCCATTTGTCGTCGTCACGACATCTCGCATGACCTGGTCCTCGACGTCCAGAGTGTCATCCTCGTCCAAAAGGGGGGGCATGACGGCAGCTGCTGGCTATCGGCGCGGCCGACAAGCCCCAGCGCGATGTTCCGCGATGCCTAGGAGCATTGTCAGCGCTGGACGACCAGACTCAGGAACCCAAGCAGCAGGGATGCATCGCGGCCCCAGGCCACGCAGAGAGACAGAAGCTGACAGTGTGCCAAAGTCCGCGACGTCATACATCACGGGCCGCATGCCGGGTGAACCATCTCACAACCCCAACCTCCAACCCCCTCGGAGATTGCTCAAGAGCGGTGGGAATGATGAGAGCAAGACACAGGAACGACGAATGCTCATCAATCCTTACCAAAAGGGAAGAGAACATGAAGAATACAACAGACAGAAACCAAAACCCCCGAGACACACCAAACAAATATCAAAAGGCCAAGAAAAAGGGAAAGGCCAAGAAAAAGGGAATAGCCAAAAAAAAAAAAAAAAGAATACGAGCGTGCTCACCTCCGATACGGCAATGTGCGGGCTCTCTGAGATGACTTTCACGACAGGTTGCCAAGGGAGGCTGGATGAAACCGCCTGATGATGTGACGATGCAGTTGCCGGCTGATCGCGAGCGATCCGAAGGAGCAAAGAAAGAGACCAGGGAAGAGAGGTGGGGGGGGGGGGGGGGGGGGGGGGGGGGTTATGAGGACGTCGACGAGGCGCGTACAATCGCCGCCTGTTTCGAGGACTCGGGAGTGCTTGTCAGAGGCGCAGATGCGTGGGTGGATTGAAGCAGCGAGTTGTGACAAGTCCCGGCTCGGAGTCGCCAGTAAAAGGAGGGAAGCGTCGTGAAGTCCAATGGAAGTTGAGAACGAGAACTTGAACATGGCGACTTTCGGGAAGAAAATGCATCAGGTAAGCAGCTCACATTTATGGACTACCCTATACCACGGAATGGAGGAGATCAACGATTGCACAGCTGTGGAGGTACTCCGTACATTAGTACTCATGTCATTTCAAAGGAACATGGGAGTCCAGACGATGGACGGCAACTGTTAGCGGGAGTTGTGCTCTGGCTGTCCGGAGTACTCTCGCCTCAGGTATCCGGAATGTTGCCGCGCCAGGAGAATCAATGGGCAGACACGCCAAATGTGGCGCCGTGGGGACAACGAGGGGACCTGGCCGGAGGGTAGCTGTCTCCTTGACGGCCTAACAATTCCCGTCCACGAGGATGGCAAACTCGAAGCAACACATCCAGTCGACGGCAGCCTCCATTGCTGAGAGCATCATACAGGCATCTGTAGAGAGAATGCCGCTAGAAACAGAACATCCCCCCTCATACTCCGTACTCCGTAGACTCATCGCAGATCTCCAAACCCACGCCTTGGTCCAAGTTCAAGCCGAAGACGCCCCCTTCCTGGCCCTCGACGCCAGCCAAGCCCTCTCCAGCCGCTCCTCCATCTCCGCCTGGTACAGGAAGTTGCCCTCCAGGTTGTGCCCGTCGTCCCCCCGCGGCGAGTACATCGAATGCGAGATGCCCAGCCTCTTGACCCCCGACGCCGGCAGGCCGGTGCTGCTCGCGTCCCCGCCGCGCAGCGCGCGCTCCTCGTCCCGCTCGTCGTCGAAGTCGACGATGCCGCCCACGCTGTCGTCCGGGAAGCTGGGCGGGCGGGCGAGCCAGTCGCGCTCGTCCAGGACGCACCGGATCGCGCATTGGATGGACTCCTGGTCGTGGGCGAAGTTGGTGTGCCGCGCGTTGACGTCCCCGACGAGCCGCTCCCGGTGGAAGCTGCAGATGTTCTCGAAATAGTGCCTCATCTCCTCGGGGCCGAGCTTAGCGTACGTCTTGATGATACGGGACCAGCAGCTCTGGTCCACGAAGCCCCCGTACATGGACTTCATCCGGCTGGATCTCTGGATCAGGGGTACGTCAATGTCGACCTGATGTCCCGGAAAAACGATGGGGGAGAAAATTGTCAACCATCAAACATTCCAGTGGGGTCCCCAAATCAATGGAAGAGGAAAAGTTGGGAAATGGAGGAAAGGAGAGAGAGAGGGGGGGGGGGAGAGTTGAGGGGGTTCAGTTTCTTCTCAAACACACCTTGAAATGACCAGGGTCGAGCCGCGGGCAGATGTAAAATAAGATCAAATCTTTGATGATTTCCACAAAATCCATCAGCTCCATCAGCTCGTTCGACGAGAAATACCGCATGAAGCTGGTCCGCACGTCGCGGACAAATGGCGCGGGGAGACCGACGTGCGGCCTGGGAGTGTCCCCGTGGAAATAGATCCCGTAGAGCCAGAACCGGTACAGCGCCCTCCGGGCCCGGTATCTCTCGTGCGGCCGGAGGCTTCGGCAGTCCCCCGGCTGGTAGTTCCACCTCATCTGCGGGAAGATCTCCTCCCACCACTGGACCGTCTGGCACCTCTCCAGGATGGCGCGCAGGTCGTTATTGGTGAGGACGACGGGCTGCGGAGCGCTCGCTGATGCATGAGGTCGCGCCCGCCCCTGGACCTCTTGCATGAAGTAGTCGTCGTCATCGTCGTCGTCCTCCTCCTCCTCCTCATTGTCCTCATCCATCTCCTCTCCCTCCCATCTCTCATGCTCCTCCTGCTTCTTCCTCATCTTCAACATCATCATCTCCTCGGCTGGAGATGAGGTCTTCGAATGCGGTGTGAAGGAGATGCCTCGATCGCCGGGAAACCGCCGGAGAATGACGGTTCGAGGCTGGTACCGCTCGCTCGTCGTGTCGAGATCCGCCACCGAGGCAGTATGGACCTGGAGCAGCTCGTCGAAGGGGCCGAAATCTCGCATGAGGACGGGCACCAGGATCATGGCCTTGTTCCGCTGAAACAGAGCCTGGAACTGCCGATTCACCATGGAGAGGCTGTAGACGGACGCGACATCCAGCTGAGAGAAGATTTCGAGCACGATCTCGACCGGGAAGTCGGCCAGGCGGAGGGCCTGCCTGCCAGAGAAAGCCATGATGAATTGTTGAAGATAGACGGGCAGCATCCTTATGAGGACTTGGCCATATGGGGGCCTAGGCAAAGCAGGGATCCGTTTGATAGGCGGCAGAACGCGGGTACTAGACATGCAAATTTGGGGGCCGTTCAGGCCAGATCCCGTCCTTGAAATGTAGTAGGTGCGCGATGATCGAGAGATCTCGCGCTCTCGATATGGTGAGGCGGATCGGCCAGCGCCAAGGTGTTGCTGGTCTGTTGAAAGAGTCTGGTCTCGTGTGCTGCCTTATGTCTCTGCCACTCGAGTCTTTGGCACGGCCGCACCAGACGGTGATCTTTGGAAGATGATCGAAGACGAGGGGAGCATTGCCATGATGGGATACCTCCGACTTCCAGAACGAGAGACGGCCGCTCTTTATCATCCACCTGTGTGCTGACGTGAAAGAGGGAGGGGCGAGAGATCTCCCTCCAAAAAGGCCCGAGTCGACTACCAGCTCTCAATGTCGATCGACGGTGTCGCCGATGTGGTGGGCATGACTGCTGACGCGGGAGGCGGAAGCTTCTTCCTGCGTTACTGATCAGAAAATCGTCTTTCCAAGTTCAGGCCGCACTCGTTCTCCCTCCGCGGTGCTAGACTCGTCCCAGAGCGGCCGCTGACAGGACCCAAAAAAGCCCATTGGCAGAGGACAACCTAATTCCTTACGAGTGCGTGATGGATGGATGACTTCCGCCCATCCATTCCATCCATCCCATCCGCCCATTTGCTCGACGTCGGCGGGCGAGTCGTCATCGGGCGCGGGCGGCTACCGTAAGCGAGCCGCGCTTTTGCCG
Source organism: Escovopsis sp. TC (assembly GCA_003055185.1). Taxonomy (NCBI): domain Eukaryota; kingdom Fungi; phylum Ascomycota; class Sordariomycetes; order Hypocreales; family Hypocreaceae; genus Escovopsis; species Escovopsis sp. TC. Next base: position 3,697,378 of record NIGD01000004.1, on the reverse strand, counting down.
ACAAAAGAATCTGGCATCGGTCATGGTCTATTGATGACCATCCCGCGACCTCCAGCAGTCCGGAAACGCGCGCGCTGTGATCCCACAGAGGTGTCAGGGGAGGGGAGGGGAGGGTAGGGAAGAGGAGGGGGAGGGAGGGGCAGGAGAGGGGAAGGGAGAGGGGAAAGAAGAAACAAAGAAACATTAGACGGAGATGGCAGTGCAGATCCGGAAAAAGAGACCTACCGCTGGCGGGTGTCAACAATACATGACGACTTTCGAATTTCTACAGATCACGGAATCGAATCCCTCACTTGGAATCCATGGATGGATCTTGTCGCCCGGCTGCGTGTGTAATCCAAATGCATTAGAACGCCCGCTGCTACCAATATCCATCGGAGCACTGAATACCGAGTACCCGATGAGAGCCTTCCCCCTTGTAGTCCTCCAGCATGAATCTCTGCCAATCATACCCTACCAGCTCACGCAAACAGCGTCTTCTTGTCCAGCTCGCTCCGGGCAGCGCGAGCCTCCCCATCCGTCCTCAGCCCCAGCTTGCCCTTCTTCGATAGCCGTCCCACCGTCTGCTCGGCCCGCGAGTTATGGCGCGAGGCCTTGGCCCTCCGGATGTCTGCCCTGATCTGGTTCGGCGACACGAATTCCCTGTTCTCGTATAGGATGGGCCCGCCGAACGAACCCTCCTGGATCACGATCGGCGTGAGGACACATCTGCGAGTTTCGATTCGTCAGCAATCCCGGCCGAATTGTAACATCTCAACATTGAAGACAATCCTCTCTATTCTCTCCCCATTTTGACTCCACAAAAAAGAGGGGGGAGCGCAAAGGGATATGAAAAGGAGGGGAAGGGGGGAAAGGTAGAAGGAAGGGGGAAGGAAAAAAGAGAAAATAAAGCTCACCTTGGCCCAATCTCCACCAGGTTGATCTCGGTGTTGGCGCCCGGCTTAGACTTGCTCGTAGGCTTGGCCGCGACCTCCTCGCCCTCGCCCTCGCCCGCCTTGTCCTTGGTGGGCTCCACTTCGCTGATCTGATAATTCCGTATCCAGATCTTCCCGTCCGCGACGCTGAAGCCCATCACGTGGTCGATGAACGGCTTCGACTTTCGCGCGCCCTGGGGGACCCCGAAGGTGTGCATGAACAGCTCCTTGATGACTCGCAGATGTGGGTGCTTGTCGAACGCCGCGTCAAAGGACAGGATCGGTCGTGACCCCTTGAGGCAGTTGCCCGTGAAGTGAAGCTCTTCCATGGTATGCACTACCCATCGCGTTAGCAACCCCATCTCCCTCCTTATTTCTGGCCCTTTCCATCCTCCTTTGCCTCCTTCACCTGCTTCTCCCCGACCTTTGCGGCACCTCCTGATATTCCTCTCATCTTCTCTCTCCCCGCTCTGAAGATCGGGGACGAGGCAAGCACCTACAGTTCTGGAGGTGCATCTTCACTGTCGGTCCGTTCGGGACCTTGCTCAGCCAGAGGTACAGGTCCTTCCCTTTCCTGGCCTCGAAGAACAGCACATTGTTGCAGTTGTACAGCTCAGCCAGCTCGTTGAGCTCGCCGAGCTTGGACTTGGAGTCGAACTTGGCGTCTTTCCGGCCGTGGGGCAGCAGCGAGGCAATGTCGTTCAGCAAGTGTCGATGCCTGTCCTCAGCGCGCGCATTGTCAGCGTGTGAATCCTCCCAGACTCCTTTCATTGAAGTGAATATTGAAGCAAAACGTATGCTCAAGGACGGCAGGACCAGGAAACTTACCTGTACGTGACACCTCGAGAAGAGAGGATCAGGACTCTCTGCTTGTTCTTCTTGACGCCATTGCTGGCGACCTCGTCCTTCTTGCTGTCCCCCTTCGACAACGACTTGTACACCGCGGCCATGATGTTCAGTGAGATATATGGTCCAATCAATTGATCAGTCGGCGACGCGCTCGGATGATTTGGACTGGTACACACGCGGCTCTGTTGCGATCTGCTATCACGGGCTCGAAAATCCCAGGGGACCCGACCAAAGAGTTGATGGATGACTTTTTTTTGGCCCTTCAATTTCTTATCGAAACTCACTTATCCGATAAGAGGCCAGAGCAAAGGCGTTCGCCTTATCCTTATCGAAGTGGGGCATCTGGGGACGCGAGCACCTCCGAGTCGCAAGAGGGAAGGATCGGCCGAGCCTCACCCTGGCACGAGAACTTTGGCAGCTGCGAGGCGACGACTGGCTGACTAACAAGCACGGCATCGCGCCGGGCACGCCTTGGAGACGGGATCAGTGAATTCCTTGGAGCCGCATGCGCTGCAGCTTCACGATGAACTGAGTAGCAAGGAGCTTGACGAAATCACGAAGCAGCATACCCGCAGCTCCTACGGAGCTTTGATGCGGATGCTAGCGACGGACTTCTTGTACGGGGCACTACATTGTCATCCAAGGACATCGATCCGGGAGCACGATCCTGCACCAGATGTAGGGGCCCAAAATGGCTCTCTTCACGATGCTGATGCTTGATGAGCCTTGATGACCTTCGGAATCCGGCTTCTGGCACCAGGACCATCTCCGCTCTGGTGGGGAGGCTGGCGCGCCACCACCTATGCACTCCTCACGGAAAATTGACCAGCACCATCACTGATGATCTTGCCCAAGGCTACGGATATGGAAGCTTCCTCATGGCGCTTGAAGTGGCCCAACTTTCTCTGCTCAGATGCTGATGCGCCGAGGACTCTCTGACCCATTTGCTCTCTGAGATCGATCGATCGCGCCGCTGTACTCGCAAGACTCGCTGGTACCACGTCGACCTTGCTTCAGCCCGTGTAAGGCGTCGATCAGCAGGACTCAAACTTGTCGACCGCCGGCCGCTTTTCGCCGAGGGAGGATGGAACTCAGGACAACATTAGAGATTCATTGAGCTAGGTAGGTAAGTTTCATGAGGCTTCGTAGCGGTCGTCGAACGCATCAACCATAGATACAAAGGTACCTCGAGAACTATTATGACAAATAAAACAAGGAGGAAATCAAGGGGTTCTTCGCCGTTCTAGGTTGGGAAGGACAAAGAGGCGCAACTGCATTCCTCAAGCTCATGAAGCTGCGCCAAGATTCCTTAGCATGCGACATGAATTTTCGGTCCAAGTTTTTTTTGGGGGGGGAAGCACCAAATGCCCACCCGAAGATTTGGAGTATCGTCGGTTTCTAGCAGCACTTGCCGCCCTTCGAGGCCTCGTCATCGGCGGCTTTGCTGAGCGAGATGTTGGCACCGGTGCCAATGGTTGCCTGGGCTCCCTCGCCGCTGTCGAGCGTCTTGCTTGATACGATTTGGTAGATTCCTGGCAGGGTAATTCAGAAAACGTCTCCGACACTGCGACGAGAAAAATAACGACGGTTTGGAGGGGTCCTCATACCGGTGAGAATGTTCTGGAAAGCAAGCTCGACGTTGCTGGCGTCGAGTGCAGAAGTCTCAATGAAGGACAGATGATTCTCGCCTAGGGCTTGCGGTGAGCTTCACGCACGATGACCACGATTTCCTCTCGTGAGATCAAATCGGAGACGCACTGGCAAATTGCTTGGCCTCTTCTGTAGGCACAGCCCTGAGATGCCTCAAATCGCTCTTGTTGCCGACGAGCATGATGACTATATTCGCGTCGGCATGGTCCCGCAGCTCCTTCAGCCATCGTGTGACGTTCTCGTATGTCTGATGCTTGCTGATGTCGTAGACGAGCAGTGCGCCGACAGCGCCTCGGTAGTAAGCCGAGGTGATGGCGCGGTATCGCTCCTGGCCAGCAGTGTCCCAGATCTGAGCCTTGATGGTTTTCGAGTCGACCTGGATCGATCTGGTGGCGAATTCGACGCCGATCGTGGACTTGGAATCTAGGTTGAACTCATTCCGGGTGAATCGACTCAGAAGGTTGGATTTTCCGACGCCGGAGTCTCCGATGAGGACGACTGGAGGACGCAAGCGTTAGCACCGGCCGTGGTTGTACAGTATGCTCTGTGGGATCCGCTTCATGCGTTCCACGAAGGCGAGTCGATCGGCTGGCCGCGTGAAAGGCCCCTGCTGCTGTCGATGAGGGTGTTGAAAGGGGAGAGGGCCTGCGGAAGAGGAGGGAGGCATAGTGTTGCGGCGTACCTTTGAAGAGGAACTGGAGGGGGGCAAAGGAAGGAAGAGAGAGAAAGAGAGAAGAGGAGACACCGCTGTTAGCACATCCCACGCAACGAGTTCAGGTCGGGAGCAGCGACATACATCGTAGTCGTCGTGAGCCATGATGGCGATTGTTCTTTGGCAAATAGAGGAGCTCTCTTGCGAACAGTGGCGGATGGGAAAAGAGCGAGAGAGAACTGGGGGATGGTGGATGGTGGATGGTAGATGGCGGATGATGCAGCTGGAGTATGGGATGGTGGCCGGAGGATCGATGGAGGCAGTGGAGTGGTTGTGGAGGGGAAGAATTGGCTACGCTGCACTCGAAGTCACTGGCAGCTGGAGTCGGATTAAGGTCGCCCGTCCAAAGTCACCTGGATCCGCCCGCGATCAGGAGGCGGGCACAGGCGGTGGTGCCTCGATGGGAACGGTACCTGGCCCTCTCGTACCTCAGGCCGGCGTCTGGGCGAAGCGCGGCGCTGTGCCACCAAGGATTAGCAGTGTTTCGAGCGAAGGCGGCTGGACGGGGAACTTGCGGGTCCGGTACTCTGGCAAGCGGGCTCGGGCGCCCACTGATCGACTTGCACTCCTCCCCCTCCGACTCGTCGTGGTCAACGCAAAGGAAAGAGGGGTAGAGGTACCACTCGATACTGAGAGGCACTTCGAAGCACTGTCCACTGAATCCATCCACTGCTGGCATCAATGATGGATAGATGGATGAGAGTACATGTAGTAGTAGGTACTTCTCCGTACTACTACTCCGTACTAGGTACTAATATGCCTCTGACCCGGAGGGCCAGACTTGGCGTTGGATGCACGGAGTACGGCCATTTACTACGGAGCACTCCGTACCTCGAGCAGACAGAGCTGGAGCACTCCTGCCTCCAACCTCAACAATGAAGTTCGGACATGCTCGGGGAAGGTGGCGGCGGCCTGACTGCACGAGAGAGCGAGTCCATTCAACAGGGACCCAGCAGGCAGCGCCTTCTGAAGAATCAAGTGGCGGCAGTGGCTCGGAGGGCGCCTGCCGTCATACCCCGGCTGATCCATGCTCTCGCGCTGGAAGGTGCATTGGACTCCGGAAATCGTGCCGGCTCGCTGCCGCTTCCAAGCGTGTCCAGTTAAGACTTGATAGCCTCAGACTCCACAATGCACATACTGCACGGTATTGTATCGAGGCCACTTCAATTTGCTTCTCTGCGGCCTCCCAATTTGGTTCTTGCATCGCAGAGAAGCTCCGGGGGCTGTGGGCATCCGTCTCTGAAGCAACCCGACCTTGGAGCGGCAAGCGGGCACGCTGATGGGCAGTCTCGGACCGCCCTTGATTTCCTTGGCGCAGCATCAGACCCCTTTGCGTCCCTCCTCGCCCCCTTCAAGAACCGCCAAGGGAGAGACACGACCTCGGTATGACGACTCCTGAATCGCCCGCTCGGCCAGTCGAGCCCCCATCAGTGCGCAGCGTTTCCATCTCACGACAAGAAAACTCGTGCATGCTAGCTTCCCCTGCCGAAGAGACGAGGGTTTCCCGTGATGCAAGAGGTTGAGTTGCTCTTTGAGAACACCAGGCTGATATTGGTATCCGTGAGAGTCCTCGTACGAATAGTAGCAGTCTCCTCTGGTTGCCACTCCCAACTCGACACGGCAGTGTCCGCAGCGCATGCGAAGGGAGAGCAGGGCATCAGGACTTCGCAATTATGCACGAAGCTCGGTGGCAGCAGACTATGGGTGCCGTGCCATGTCTTGCAAACAAAGGGGTGAGCAGGACTGTAAACTCGAAGAAGCTCCCAGTCGTCCTCCGCACGCGGTAGTGGCGCTCCTGTCGCATTGGCGGTGGCATTTTCCGGCATATCTTGATCAGACATGCATGAAACATCCAGAAGACAAGCTCTCTCTGCCTCTTCTCATGTCAGGGCCCTCTTCTCGTCTACATCGGATCGCACTGCCCTCTTATTGCAGTGGACACCAGACATGGAGCATGTCCATTGCAGATTCGGGCTCATCAGGTCGGTGAGGAGGGGGATGGCCGGTCTGTGCTCACTCATGAAGAGCCTTGACTTGAGTGAGATAGTCGAGGGAGCGCGAAGAGGGGCTTCATCCAGGATCCAGTTGCATGTTGGACCCGCCGGCGATCTTCTTTGCTCCTTAAGGCCGACTCAATTGCCGTCCTTTTGTCTGCCATTGACGTCCTGGGACGCATGGCTTGCAGAATTCCCGCAACACGAACAAAGAAAGAAGATCACGCCGCCTGGTTTCTGTAGCTTCTCTCTCCAGTGCGACAACAGCCATCTCGCCGAGAAGAAAGAGTCCAGAATACTCTGTGTTCTTCTTTGGCCGTGAGCACAATGACTTGCCGGAGCAACGCCATCATGCCTCAAAGAGATACACCCTTGGGCCAAGTGAAGGGGCATGCATGGAGATATCGCGCATCAGAGGCAATAAAGAATCCAAAAGTCTGCGCACTTGAAGCCACCTAGAGCTCTAGCTTTCGCATGATGAATTGCAAACCGAGTCTCGGATCGATGAGGACTCGTGGAATCAGCGGTCTCGATTCAAATTTGTCACGGGTCCAGAGGCCCCGTCACGTGCGCCGTCACGTTCCTTGAGATCGACTACCATCCTCTCGGAGCCAACGGCCTGATCTATCTTCACGGTGACATACTAGAACTCAGTTTGTGCTGGTAATTCTTTTGTTGATCCTTCTGAGAGGCTCGACGCCGCCTACATTGGCCTCCTCATGTCGAAAAGACATTCAAAATTGGCAGTTCGACGGCCGACATCGTGTACGATCGCGTCAGCACTCTGAGCCATGGACCCTGACGCGGCTATCAATGAGAATGACGACAGCAATGATTCAAGGCGCATTGCCTCCAACGATGAAGAGGAGGAGGAAGAGGAGGACGACCAGCAGGAAATGGCACTGGGCGAATATTATGTCAAGCAGGTCCTCGCAGAAAATTGGATAGACGGCGAACTAAAATACTTGATCGAATGGGAAGGTTGGCCACTCCTGGCTTCAACATGGGAACCTTTCGAGAACATTGAAGGCGTCACTTACGAGGGGTGGGAAGAAGACAAGGCAGATAAAGTCAAGGCATCATATGCCAAAATGAGGTATCGCCAGTGGTTCGAAGAGAGTACTGCATCAGTCCGAGAAAAGATCGCCAAACTCAAGCAGGATAACCGCGCGCGGGAGCAGAAGGGCCTACCACCTCGGGAAATGTCCCCTACCTTGTCCTTGGAGCAATCTGTGCTAGACCAATTGCCCGCGGCGGAAGGTTCGGAGACAAGTCCTGAACGTGGCCTTCGAGCCAAGGAGAAGGGTCAACCTTCGACTCAACCAAGCTCTCGAGGAAGCGCCTCTACCGCTTCTTTCGAATCGAACGCGATACTCGAGGGGCAGAGAAGATCGAGTCTTGGCAATGGAGGGCCATTCGGTTCCTCTTCCACCTCAAGGCCAAGGCCAAGCTCTGGCAAAAAGCCGATAGCAAGGACGAAATCCAGCGATGCGATTCTGTCCGCGGCAGCGTCCACCAAGCCAGCCGCACAGCGATGGCAAGGCACCGCAAGGCCTGGCCAGAGCTCCCGGCAAAGGCCTTCTCACTCATCTGGCATCTTATCTCTGCCAAGGCCAATTCTCAATCATGCGCCAGCAGCTGCGCCAAAGAAGACAACCACAGCTCAGAAACCTCCCCTGCACGCGGGTTTCAATGTCTTCGCCGGTGGGCGGAAGGAAAGATCAAGACCCACCTTCTTGGAAGCTGCTTCGGATACGAGCAAGGACCCAAAGCTTGTCGGCAAACGCCTCCAATGGAAACTAGAGGTCCAGGGCCGCAACCGCGAAGGCTTAAGAGCACCAGGTCAACAACCCAGACACATGATCTCCTTGGACAAGAGAAATCAACAAGATTTGGTGCGGCAAGACCCACAGCCGTCGACCCCAGCCGCTACGGTCTCGGCCAATATCGAGGCGATGGAAGTCGACGCCATGGAGATTGACGCCAGGGAAGCAGCCGCAGCGTCTGACTTTTTGCCCTTGCCAGCCGCAGAGGAAAATCAGCCCAGAGAAAAACCCAATGCCGCGCCAGAAGCCATGATGACCGAGGAACCTCTTCCAGCCAAGCCCAAGAAAAGGGTGACTTGGCCTTCAGACGTCGCGGATCCTGTGGTCTCAGAGTGTGAGGAGAGTTTGTTCGTCCGAGGTGATTCGCCTGACGGACTGGAAGCTCCTGAGACCTTGGGGCCTACCGCTATTGAGCCTGTTCAACCGCAGAATGGCCATCAGGTCCTCCCGCAGTGGCAGGTCATTCAAACGATGTCGCAGATCGGCAAGGGGTCGCTTCAATTCGTCAATCTCTCGCTTCATGGGGTCCCGGCGGCCCAGAAGGTCGCATGGGTTTCAAGTCTTCAAAATGAGACGTCACTTGCCTTCACTCACATTTGTTCGGCAAGAGACTTCCAGTCGCAGCAAGGAGCAGTCATTTCCCAGTCGTTGTGGGGAGGCATGGTGTCGTCACTCGCAAATCCGGTGTCATTGAGGGGCCTGTCAGATCGATTGAGGATTGGGCCTCGTGGACTACTGTGCCGCATGGCGTGCTACTTCTTGATGCTGGTCCCTTCCAGATGCAAGGACTGGGATTTTCTGCAAATCGCGGAGTCGGCACCCGACGCCGAATCAGATGTCCCGCTCAAGTACCTCGTGTTCGAACCCAGACCCTTTTTCGAAGACAATCTGGCCCCGCTTGAATTCTGCCACCTCCTCACGAGCCATCAGGACAAGGGGTCGGCGGTCTACTTGCGGACATTCGAGAAGACATTTGGGGTAAGATATGAGAAACTTCTTCCCCAAGATGTTGTGGGAGACAAGAGTCACGAACGACACTCCTTCTTTCTCGTCTTCCCACATCGCTCGGAAAAGGAGGCTCAGGTCCTATCTCGCTGGCTGGCTGCCATGCATCCAGACTGTGACGTTCGATCGAGCCTTCGCCCCGGCCAGTGGATAGACTTCCAATCTCTGGAGCATGGCGTCGTCATCATACACGAGGATATCCTCCCTCACATTCGGTCGCTACCGAACCTTCGAGTCCTCCTACGCAAGCGGGGGGCGCCCTTCTCATTTTGGACCTTCACCAGCTCCCTTCCCCTAGGCGACGCTCAGACACATCCAAGGCTCGGGGACCTTCGCCTGCGAGCAGTCCTAAAGAATGGTGTTGCAATCATGATGACTCCAAGCTTCTTTCTGGCGCAGCCGGAGCAGGCCTACGAAATCCTCAAGTTTTTCTACAAAGGGTACCCCAATGACGACGATATATGTCGTCTGGGGAGAATTGCGGTATGGGCTGACATCGAAAAATGGCTGCACGACTTAGCCATGGAGAAGACGGAGTTCCGAGCGCACCTTGGGAACCACTTGACAGAAGATGATTTGAGGAGCATGGCCCTCGACGATCGTTCCCTGCTTGTCCGTGCGAAGACTTTTGAGCTTTGCCACCAGATCGCCACCCGAGTCTCGAGGGGGGAGTCGAGCCTGTTGACTTTTGCCCCTGAGACCATCAATGGCAGCGACGAGCAAAGCCTGGTCAACTGGTTTGGCTGGTGGTCGGTCGAGAACATGCAAGAGTTTGGCAATTTCACGATTGTCGGCTCGAGTCCAGCCTCCAAGAACCGGCTGACGCGGAACATACCCTTCCCGAACTATGCTCCTGGCGTATTGAACGATCCCGATGCGTTAGATGATGTCCCCAAGGCACCCATTATACCCCAAGCCCCAATGGGTGATCGCTCCTCGGAGGGTGAGGCGATCGAGATTGAGACTGAACTGAGGAACTTCACCTCCTCCATCATTCAACGCGGATTTTGCCCTATCAAGCTTTTCTATTCCCCTGTCGCTCACTGGGACCCGAAGATGGGGTGGAGCCACTGTGATATTCGTTCGCGGTACAAGACGTATCAAGAGTGGTCCGAGTTCTATCAATCGCACAAGCCGAAGATTGTTGTCAAGCCTGGAAATCCGAAGCTTAACACGTTAGTCGGCTTCTTCCATACCGCCGACACGAAGCCAGACCCAAACGAAGAGCCCAAGGCCCCCCAGCGCCACCCGTGGATCGCGATCCTCCGCCCTGTTGATCTGTTTAAGAAACCGTGGATCGCCAACGAGCTGCTGATCTGGGACCCGGCGCACAAGACGAAGCTGGACGAGGGAGGACCTTTCACCCTGAGCGGCCTCTCCGAGGCGCAGCGAGAACTCGTCTACCATCTCGAAGCCCCCGGGAACTTGGAGCGGCCCCTCCAGGACGTCTGGGTCGGCGCGCTCCCTGGTCCAGGGCCCCACCCCAGCGGTAACCCTGTGTTTACCGCCCTCGCCTGGCTCGACCAACTGCTGGATCACGTCAAGGCCTGGATTCCGGCGATCTCGAATGACCTCTCAAATAAGGGTTGGATCCGCGTTCAGCCGGAGAGTGCGGGTCTTGAGAAGCAGCATGCCCACCCGGAGAAGGGCACGACGCTGATCTTCCCCCCGCCGCGCAGGAACAGTCACCGGACCTTGTCGAGATGCAGGAACGGCCTCTACGACATCGCCGTCTCTGAGCAGAGGAAATCGCAGGGAGAGAAGACGTTCAAGTACACCTATCGCCCCACGGCGGAATGGTACCGCGACCAGTGCGACGAGGGCCGTGGGTATGAGCATATCTGGGTGACGAATTGGGAGGAATTTTTCGGGGATCACAAGATCAAACCAGTGGATGAGCAGTAATCAGTGCATGGTTTTGTTCTTGTGAGGCAGTCGCGAAGACACTTTTCTTCTTGTTCGAGGAGGCACGGCGCGTTGGGGTTGTTTGGTCAGACTTCTCTCTCTGTTTCTGTATGGATTTACTGGCGCTCTTTGACACCTTGTCGCGAGACACGTGCCCGCCAGTCGATCGGACGATTGCTTCGTTCTTATGAAGTGGCTAGTATAGAGCCGCTGAATTCGTGTACGTATATTATGAATGATGAAGTGCTTTAAAATGCTTGCCATATGCGTTTGTACATCTCTGTCCTTGTGAGATTCGTGCGACAAAGTATGCGGAGGAAAAGGGGGAGCAATCAAAACCAAAGCAGGAAACAAAAAAAAAAAAAACCAAACCAAGATTTCACTTTCAAAGAGTCACCGGAGACTTCGGGATTTGTATGGATAAGCCGACCATCACGTCCTTGCATAGCATCCGTTCCCTGCTTCGTAAATTCAAGCTCCTTCACCGTATCGAGGTGGTGGGGAAGTTGCGAGTGCTGAGTAGGACACCCTTTATCCTGCGAATGTTGTCCCTCGCCTTGCGGATGTCGTCCTCTGGCTCAGCGCGCCTGTAGTTGCCGTACATGTCGAACCCGCCGACGAAGTCGTTGCCCTTGCCGTACGCCATCCCGTCGAGCTCATCGCGGAAGATGTCCAGCACGTTCTCGACGTCGCGGAGGCCCCTGTCCTGCGAGCGGAAGTCGTCCTTGAGGCCGGCGAGGGACTTTGTGAACTGGGAGAGACGAGCCGCGTGCTGGTCTGTGGTGGACGCCGTCTTCTTCGACGGGGAGGAGGATCTGGCGGACCGGCGCGCAGCGGCGAACGTCTGGGTGCCGATGTCGCGGTGGAACATCTCGGAAGGGTCGTCGTCATCGTCGTCATCGTCGTCGGTGGCGCCGCCATCCCCTGCGGCCTTGGCGGGATCGTCTGCGGTGGAGGAGGATGAGGGCTTCTTGGGCGGGAGGACGGAGACGGTGTCCTCGAGCTTGGTGACCATGTCGTCGAGTTTCTTGGAGGTGGTCTCGTGGAGCTCGACGCGCGCCTCGGTCAGGCTGTCGATCATGGGGGAGACGACGTATTTGCTGGCGCCGTAGAGAACGGCGGACAGGCCGGTGACGGCGCAGAGCGTGTTGACGAGTCTGGTCTTGGTGACCAGGGGGCCCGGGCGGTCTGGCTTGGCGAGGAACTCGGGATATGTGACAATGGGGGGGCGCTGGACGACGGAGGTCGAGGACGATGGCGACGACGGGACGGATGTTGGCCACTGCCAGGATGAGGAGGACGAAGGGGCGCTCTTGTCGCGTTCGTCTTCATAATGAAGCTGGAGAAATCACGGTCAGATGTCAATCTCGTCATGCGCCGCGGTACATGTGCAAGCGATCCCTGGCGCTCTCCCACATGAAACCCATTCATCGTCCACATTTTCTCTCTCCTGACTTTTTTTTTTTGTGGTCCATGTTCGAACTCTTTTGCGACATACCTCTGTGGTCTCCCCGCGCGCTCTTGCCTCTTCTTCCTCATCCACCTCTACGTCCTCCTCGTCATTCGGTCGGTCCAGGAGGTCCTGGATGTCCTCCTCCGACACGCCCTTGGACCGCAGGAAGGCGATCTTCTTGTCCCGCGATGCGGTCCTGACATTGTACTCGTTCAGGAAGCGTCTCGCGATTTCTATCTGCGTGTCTGTGGTCTGTGGCGGCGCTGATCGTCGAACGTTCCTCTGCGGCGAGCTGTCCCTCTGCTGGCCATTTTGCTGCTGCTGCTGCTGCTGCTGCTGCTGCTGCTGTCGCTGCTGCCACCGCGGCGCCAGCCCCTGGGATTTCGGCTGATCCGAGTCGTCCATCTCGTGTGTCGGCGTTGGAGTAAGGTAGCCAGAACCCCGCGAATGTAGAGAGTATGGCGCTCAGAATGCAAAGTCAGTGAGATAGAAAGACTCGTGAGCAATCACTTCGACACTGTCAAGAGGTGACGTTGAGGCGTTGCCGGGGGAGGTTGAAGATGCGGCAAGACGGTAGATGCATTCAGCTCCACCATGGAATGCAGGAGCCTCGGTCGGACCTGACGCGTTTCTGGTGGAGGCAAAACTTCGGCTCGGCGGCTGGCAGGCGAGGCTCTAGGGTAGGCGTGAGACGATACAGGCTCAACCTGCGATGGATTTTCACATGAACACCAGACACATTGGGCGTTGACTCGCGAGGTTCAATCATGTTGACTGATGGACTCCTTGAGCCCGAGTCGTGTCAGATGGCTCGAATTGACGACGGGGGAACTCTTGTCTTTGCGGTGCCTCGTGTTCACTTCCTCATTGTCCATGGTAGAGAACAGCCCGGCTGCTTAGCGAGGCTGAGGCAGGAATCCGGTGAAATGTTCGGGACTGACTGCATCGATCATCATTCGCGTTGAAACGATCTGCACAAGTCCGGTCAGTTGCCTCACTTGCAGTACGTTGAGTCCGATGTAGATGGCTACCTATCGCTGAAACGGCTTAGGGGACGCGTCGTTCATGAGGATGAACAAAGGCCGTTCTTCACTGGAGCGATTGATCCCATATCATGTACATGTACTTATACGGAGTAGGGTTCCGTACAACTGCACGTACTTACATGTAGCCATCCGACGATATTGGGCTACCCTACACACCAGGGGACTCGGGTGTTTTCTCTCGACTTCAAGACTTCAATGGTTGTGGCGTCATCACTTCATGCAACTTTCTCTCAACTTCCATCAAGCAACAGCGTCTCTCCCCCATCATTGCGCCCCCTAGGTCTATCTCACCGGCCACTCCGTCTTTCCAAGGGCTCGTCTTGCGCCGCCGCCGCAGAGCATTCTCGCGACATCCTGACCTCGGCAACACCATCGCCCTGAAAGAAGAGGCTGCGCGACCTACTAGCCAACGACCACCGCGACTGACTTTAAACGGGATCAAGGGGGCTCGAAAAGGGAGCCGACTGGATACAGTCCTTTCCCGTCACGGATTCCCTCCGTCACATCCGATCAAGGGCCTTCGCCGTTTCGAAACCGGCTGAGCATTTGAGGAACCTTGCGACTCAAAACCGCGTGGTGACCCTCGCGATCCTGCTCCCTGTCTGTCTCGAGTAGGGGAAGGCTCTCTCGAAAACCTCTTGAGGGAGTCACCAATCGGCACGCGAGCATCCGGTACGTCACTTTGCTTTTGGTCTTGGTCTTGCATTTTCCTCTGCTCGTGTTTCCCTGCCGTGTCGGCCCTGTTGGGCAAGGGATGCGCTGTGGAGGGATGGCCAGCTGCCTGCTGTTCTTTGCTCCTTGAGGCGGCGCATTGTCAACGCACTGCAATGCCGCAGCGGATCTCGAAGTCGATGTTCATAAGTCTTTACGGTATCTTTGACGAAAGGAGGAGAGCCGCAGCGAATCATCGGTTGAAGGGGCAGGTCTCCGCGTAGGAAGGCGGATCTCCGGATTCAATTGTTTGCCTCCTCTGCCTTGTCACATTCCCGTCCACACTCCAATTTCAATCTAGAGACACTTTCACCTCCTGGCGAGCGCTTCGAGGGAAAGCACCGATGATCTAGACACGTCACGGGATCTGTCCCTTTCTCCCCCAACATACATGTCACCTCCTCACCAAACTCGTGATGCGACTCACTCCTTCATTTCACGTTCCTTCCACCGAGGCCACTTCACCTCCAAGCGCGAAAAAACAGCAGCCAAATATGATCACTTTGAAGCGTCTTGATTCTGGGCCTCCTAGACGCAAGGAGAAGAGCGTGACGTGGGCTGACCTCTTGAACCCAAAGATTTCACCTCCTCGACGCCAAGGGCGTCTGACTCACACTATGGCGTCGCGCGACTCCTCGTCCTCCCCAGACGAGGACTCGCAGGCCAGTGTCCACGTCAAAGCGCCCCCAGCGCAGACGAATAACCGTCGTACCGGCCTCTTTGAGGGTGGAGAGATCGTCCATGGAAAGCGAAATCGTGGCGGCAAGAAGTCTTATATCGTCGATTCAAGCCCAGACGAGGACGAAGATGACGAAGAAGAAGAGGTGGAGTTGGAGGAGGATGACGATGACGAGGACGAGGACGAGATAGATGAAGATGAGGACGACGACGAGGATGACGACGAGGAGCAAGATCAGGAACTGGGTGAGGAGGATGCCGAGGGCGAGGAGGAGATGGAGGTCGATGCCGAGGGAGAAGAGGACGCTGAGGGCGATACCGACGTGGAGATTCCCCGCAGGCCCGGTCCCGCCCCCGTGATTAAGGTATCGCGGTCGGTCCAGCCAAAGCCTGTGTCAAATCCATACCGAGACGACAGGCGAGTCGTTCAGGATGACGACGACGACGATGACGATGAGCTGAGCGACCCCGCGGAGAGCGATCTCGGAGATGAGACCTTGGGCTACGGTGACGAGACTATGGGTGACGAGGATGCTGAGGGCGAAGAGATCGAAGTCGCGGCAGATGAGGAGGAAGAAGAGGAGGAGGAGGAAGAAGAGGAGGAAGAAGAAGAGGAGGAGGAAGAGGAGGAAGCAGACGAAGAAGAGGAGCAAGAGGAAGAGCAAGAGGAAGAGGACGTGGAGATGGAAGAAGAGGAAGTTGGAGAGGAAGAGGAGGAGGAAGAAGATGATGACGAGGTCGAGGGTCAGCGGGCAAGGCGGAGAGATGTCGAAGCCAAAAAGTCTCAGAGGGAAGCAGACCAGGCCAAGAGGAAAAGGTCATCGGCAAATCAGGGGCGGCGGGGCTCGGACGAGAATTTCGATAGCGAGGAGGAGGGCGATCGAGACGAGACACCCGACCTGGCCAAGATGACCAAACGACAGAGGGCGCGTTTCGAGGATGCTCCACAGGAGTACATGAAGCTCTCAGACGGTACGTGAGCAACGGGGTTGCCCCTACCGAGTCGTGTTGATCGTGGCGAGGTTGATGATGTTGGAGCCGAAGGAGGGAAGGTTCGAGCAGCCTCGGCTTCTGAGCTCCACTCCTCTCTACGGAGCACTGCCATTTTTCATCGCGACTGCTTGGAGATACTGAGGGTTGCGCGATGGCTGACAACATACTGTGCAGAGATTCAAGTCAAAAAGGTTTTCACCGCGGAGGAGCTGTCTATGCGCAGGCAGGAGATGGCAAGACGCAGGCGAAACCTGAGCGAAAAGCGCAACGAAGAGGTCAAGGTATGTTTTGCGCCTCCATCCCCTGTTCAAGACGGGAAGGATCAAGAGCCCAAGAAGCCTTCCAGAACCTGATGAAGGGCTGACCACATTTTACGCAACGACAGATGGAAACGATCAACAAGCTGCTGAAGAAACAGGCGCCGAAGGTCAACCGCAAAGCCGCGGCGGCCGCCATCAGCGCGGCAGCGATCGCCGAGGGCTCTGACTCGGAGGTGCCGAAGCCGAACCCGCTTTTCATCCGATGGGTCAGCAACAAGAGCGGGAGTCATGTGTCGATTCCGGGGG
The DNA here is from genome assembly GCA_003055185.1 of Escovopsis sp. TC. Lineage (NCBI taxonomy): Eukaryota > Fungi > Ascomycota > Sordariomycetes > Hypocreales > Hypocreaceae > Escovopsis > Escovopsis sp. TC. Next base: position 3,681,076 of record NIGD01000004.1, on the reverse strand, counting down.
AGATAGTGGAGGGACCGGTGGGCCGGGTGTTTGGGGGAAAGATGATTGAGGAGGTGGTTTGAGGAGGGATGTAAATGTATATATTGAGGGGGAGGGGGGGGGGGGGATGAGAAGGAAGAAAGTCGAGTCCTCTTCTTGGTGTTACATCGAGCTCGCAGTAGTAGTGATTGTTAGTAGTGAGTACGTGTGCGAATATGGCGCAGAGGCTGATGCTGGTATTGGATACACGGCGCACTGGAACGGAGGAGCTTTGCCTGCTTGGACCCTCGGACTGAGGCATGACTGATTGTTTCGGTGTACGAGTACTCTTACACGACGGGAGTGATCAATAAGACAGTATTGGGTGGGGCCGTGGATGGCGCCTCATGTTGCGCAGACAGAGATATATGGACGAGCTGTACTCCATACTCTCCACGGAGTACGAGAAGAGAAGAGGAGAGGATCAGATCCGACGAGTGTTCGGTAAGGCACCCGCAGCCCGAGAGGGAATGGGAGACGGTAGCCGGTGACACCTCGGGGTACGGAGGAGTATGGAGTGCTGCGTACATGTAGTCCAAGATGTGTCCATGGTCAGCGGGCGAGGCTCCACGTGTGGCGACTGGACTCAGGGGTTGCCCTTTAGGACATCGTCATGCCGGAGGGTGCTCTCATCCTGCGCGGCACTCCGGAGGACTTCTCTGAAGTCCGTGGTCGTACGCTTCGATACGAGGAACGAGGAACGAGGCACGACTCGCAGCCATAGACAACGAGGGCCGAGCAACCGACAGGCAGTGAGCAACGAGCTCGTGCCAGCCCCTCGAAGTGCATAGCTTCATGCAAGTCTGCCCCGTCTGCCCCGTCTGCCCGTCAGCTCAGCTCAGCAAAAAAATGAGCTCAGCTCAGCTCAGCCGGGCCCGATTGCCCCAGCCATCCGGGGGATGAAGATGGAAGCTTTTGGAGGACGACATCCGCGGCGTTGACTTTTGAAAGTGGAGTCTGCAATACGGGGGAATGGGGGAAGAGCTCAGAATAGAATGAACATTGGATGAGGAGTGATCGACATTGCAAAAGGAGAACTGGGAAGTATAAAGAGTATGGGATGAGCAATCCAGAGTAAGGAGTCCGGAGTATTCTACGGAGTATATGTATTTGAGGGACGAGGGAATAGGAACCGGATCCGGGAGTTGGGAGGGGGTGCTCTTCCGGATCTGTGGAGGACGGAACTCCAATGACACGATGGCGAGATCCTTTCGAGACCCGGAGAACACTCGACTTGCCGCCGGCAGCCCGGATCTGAGCGCCTCGCGATGTCCCGAGCTTCGGCACCGACTTTCCGGTTCGAAGGCCTCATCCTCTACGGGGTACGGAGTACGGAGTAGAAATCGTAGGGTCTCTCTCCATCTCAGTGCGGTCTGCCCAGGACTTGTCTGATCCTCACACGTGCAAATACCTTCGGTAGGAAGAGTCGCAGGACAGAGCAGAATCGAAGGCCATGACCTCGGCCCTGACCCTAACCCTGACCCTGGCCCTGACCCTGACCCTGACCCCGACCCCGACCCTGACCCTGACCCTGACCCTGACCCCGACCCTGACCCTGATCCTGACCCTGACCCTGACCCAAACCCTGATCTCGACTCCGACCCTGATCCTGACCCTGACCCTGTACTCGTACGATCTCCCGTAGACTTTCGGCCAGAACGCCCGCGATGGGAACAGCTCCGAGCTCCGCTCATCCCGCCTCCATATTGACTCCGGTAATCCAATGAATAGATTGGCCGTACGAGTACGAGTACGAGTACGAGTATGTACGAGTACGAAGACGAAGAAGCACGGCATGGAGGAGAACCCCGTGCGGGGCTCATCTACTCCGTACATACGGAGTAATGTACGGAGTACGAGGGACTCAAAAGCGAGCACCCCGCGCACTGACGGATCCATCATTTCCTCCGTCACGCTGCATCGAATCGTGCATATGCGACGCCATCAGGTCCATGCTCCTCATCGAATGTGTGTGGTACGTCCAGTCATGCGAGCACTCGGATGTGCAGGAATCGCAGTGTTGACAATCACCCCCAATCTCGGGTAGACGCAGGCCTGCATGCTCCCAGGTATCCCTACATGTATGCCTGAACGGGAACGAGAGCGAGGACGACGAGGACGATTGCGGCGAGCGTCAGCGCCGCGAGCTACCAGAGGCCCTGGACGGTGAGACGAGCAAACAGCCCCGGCGCCGGTGAGAAAAATACACCCAAAGGACGCCCAGAGTATGCACACTAAAAATAACACCAACGAGCATTGAAAACAACGACGTCGATCGTTTAACGTGGGCCGTCTCCCGGCAGAACAAAAAGAAGCATCGTCCACGCAGAGCCGGGATCCGAGCATAGGCGAGAGACGACCGATCCATTCGGCCAGCCGACCCGACTGCACGGCCGAGACACCTGGAGCGATCAGCCCCGGAAGGGAAAGCAAGGGCAACAGAGCACAGAGAGGCGGACCGACGGTCAGACAGGCAGACCGGCAGACCGGCAGACAGAAAGACAGACATACGGCCAAACGACCTGACGAACCAGCCGAGATCGTCACTTTCAGCCCGCAACTGTCGTCACTCTCGTTGCCCCAGGGTCGAGGACTTCCCCTCCAGCCCCCGCGGGGTCTTCAGCCTGCTCCCCCGGTCGTCTCTGTGCCCACATCCGCCTCTTCTGCCCTGACCTGTCTACCAGTACGGAGTACTCGTACTCGTACGAGAACGAACGAGGGTCGGCGTGCGGAGTGCTCGTACGAAGTACGGAGTACTCGTGCCACCTGTCCAACTACGGGTTGAAGTACGAAAACTCCTCCTCACTGGCATTCGGCTCAGGTATGCTGCCGTCCACGGGCAGAGAAACCGCAGCGATGTCGCCGCCACAGCCGCCACCAGGAGCGGACGACTTCCCGTCGGCTTGCGCTTCGTCCTCGTCGGCCTTGTCGGCCTTGTCTGCCTTGTCTGCGCTTCATCTGGAGTCCTCTGCTGCTCCTACTCCTTCTCCTGCTGCTGCTGCTGCTGCTGCTGCTGCCTCATCCTGCTCATCATCACCGTCCACCACCTCCTCCTCCTCCATCGCCGCCGTCGCCGCCTCCATGCCAGCTGCGGTTCCTGGAGGAGAGAAGGATGGTAAGCCGAGTTTGAGGCTGCAAACGCCTCTGCATCTGCCGCGTCCCGGAGACGCCCTCGGCGACATAAACCAAGGTCAGTTCCAAGAATCCTCCGATCCGGTGTCCTCTGTACACCACTGTCCTTCTTTCACATCCTCAATTCCTCCTCTTTTCTACGGAGACTCCTGCCCCTCGAGCTCATCCTCCCTCTGCGAGTATTTCTCGTGACACTCTCCATCCTTTTTTTCTGTCTTCTTTTTCCTCTCTTTTTTTCTTTCCCTTTAGCTCTTCTCGCTCTTTCCTTCCAGGACAACCCCTCGCGCCTTCCTGCCTTCCCCAGACTTTTTCCCTTTCCGCATTCAGTCTAGCGCGGTGCAGTAGCCGCTCCCCACGTCAGCGTCCAATCAGGAAATCCGGATTACTTGCAGGGAACTAGCAACCCCGTCGCTAGTGGGAAGGCATGGATGGGTCGCGCCTCCCAGACTTTCCGTCGTGACGAAGGATCCTCCCGTCACAAATTCCAGCCGAGTCTCTTCTGGTTCCTCTCCTCGTCCTCCTCGTCCTCCTCGTCCTCCTCATCCTCCTCTCGCCCTCTTCCTCTGCCACGTCGTCGTCGTCGTCGTCGCCGTCGTCCTCCTTTTGCCCCCTCCTCCGGTCGAGTTCTTTGTCGTTCTCGTTCTTCTCCTTGTCCTCATCCTCGTCCTCAGTACTCCGTACTACGGAGTACACATTCTGCTCCTCTAAATCCTGCTAGTCTCTTTCTTCTTCACCATTACCATTACGAACTACCATCGTCATCTGTCATCATCAGCATCTTCATTATTTTCTTCCTCTTTTCCCTCCTCCTCTTTTCTTCTTCTTCTTCTTCTTCTTCTTCTTCTCTTTCTCTGTTCGACGCCCACGCATCCTGCACGAACACGCACACGCCTCCACCGGCTCGTCTCGCTTGTGCTTATTGCACCTGCCCACTTCGAAGCGCGGTCCCAAAGCCGAATGCGCCGGGCTGAGACTCTCGTCAGCGTTGACCGTTTCACCCGCCGGCCAACAGCGAACGCGATGACATCAACCACCCGGTCCTTGTAGTGTCTCTACAGGCCAGACGGCGACGCTTCCCAACCCGGTTTCTTCTGCGCTACCACAACTCAGAGACCACATCCTGCATAATATCACCAGCCTCTTACTGCTACTCCATCGTACCCTTTCAGCCACTTCTCAGCATTCTCATCTTCCAAGCCTTCTTGCAACACGCGCATTTTCTCCCCTCTTCCCTTGCTCGCTCGTCGAGGCTTTCGGTCACGTCCATCTTCGATACCCTTCCCTCCCACACGGTCACCGAACATCTTCGCGTCCGAGCAGTCTCGTACACGTCTCGGCCCCCAGCACAAAGACTTCACGCGAGCACAGCGACAAACATATCTTGGGGCATTTTTTTGAAACTTGTTCATTGGCATTGTTGTGTGAGCAAGGCACTGATCACGAGGCCACCCTGCGGCACGTTCACTGACATTCGCTGTCCACTGGTGGTATCAGGCATTTCTCTACCTGTCGTCGACCGATTCGCTTGCCTGCCCGAGGGCGCTCTAGCATCCTCGGGAGTCGAGCCGCTTCTCGCGATACCCTTCACCAGGGGCGAGACTTCTCCTTCTCCTCACTGCAGCAAGCCCAGCACCATGATTTTCTCCGACCTCTACAAGGGGCGCAAGACGCCATTGGCCAAATTGCGCTCCCAGAAGCCTGCCTCTGACGCCAAGGACCTGTCATCCGCGCCCGCCTGGCTCGACAAGGAATACGCAGATTTGACGAGCAAGGACAAGACAAAGCAGAAAGACGCCATCAAGCGGTACATGGATGCCAAGGTCAAGAACGACTGGGATTTTCAATGGCCGGCCTATGGATCGGGAGAATCCCCTACAAGGACGCCTAAGAAGCATGCAAGAGGGCAGAAGCGGTCCTGGCTCATGCGCAAGTCGTCATCCGATGATGCCCCTCCCCTCGCTAGGGCTGCAGACGGAACACATGACCACGAAGTCGATAGCGGTGCCGATTTGGGTGGGCCCTCGAGACTCGACCGTGCGGAAGTAGAGGATGGCAGCAAAGACAAGAGCCTCCAAAATCAAGGCGTCGATGTGGCCCTCGATGATGCCCATGACGATGATCATATCGACGACGACGATGCCGTCTCGCCTTGCTCCGATGTTGAAGACACGCAATCCCTTTACAGTGTTGTTTCCGAGGACAATGCCAACTTTCGACCTCGATTGGAATGGGCATCCGAGCTGTCCGATGATGCTGAGGAGGCTTCCGGCGCCGTGCCCATCCCCAGCACCCGCCCAAATGCAGACGGAAGTCTCAACATAGATCGGAGCTTCGTGTTCCAATCCCGATTGAGCAAACAGGCTCGCCGACGAAGGGCAAATCGGGAGGAAATGATGTGGAACGAGGGTCTCGCCTGCTTCGAAGCCCGGCGGGACGCCTGGACGGGCGCAAAGACCGTTCGAGTCCGCCAGAGACCCTCTCCGCCCCCCAGCGTTTCGCCGCGATCCGCTCGCTGTTTCTTTTTCCCTCGAAACAGCTCCGGATCATCATCTGCCGCGGCTTCTCCACCGCGCACGTTGGGTTCAGAGTCCAACACTGGGCTCCACGAGAGCTCCGTTACGACGTTTGATGCGCAGTCGATCGCCAAGAGCGAGAAAGAGGCCTCGAAGCACGGCCTGAAGAGCTTTGTCCTCCCAACGGCGCATGCACCCTTGGATCAGATTCCCGAAGAGCTTCTCCCGGTCGAGACGCTGCTGCCTCTTCCCCACCCTATCCTCCCACCGACGAACGTCCTTCGAGCGTCCATCACGCCTTCAGTCTACATTGGTCTCTACGATAAGGTGATCTTGAACAGCCTCCAGCCGACATGCCCGATCAATCTCTCCGACATGCTCAAGGCCTGCGTGGTTGGCTGGAAGCGCGACGGCGAGTGGCCACCGCAGACGAAAGCCGCCGAGACCTTCTCGCTGGCGCCCAAAAAGCAGCAGCAGCAGTCGAAGCGGACCTCCATGGGCGCATCCGAAACCATGAGCACAGCTCGGCGGATGAGCTTCGGACTCCTAGGCCGCGGGGAAGACGAGTCTCGGACGGGCAAGGGCATCCGACGCAGCCTGCAGAAAGCGTTTGGATTTGCAGCGACGGCAACAGGCGCTGAAGCTTAGGATGTGGGATGAATTTGAGGAGATCATCCAGAGGGTGGGTTTTTGAAATGGAGAATGATGGGCATTTCCCTTGTGGGTTTGGTTTTCTTTTTGACATTGGCGAATGACCTGGGAAGCGATATCAATCATTGAATTGCAGGAGTGTTGGACATGATGAGCTCTGGTTTTTCCCCTCCCCTGGATCTCCCTCGGTTTTTTTCTTCATAAAGAGTCTCGGTGCAGGGCTCAAGACATGGAATCTTCGTGCGCTTTTCCACTGGCATGAATATGTGTACCTTAGTATACCCCGAATCATCACAATAGCCAAGTCTGATGCTCTTTTCTGCGCGGTGCATCCCTCCAGGGACCTCAAGTTGTTTGAATATGAATATCGTGATGTGGACGAGGCCTAACTCACTACCAGGAGTAGTAGCTGTCTTGATGTACAGTGGTAGCTGGTGTTCAATTTGATGGGGTGATGTGGGACATGGAGAGGCTTGAGAAGGATGGAGGGATCGGTCAGAGCGCCAGATGGAGAGGAAGGAGAGGGTGAATTTGAGGACGAGGAATGTACATCGTACCTGTAGGATGCAGCGCTGCATGGAAGCAAGGAGGATCATGGCTCCTCGCTCGCGGTGTTGGGTGGGAGGCTGCTGGTGGTCGGGATACGAGGTCGGCTCGGAGGTCAGGGCATGAAGGTCTGCTATGAGATTGGCGAGGGAGTCTACATGTCCTTGTACATACCATCCGGCGTTGAGTTTTTTTTTTGGTATATGGATCCATCCATGGATGAGCCCTAGATATCTGGATGGCCTTAGACCCTGAAGACATGGATGGATGACATCCTGTGTGTTGTAGTACACATAGAGGTTTTCGGGGTGAAGGATGACATTTCCATCGCTTGTACTAGCTATAGCAAGCAGATTCGAGCAAGAAGGCGAACGAGAGGATCCATGTCTGGCAGAGATGATGCCAGGGGGATGCATGGAGGGAGTAGTAGTTGTACGAGTACTAGTATGTGGGTGGTGAGCTTGGAGCCGGCGTTTCGGTCGGGGT
>NIGD01000004.1:3655436-3669479 GCA_003055185.1 Escovopsis sp. TC | reverse complement strand
TGCCTGGACCCGGGGTGGGGGGGTGGGAAAAACGAGGAATGGGGGGGGAAAATCGCCGGCCGCTGTGTTCCCAAATTGTTTTTGGGGGTTCCCCCCCCCCCCCCCCCCCCCCCCCCCCTTTTTTTTTTGCCATTTTGGTCTGTCCTTGTCGTTCGTCCTCTTCTTGTATCCTTTCTGTTCGTCCATCCGAGTGTCCCATGAGGGGGGAGAAGAGTAAAGGCAAGAGACTGGCTGTGGATGACTGACGACTTGAACTCAGAAGCAAGATATGGCCAGACTCAACCGACTGGGCCCGAGGGCTGGTGAGAGCCTCCACAGCCCCGTGGGAGACAGCCACGAGGATATTGAGATGAGCCAAGGACCTCAAGAGCGTGCCATGCCTGAGGAAGCACTGGCCGACGATCAAGACTCCAGGGGCTCCGATGCCCAGGACGAGGTCGAGGTCGAGGCCAAAGCCAATGTCGAAGCGGAACCCGATGCTGAAGCAGAAGCCGCAGCAGCAGCAGCAGCAGAAGCAGCAGCAGCAGAAGCCGACCCCGAAGTCGACGCCCCCGCCCAACCCGGCGTCCAAAATATCGAAGCCATCACCTCCGTCTGGACCCGGCGCGCCCTCATCACCGCCTTCGCCATGACCTGGCTCATCTACTTCGTCGACAGCATGCAGCAGTCCGCCACGGGCCTGCTCACCCCCTACGTCACCTCCCGCTTCGCATCGCACTCGCTCACCCCGACCGTCGGCGTCATGAGCCAGATCGTCGGGGGCGTCTTCAAGCTCACCCTCGCCAAGGTGCTCGACGTCTTCGGCCGGCCGCAGGGGTTCCTGCTCTCCGTGGCCTTCACGACGCTGGGGCTCGTGATGATGGCCGGGTGCGGCGGCGTGGAGACGTATGCGGCGGCGCAGGTGTTCTACTGGGTCGGGTACAACGGGCTGGGGTACGCGCTGTCGGTGTTCCTGGCGGATACGACGACGTTGAAGAATCGGTGGGTATTGAAACTGCTGCGAAGAGAACTTGCTGCGAAGGGGATGAAGAATCTGTGGGGGAGGGAGAGGGCCGCGGTCAGGAGATGGAGGGAGGAGCAACAGACAGGAGGAGGAATACCAGGCACAGGCACAGATGGTCATCCCTCTTCGCGGCAAGACGCAACGTCGTGAACATCAATCGATTCTGACTCCTCGCAGTGGCCTCGTCTTTGCGTACAGCAACTCGCCCTACATCATCACCACCTGGATCGCCGGCCCCCTGTCGGAGGCCTTCCTCAAGGGGCCCGGCTTCCGATGGGGCTTCGGCGTCTTCTCCATCGTCACCCCGCTCGTCACCGCGCCCCTCTTCTTCCTCTTCATGCACTACGACCGCAGGGCCCGCGCGCTGGGCCTCATCCCCCGGGACCGCCGGGACGACGGGAAGACGACGACCACGACAGCAACAGCAACAGCAACGACGCGGCGCTCGGCAGTCGGCACCGCCACCCACTACGCGCGCGAGTTCGACATCGTCGGCCTGCTCCTCATCTCCGCAGGCCTGGCCCTGTTCCTCCTCCCCTTCAACATCTACTCCCGCCAGCAGGACGGCTGGCGCTCGCCCCTGATCATCGGCCTCCTCGTCGCCGGCGTCGTGCTGTTGTGCCTGTTCGCCGTCTGGGAGCGGTGGTTCGCGCCCGTGACGTTCATCCCGTACGCGCTCCTGACGGACCGGACGGTCGTTGGGGCGAACCTGCTGGCGGCCACGATGTTCGTCAGCTTTTATATATGGGATAGCTACTTCACGAGCTTTTTGCAGGTGGTGAATGGGCTGAGCGTGACGAACTCGGGATACGTCGCGCAGATCTACAGCATTGGGTGAGCTCTCTACACATATTGAAGCGAATTCATATACACACACCTGTATACGTACAAATCATATGTGTGTGTGTGTGTGTGTGTGTGTGTGTGTGTCCCTCGCGCCATCGCAGCTAACCTTGGGCAGGTCTTGCTTCTGGTCTCTTGTCGTTGGGTATCTCATCCGCCGCACCGGCAGATTCAAGTGGTCAGTCATTCTTTCGTAGACTCCCCCCGAATGGAGGACAATTGGGAGGCACCGCTCTCGAGACTTCCCAGCGTGCTGACATATTGGAACCCCTTTTCCCTCCAGGCTGGCCATGTATTTTGGTGTTCCTGTCGCCATCCTGGGAGTTGGCCTCATGATCAAGTTCCGGCAGCCGGATGTGAATATCGGTGAGTTTGACAGTCTCGGTCTTTTCTTTTCTCTTTTCGGTCATTTTGGTGATCATGGAGGCTGTTCTGCTGTATCAGGGGCAAACTCAAGAACCGGAGCAGGAACATGAGCAGCAGCAGCAGCAGCAGCGCAGCAGTGACTGATACGATACGTGCTTGCCAGGCTACATCATCATGTGCCAGATCTTCATCGCCTTCGCCGGCGGCACCATCGTCATCTGCGAGCAGACGGCCGTCATGGCGGCCACCTCGCACCAGTTCGTCGCCGTCGTCCTCGCCATCGAGGCCATGGCGTCCGCGATCGGGGGCGCCGTCGGGCTGACCGTGTCGGCGGCGGTCTGGCAGGCCGTCTTTCCCCAGAAGCTGCGCGAGTACCTGCCGGAGTCGGAGCAGCCGCGGCTCTCGGCGATCTACGGCAGCCTGGAGGTGCAGCTGTCGTACCCGATGGGGTCGGAGGGGCGGGTGGCGATACAGAGGGCGTACGGGGCGGGGCAGAGGATGATGCTGGTTGCGGGGACGGCGGTGCTGGTGCTGGGGGTGGTGGGGGTGTGGATGTGGAGGGACATTAATGTGAAGGAGCGGAAGCAGGTGAAGGGGGTGGTCTTCTAAAGCAGGGGGTTTGGGCTGAGCGGAGGCAATCTTGTGGCAGGTCTGGGCATTTTGTTGTTTCAGGGGCAGTGCTCCGCATATAGGGGGAGTTGGTACTCGTACGGAATACTCTCCAGGTAGGGGGAGCGCAATTCAACGTTGAAAAGCTCCGTTCCCCCAGCGAAGACGAAGGATGGAGAACTTCATGGTGGAGGCAGCGAAGTAGATGATTGTCAAGACATATCCAAGACCACGTGTCCTGCGCCTCTGATGGCAGTATTGCTCATTCTCGATCGGTCTGTCCACATGATCCATGAGTGAAGACCTGAGGACGGGAGAAAGTTCCGGTGAATGACCAGGAGGTCAAGTGATGTTCGAACTCTCAAGGCTCTACGGAGTACGGAGGACTCCATACAGAGCACACCGTGCATGGGACTGTTGAAGTGTGAGAGGGCAAAAGGCTTGTTGGATGATGTTGTCATCAAGAGAGGTAGTCGAGGCAGTCGAGGCAGTCGAGGCAGTCGAGGCAGTCGAGGCAGTCGAGGCAGTCGAGGCAGTCGAGGCAGTCGAGGCAGTCGAGGCAGTCGAGGCAGTCGAGGCAGTCGAGTGCGGTCCCTGGGAGGTTCCAGCTCCCCGAGCGGTGTTGCCCGGACCTGGCCAATGGGGTGATGGCATCGCAGCACGAGGCGGGATGTCTGAGATGGATGGGTTGGGGAGAGACCCCGGTTCGTGTTGTTGATCCTAGGACTGCATGATGAGCTCAGGGAGGAGGGAGGAGGGTGCAATGGATGCAGCCGGCGAGGAAGGGTGGGGTTCGGGATCGATCCGCGGGGTGTGGGGTGACATTCATGGAGGGCCTGGGTTCGAGGCGAGGGCTGCACTGACCGTGGATGGATGGCTCGACTTGAAGATCTAGATGTACGGAGTACGGAGTATTCGTACTCGTACTCGTACAAAGCCCGCGAGGTCGAGGTTCATGAAGGGGCAGGCATCGATTTGGCGGATGGATTTGATCCATTGGAGTGTGGAGGTTTGCCTCCATGGAGCATCGCGGTGCCTGCCCGGACTCGGCTCGCTGGACATCCGGTCTGCCTGCTGTCTGTGGCTGCGCCGTAGATGCACTGTGGCTGCAGTGTGGCTGCACTGGACTCGATACATCTCAGTAATGTATCCATTGTGTTCGAGAGGCTTCACGTGAGGACACATTCAGCTTCTGAGGCTTCTTCAGCTTCTTCAGCTTCTGAGGCTCGTCCAAAGCGAACCCTCGCTGGATGGAGCCTGTGCTCGATCGACGACGCCTCGGTGCTCAGGGCCGTTGGAGACGATGGATGAGACAAGCACGAAGCCACGACGAGCTTCCAGGAATGTCATGCTGCTTCGGTCATTCGTCCTGGTCAGGTACGTGGGATGCCTGCGCCGCCCCATCCATCCATCCACCCTTTCCACTCCCACCCACCTCCACCCACCTCCACCCATGCCGTGATTCCTCCATGCAGGCCCCCAGCAGTATCGACATCCTCGCAAGCGAGCTGCGGGAAGAAACCAGATGCACTCATCCAACGACAGCTGCACTACGACTTGCTCGCGCCCTCGCTTCCCCGCTCCCTTGCTACACGCACGAGACCTGGCTTGCTCGACGGCGCGCCAAGGAGGGAGGCATTGATCGAGATCGATTTGTGTGATCCATCCACAAGTCCACTCCATTACCGGCTCGCGGGCCAGAATTCGCTGTCGAGTCGCAAAAGAGTGGCGAAAGGCTGCCGCGGCCGGGCGCTACTGGAAGCCATTGACCCGTCAATGGATCCTGGATGGCTTCCTGACGATACCGCAGACTCGGAGCTACTAGCAAGCCGGTGCCTTTTCCCTCTCTCTTCCTCTCTGCCGCTTCTTTTCTCTCTAGGTAGCTCTCTCGCCCTCTCTCACAGCGATTCATCCCGGCTTATCGGCAGAAAAGGCGGGCTGCTCACACACACTCACACCTCTCACACCATCATCTCTCTTCTCCTACTCCCCTCTCCTCCCTCGGGCTCCCCTCGAATCGATCAAAACACGCACTAGGGTCGATTATCCTGCTGCTAGATCGAACGAGCGCCCTTCAAATACTACGACTCATACGAGTACATACCTATACTAGTTCTACACACTGACCTTCCGACCGACCATCCTCCCGGCTTCGTCCACCCAAATACGAGGAGCACCGCAAAACATCATCCACCCATCCATACACACGCAGCACAGGAAGAAGCTCGAGTGTGCGACAGCTAGCCCAGGACCCCTCAAGAAACCCACCCACGGTGTCACGATTCAGACTCCAACGCATCCACGGCATCCCTCCTCCTCGATACCCCGCGCGGGTCGCTCGGACGTTCCCGGCGCAAACACTGACAACGTAAGCTCCGGCTCGGCTTTGCTCGCCGGCGAGCGGGGAGGGAGTGCATCGTCTGCCGCGGCCGCGCGAAACCGACAATTTCCTGGTGCTCTGGGACCGTCGGAGCACCAGCCAGAGGCTTACGAGCTCGAGGAGTACAGAGGCAAGAAGGAAGGGGACGACAGCGAGCAGAGACAAGATCGGGGACACCCAGAAGTCGAGGAGAAACTCTCAGACCGGGAGCGCAGACGACAGGAGAAACGCGCGCGGAAGAGGGAGTGGTTAGAGGAGCAGGACGAGATGAAGTTTTCGCACAGCATCCTCTTCAATGCTGTTCCCGACTGGAGCAGTCATTACCTTGCGTATAGCAACCTCAAGAAGCTGTGAGTCCTTTGCCATTCGTCGCAACAAGCACCGCGAAAAAAATACCCTGGAGTTGGGAGGATCATCGAGAGAAAGAGCTGGGAAAGAGTTTTCTGGAAGACAGACGAACGGGGCACGAAGGAAGTGTGTCTGGAGACATTGACATTGACCGCTCGCAGCATCTACCAGCTAGAAAAGTCTGCGCACCAAGCTCGGACCGGCGGCGACGCGGAATCACGACCTCTGATCGCCCAGGAGCGCCCGGAAGAGGTCTTCACCCAGGCCCTCAACACCGAGCTGGAGAAGATATGTGCCTTCTACGTCACCAAAGAGGCCGAGGTCTTCCTGGAGCTCGGACAGCTCCTGCAGGATATCGGTGAGAGCGGCAATGCCTCCGTGGAGGGCGATGGGAATGACCTGGCGGTCCACGGCCATGTCAGCCTGCGGGGCGCCCACGCTCATGGGTCCGACGACGACGAAAGCGCGAGCGGGAGCGACGACGACGACGAGACGACGGGCCTCACGAGGCCCTCCACCACGAGCAAGCTCGCGAGGAAACGCTCGATCCCCAAGGACGGGCCGTCGGGCTCGACAACCCTCCGCAGATACAGCACCGCCACCAACGTGGACGAGTACGGCGAGGGCAACATGCTCTTCAGCTCGGCGCTCTTCTCTCCCGCCATCATGCTGAAGAAGCGCATCGTGGCGTCCTACCTCCAGCTCTGCGAGCTCAAGTCCTATGTCCAGCTGAACCAGACGGGCTTCAACAAGGTGCTCAAGAAGTTCGACAAGATCCTGAACCTCGACGAGAAGCTGCGCTCCTCCTACATCCAGACCCACGTCGAGACGGCGTATCCCTTCATGCGCAGCACGTCGCACGTCCTGGACGAGGGCATCGCTCAGATGGAGGCCGCCTACGCGGACATCGTCACCAACGGCAACCGCGAGCTCGCCAAGAAGGACCTGCGCTCCCACCTGCGGGAGCACGTCGTGTGGGAGCGCAACACGGTCTGGAGGGACCTCATCAACATCGAGCGCAGGGCCGAGGCGCCGCGCATCGGGCAGGCGCTCCTGGGACAGGACCAGGGCATCGTGCCGAAGCGGCTGCAGGGCGACGACGAGGACCTCGTCGGCCCGCGGGGCACGCCGATCTCGACGCCGCTCGGCCGCCTCGTGCTTCCCGCGTGGCTGTCCAACGCGTCCTTCCTGACGCTCGTCGCGTGCGTCGTCGTCTTCCTCCTCCTCGTCAACGTGCCGATCCTCGAGAAGCCCGAGCAGCAGAACTGTCTTGCCCTGCTGGTCTTCGTCAGCTCGCTGTGGGCGACGGAGACGATCCCGCTCTTCGTGACGTCGCTCCTGATCCCCTTCCTGGCGGTCGTCCTGCGGGTCGTCTGCGACGAGGACGGCGGGAGCAGCAGCAGCAAGCACCCGGCGAAGCGGCTGGAGACGCGGGAGGCGACGCACGCCGTGTTCGCGGCGATGTGGTCGCCCGTCATCATGCTGCTGCTCGGCGGGTTCACGCTGGCGGCGGCGCTGTCCAAGTGCACGATCGACAAGCGGCTGGCGACGCTGATCCTGAGCAAGGCCGGCACGCGGCCGAGCACGGTGCTGGTGTGCAACATGCTCGTGGCGGCGCTGGCGTCGATGCTCATCAGCAACGTGGCGGCGCCGGTGCTGTGCTTCTCCATCATCGAGCCGATGCTGCGCACGCTGCCGACCGACTCGGCCATGTCCAAGGCGGTCATCATCGGGATCGCGCTGGCGTCCAACGTGGGCGGGATGCTGTCTCCGATCGCGTCGCCGCAGAACGTGGTCGCCATGGGCATCATGACGCCCGCGCCGACCTGGCTGCAGTGGTTCTTCATCGTCGTGCCCGTCGGGCTGCTCTCGATCGCGCTCATCTGGCTGCTCCTGCTCGCGGCCTTCCAGCCGGGCAAGGGCACGACCATCGTGCCGATCCGCGCGCTCAAGGAGCGCTTCACGGCGGCGCAGTGGTTCGTGTCGGTCGTCACGGTGGCCACCATCGCGCTGTGGTGCGCGAGCCACAAGCTGGAGCCCGTGTTCGGCGACATGGGCGTCATCGCCATCATCCCGATCGTGCTCTTCTTCGGCATCGGCGTGCTCACCAAGGAGGACTTCAACAACTTCCCCTGGACGATTATCATTCTTGCCGCGGGGGGGCTGACGCTCGGCAAGGCGGTGCGCTCGTCGGGCCTGCTGCACACGCTGGCGGTGCTGGTGTCGCGCAACGTCGAGGGCATGAGCGTCTACGGGGTGCTGGCCATCTTCGCGTCGCTGATCCTCGTGATCGCGACGTTCATCAGCCACACCGTCGCGGCGCTCATCTTCCTGCCGCTGGTGTACGACGTGGGCGCGGCGATGGAGCAGCCGCATCCGAATCTGCTCGTCATGGGCGGGGTGCTCATGTGCAGCGCGGCCATGGGGCTGCCGACGAGCGGATTTCCGAACATGAGTGAGTTGGCCGGACTGAGACCCCATCTTCCATGTGACAGGGGGAAGAAAACAATCCCCTCCGCTCACCCTTTCAAGAAGAGCAATCTTTTTTTTTTTTTTTCCCCAGCGTGCTGACCTTGATATCTCCCAGCTGCCATCATGAAGGAAGACCTGACCGGCCAGCGATACCTCCGGGTGAAGCATTTCATCAGCATCGGCGTGCCGAGCAGCCTGATCACGCTTGCTGTTGTCTTGACGGTGGGATATCTCGTGATGGAGGTTGCTGGATTGGATTGAGGATGGAGCAGACGCATCACTGGAAGCGGGGGAAAGCACAGCATCGGGGAGAGATGTGAGCAGCGCGTTTCATGTTGTTGCCGAATCTCAACACCATATGACTACTACCATGTATACAGATTCCAGCAGCCAGAAATTCAGGAGGCGTCCAGTACATTAGTAGTACTTGTACTCCGTACTCCGTAGAGACTGCTGCTCCATCAGCAGGACCAGTCCAGGTTACAGTTGACCTGCTCGAAGACGGGAAATCTCCTCGAGTGTTGATCCATTTCATGCGCATCTCAGGCGTGGCAAACGAGGCCTGCAAGGAAGGGGCCCAGTCTGTGTTCGAGTTCCAGTTGATGCCATCACCGACAGTGCGGGGTGGGACAAGAACAGCTCGATTCGTACTGTGCGGCTCTTGCGTCAGTCGGGAGGTCGATGTTCCTCCATGTACATCTCCGTACTGGCCTCGAGCACCCTCGGCTTGGAGTACGTGATGGCGTAAAGCGGGGGACCTCTTCTGGCCTCTGTTTGGCGGGACCGAACCGCGCCTTTGCTCTGCTATTCCTCGTACATCGTCATCATTGGCAGGTACCCTTGCAACTGGGGACACCAAGTCGGAACCTCTCAGTCAGCATTGCATGATTGCATCCACAAACAGGCACTCCTGGCACAGTGCGAGTGCAGGTTCGCCCGGGCTGCTGCATTTTGAGCACTGGAGGGAAGCGCCTCTCCCGGGTCCAGCGAGCCCAGTCCAGTCCAGTCCACATGCAGTCCAGTCCAGTCCCCGTCCAGTCCAGCTGCAGGCCCCTCGCGAGGTTCCTTGCAGGCCTTGTGTTATCCTCTTCTCAATTTATCGATCGCCTGGATTGCTCGTCTGCGGATTCCGGTCCATCGCTTCCCTGAACCCCTCTACGGAGCCCTTACTCCTACGAATACTAACAGGTCGGCCTGTGCCCGTCACTTCTGGCTCATCCTTTGGGACCTTCGACTCGCACATCTCATGAGCCCTCGCGAGCGAAGCTAGGGCTGGCCGGCGCTATGCTCTCCGCCTTCACGGCTAGGCCTATAGTCGAGCTGAGGCAGCGGGATAAGTCCAAGATCGAGACGATTCTTGCCTACGGTATGCGGTCTGATGCGGGCGGCGGCGGCGGATGAGAAGGACCGGAGGGCACGAGACCACATGCATGCGGTGACGCGGGAGGGGGGGAATGTCGGGGAAAGATGCGAATCGTCGGCAACCCGGGAGGAGAAGAGTGACAGCTGCAGCAGCAGCTGGTCACTGGATCATGGGAAGCGATGGGATCCATGGATGGGCTCAGGAGAATGGCAGCAGCACATCTGGGCGACGGCTAACACGCCCATTCCTCAGGCGACCGCATCCTCGTCGGGCTCAACACCGGAAGCCTGAGAGTCTACCGCGTCAACGAGCTCCACCACATCAACGGCTCGTCGCTCGCCCCGGACGGCACGACCGCCGCGAATCATGCGACACCGCCCCGCAACGGCGGCGACTACCCCCCGCTCCCGCCCCCGGACGCCTCGAACAAGCCGACGGACCTGCTGCGCGAGATCGAAAAGTTCTCCTCCAGGGCCATCGAGCAGCTCGCCATCATCAAGGAGGCCAACACCATCGTCTCCCTCTCCAACTACCATGTCTCCCTCCACGACCTCTCCACCTACGAGCTCTCCGAGACCCTGACGCGCACCAAGAATGCCTCCTGCTTCGCCGTCACCTCCAACATCGTCAAGGACACCGACACGGGCATCCCGGAGATCATCAGCAGGCTCGCCGTCGCCGTCAAGAGGAGGCTGCTGCTATGGAGCTGGCACGAGAGCGAGCTGGCCGACGACGTCCAGGAGGTCGTCCTCTCCGAGTCCATCCGCACCATCACATGGGCCAGCGCGACCAAGCTCGTCTGCGGCATGAACGGCGGCTTCGTCATGGTCGACGCCGAGACCCAGGCCGTCGAGGACATCGTCAGCCCGGGCACCGTCGGCGCCACCGGCCAGGGCAGCCGCTTCGGCGCCGTCAGCAGCGCGGGCATGGGCTACATGGGGCTCGGAGGGTACATGCCCAAGCCCCTGGCCACGAAGCTCGCCGACGGCGAGATGCTCCTGGCCAAGGACGTCAACACCCTCTTCGTCAACGACGAGGGCAAGCCCCTCGAAAGGCGGCAGATCCCCTGGCAGCTGGCGCCGGACTCGATCGGCTACTCCTACCCCTACATCGTGGCCTTGCAGCCTCCCTCCAAGGGCTCGCTCGAGGTGCGGAATCCGGAGACGCTGTCGCTGCTGCAGACCATCGCGCTGCCCGGCGCGGCGCAGCTGCATTTCCCGCCGCCGACGGTCAGCCTGGCCCACGCGGGCAAGGGGTTTCACATCCTCAGCGAGCGGTGCGTGTGGAAGATGGAGGCGACCGACTACGACTCGCAGGTCGACGAGCTCGTCAGGGCCGAACGGTTCGACGAGGCCATCAGCGTGCTCAAGATGCTCGAGGACGCCCTGCTCAAGAACAAGCCCGAGACGCTGCGGGAGGTCAAGATGCTCAAGGCCGAGGCCCTCTTCCGGAAGAAGAGGTATCGCCAGTCGATGGACCTGATGAACGAGGATGACGTACATGCGCCCCCGGAACGTGTGCTGCGGCTGTACCCGAAGCAGATCTCCGGGGAGCTCTCGAAATGGGCGGACTGGGAGGAGAAGGAGGAGGCAGCACAGCAGCAGCAGCAGCAGCAGCAGCAAGAGAAGCAACAGCAGCAACAGCAGCACCAGGAGCAGCAGGGCGCAGATGGACCCAAGAAGCCTAGTGGGCAGCGGTCCGAGAGCCCGGACGACGCTGCGGATGCGGAGGCCCAGCAGAACGTGGGCGGGTTTGCGAAATACTGGATGGGCGGACAGAGGAAGCAGCAGCCCTCGGACGTGGCGTCCATCTACTCCAAGAGGGAGGACGGCGGCGAAGACTCGGACAGCGTTGCCAAGGACCCCGCGGGGGCAGGGGCGGGCTCGGCGGCGGCAGCGGCGGCAGCGGCAGCGGCAAACGAGGACAGACCCCTCGAAGGCAAGGAGCTGACCAAGGCGGTGCTGGAGCTGAATAGCTACCTCGCGGGGACGCGGGCGCGGCTCCAGCGACTGCTCGACCCCGTCACGGGCAAGCTGAAGCCGAAGACGGACCAAGCAGCGGGCTCGGCAGAGGAGGCCATGGACCGGCTGCTGCGGACGAGCACGGACGAGTCGGACAAGGAGCTCGAGGAGAAGCTGCGCAACGAGTTCCGGCTGGTCGACACGACGCTCTTCCGGGCGTACATGTTCTCATCGCCGTCGCTCGCGGGCTCGCTCTTCCGCATCCCCAACTTCTGCGACCCGGACGTGGTCAACGAGCGGCTCCTCGAGCACAACCGCTACACCGAGCTCGTTGACTTCTTCCACGGCAAGAAGCTGCACCGGTCGGCGCTCGAGCTGCTCCACCGCTTCGGCGCGGCGACGCGGCCCAACGACAAGGCGCCCTCGCTGCACGGGCCGGACCGCACGATCCAGTACCTGCAGAGCCTGCCGTCCTCGGAGACGGACCTGATCCTCGCGCACGCGGCGTGGACGCTGCGCGCGAGCCCGGAGTACGCGATGGAGATCTTCGTCGGGGACACAGAGAACGCGGAGACGCTGCCGCGGGAGCGGGTCGTGCAATTCCTCAGGGGGCTGGACGCGCGGCTGGAGCGGCAGTACCTGGAGCACGTGGTGGGAGAGCTCGAGGACGGGACGGCGGAGTTCCATAACAGGCTGGTGGAGCTTTATGTGGCGGGGCTGAGGACGGCCGAGGGGAGCGCGGACTGGCAGAGGTTGATGGAGCGGTTCGTGGGGTTCTTGAGGGAGTCGAAGCAGGTGTACAGCTTGACCAAGGCGTTTAGTCTGATACCCCGAGATGGTGAGCCTTCATTGCCCCCCTTTTGTGACACAAACCCATATTTTTTTTTTCTCTCTTCTCTTCGTTCCCTTTCGTCTCCTTTCTGGTTTCCTCCCTTTTCTTCACTCGGAAATGCTTGGATCTTTGCGTCCTTCAGCTAACGAGGTACAGATCCCGCATTCTACGAAGCGCAAGCGGTCGTGTTGAGCAACATGGGCCAGCATCGGCAGGCACTCGAGATCTACGTGTTCAAGATGAGGGACTATATCAAGGCTGAAGAGTATGTCATTCCTGCCATAAAAAGGAGGGTCGCGCTCGGCTGGCTAACGAAACGGGACAGGTACTGCAACCGGGTGCACAGACTGCAGAGCACCGGGACGGCGGGGTCCGCGTCGGACACCTCAGACAGAGACAAGGACGTCCACGGCCACGG
Organism: Escovopsis sp. TC; assembly: GCA_003055185.1. Classification (NCBI taxonomy): domain Eukaryota; kingdom Fungi; phylum Ascomycota; class Sordariomycetes; order Hypocreales; family Hypocreaceae; genus Escovopsis; species Escovopsis sp. TC. The sequence continues at coordinate 3,656,884 of NIGD01000004.1, read as the reverse complement.
CGCGGGCGGCGGCCATGCCGACGCAGACGACGCGTCCTCGTCCATCTACCACACCCTCCTCTCGCTGTACCTGCAGCCGCCGTCCCCGCACAAGCAGAACCTCGGGCCGGCGCTCGACCTGCTCTCCAAGCACGGGGCGCGGCTGCCCGCCGCGTCGACGCTGGGGCTGATTCCCGATGAGCTGCCCGCGAGCGCGCTGGAGGCGTATTTCCGGGGGAGGATCCGGTCGGCCAACTCGCTGGTCAACGAGTCGCGCATCGTGGCGGGGCTGCGCAAGGCGGAGGGCATCACCGTGGCGGCGAGCCTGCAGCTGGGGGATGCCGACGGCACGGGAGGCGGCGGGACGGGCGGCGGGGGCGTCGGGGCGAGCGGGCGCAATCGGCACGTCACGATCACGGAGGAGCGGCACTGCGTGGTGTGCCATAAGAAGCTGGGCGGGGGGATGCGCGTCGGGGGCAGCGTGATTGCGGTGCTGACGGACAACACGGTGGTGCACTACGGGTGTTTGAGCCGGGCGACGGGGTTTGCGGAGGGGGTGTCGCGGGCGCCGAGCTGGGGGAGAGGGGTGTAGAGAAGGCGGTTCCTGCTCTTGGGCGAGTTTTGATTTCTGCGAGAGTACAGGGGTGTGTGTGCGCGTGCGTGCTTGAAGATGTCCCCTGAAGCGCCATATAGATGTTGCCCCTGCCCCCAGCTGGGCCAATTTTGCATTCTCATCCTGTTGTTGTCGTCGTCATTGCCGTTGCCGTTGCCGTTGCCGTTGTTGTTGTCGTTGCCGCGGCCGTGGCCGTTGCCGTTGCTGTCGTCGTTGTCGTCGTCTTTCTATATCCGCTGCCCGTCCCTGCAGAGTCTCTTCGACGTCGCAATCTGAAGAAAATTCCAGACTGGCGCCTTCCAGACCGGCGCCGTTCGCAACTCCAAGTCATCTGGCAGTCCCCTTTGCGAGACCCCAGTCCTCCCCCTGGTACCTCTTCCCCGTAGTTCTGCTCTCCCTTTGTCCTCGCCGCACGGCGCTAGTCCTCCTCCTCCTCCTCCTCCTCCTCCTCCTGGACCTCCTCCCCGTAGTTCTGCTCCAGCTTGTCCTCGTCGAGAGAGGAGGGCGGGTTCGCGCCGGCGGCGTTGGCGTTGGCGTCGTCTTGCATGCGGGAGGTGAGGTGCTGATTTATGCTGGCTTGGGCGGTGGTGATGGCGGCGCGGAGGGCGGCGAGGTGCGCTGTCTGGGGGGGTGTGAAGGTGGAGGTTGAATGTGTCGAGGAGGAGGAGGAGGCGGCGGTGGAAGGGGGAAGCGACGGGAGGGGCAGGGAGAGAGAGAAGGGGGCGTTGGAGGGGGATGAGTAGGATGCTGTGAGGGGGGGGGACATGCTGGGCGCGCGGGGGGGGGGGGGGGGGGGGGGTGGTTTGCCCTGGGGGAGAATTCTTTTTATTGGGGATTGGGGGAGGTTTTAAGGGTT
>NIGD01000004.1:3611351-3636325 GCA_003055185.1 Escovopsis sp. TC | reverse complement strand
GGAAAAAGAGGAGGAGAAGGAAGAAGAGGAGGAGAAGGAAGAAGAGGAGGAGAAGGGAGGCCTGGGGGGAGAAGGCAGCCCGGGGTCGAGAGTCGCAGCTGCGAAGTCTTGACAGGTATGGATGGCAGGAGGGTCAAGACGAAGGGGCGCCGCGGTGGTTGGACGTTGGAATTGATCAATTGTGTGTCAACTCGGTAGAAGTTGTAGAAGGTATGGATGGATGTACTCGTATAGCCGGTGGTGGTATGGAGGAAGGATGGATCGCTGTGAGTGTGTGTGCGTCGGTCGCTGTTGGACGAAGCGTTGAATCAAGACATGGAGCAGGAATTGGTCGGGCGAAGCAGGGGCCGGGACGGGTAGAGGAAGAGGAAGAGGAGGAGGAGGAGGAGGAGGCGAAAGAGGCGAGGCCGAGAGGCAGTCGTTGGCCGGTCGTGGGCTCGGGGCGCGGTCGAGGTCGAGGTCGAGGTCGAGGTCGAGGTCGAGGTCGAGGTCGAGGTCGAGGTGGAAGAAGCGGGCTTGGTAGTGCTGATGAATTGGCAGAAGGGGAAGAAGAGGAGGAGGAGGAGGAGGAGGAGGAGGAGGAGGAGGAGGATGAGGACAGCAGGGCAGAGAGAGAGGGCGAAGAGGGAGAGGATGGAACGAGGTTGCAAGAGTGACGAGCGATCCGACTGCATCCTGTCGAGGACGAGGACCATGGATCCAAGGCCACGGAGTACTACTAGTACTACTACATACTCCAACTTCTACTACTACTACTACGGAGTACTACTCTACTACTCCAACGTCTACTACTCCGTACTACTACTCCAGAAAGGGGTCTCCAGGGACCGGCGTGCATCCGCCCCGACATGATGCGACCGCCCCGACCGATCGACTGGGCCCCATGGGGATCGCCGCACGCCAGATCGCGGAGCCGGCATGCACCGAGGCACTGCCCTGGCGTCCCGGTTGTTCCCGGCCGTCAGCAGTACCGGAGGACGAGTACGTGAATACGCTGGCACCCGGGGTCTTCCTCCAACGTGAGGCTTTCACGGCCGATGCGATGCGACGACCGAGGGGCAGGGTTAGGGTTGCCACGCAGAACTCGTACCCTTCAGACCTCCACTCGCAACATCTTGATCTCGATCGTACTCGTACGACGGACTGCCCGTACCGCAACCACACAGCACCATCTACTCGTCCACATACGAGTACCAGTAAGATGCAGGAGAGCGAGCCACCATGGCCATTCTTCTCTTCACCGCATGCCAGTCGAGCCCGCTCACTCCGGGCCGTGCAGCCACGCGCAGGTCACGGGCGGCCTCGCCTCATCTGGCCGTCGGCCACGGAGTACGAGTACAGCACCACTGGGACTTCTGTCCGAGTACAAGTACAAGTACGGAGCACGGAGTACCGAGTAGTCCATGATGACTTCTGCACCTCTGCCCGTAGATACTCGCTCACAACACCGAGTATACCGCTCCCGTCGAACCCGTCCCCATCCATCCATGGATCCATCCACTGCTTGTCCATCTCAGCTCAACGGTGCCTTACAGGTCCGCCGTACCTGCGGATCCACCCATCCATCCATCCACCCATCCATGATCCATCAAATCCATTACGTCCTCCCGTGGGTCCCCATCACTACTCCCTCGAGTAGAACCTCATCTCCGCCGCGCCCACGTCAAACACCGCCAGCACGTTCTGCAGGAACACGTCCCCCAGGATATACGGGCCCGCCCCGCCGCTCGCGATCCCCACCGCGCAGTACCCCGTCAGCGGATCCACAAGCTCCGGGTACACCAGGTCCGCCGGGTTGATCCAGAACTCCACCCCGCCGATCACCACCGCGAACTGCGGCGCCACCGTGTCGCACGGCGCAAAGTACGTGCCCCACTGGTACAGGTATACCGCTCGCGGCTGGAACGCCATCGCGATCGCCTCCGCCAGTGCTGTTGTCGTCGTCGTCAGCGAATGCGTCATCGCCTTACGGCCACCTCGAGAGCTTCGGGGGAGAGAATGGGGGAAGAGGTCAAGAGGGGAGGGAAGAGGTCAAGAGGGGGGGCCCAAGGGATTCGGAAAAGGAAGACGGGCGAACCATGGAGGAGAGAACATCAGAGCAGACGGCCGACTTACGGGGTGGCAGATACATCATGGTCGTGCCCGTGTCGATGATGTACGGATACTTGGTCGTGTCCGTTGTGTGATCCCATCGCACCCCGTCCGGCACAATCGTGTAGAACGAATACTTCCAAGACGTCTCTTCTTGTCCGATCAAGTTGGCCTGAGCCTCTAGGTCAGCAAATACTCCTCTCATCCGCCCCCTTTCTCATGCTGGGTGCCCCGATCCCGATCATCGGGCAAGGGCAAGGGCAAAGGCAAGGGCAAGGGCAAGGGAGAGGAGCAAGGAATGGAAAAGGAAAGACGAAAGAAAAGGGGGAGCGATGACGCAGAGCTTGGGTAGACTCACGATGATGAGCTCCGTCGAGGCAAAAGCCCCCACCCCCCAGTCCATCAAGGGCAGCCCTCCCCACGCCAGCACCCCGTCCGACCCGTTCCTCATCAGTCCGACGCTGAACACGGGCTTCATGCCCCCTTGCGATATCGCCCGCGTCAGGAACGGCGTGTACGTCATGGCGTTCCACGGCGCCTCCCGCCCAATATCCCCGTAGTACGCGCTCGTGATTGACCCGTAGGCCAGCCCCAGGATCCCGACCGTAACGTTGTTACCGTGCCAGTAGGTGCTGTTGGCCAGGCCCACCTGCTGCCTCGTGACCGAGATCCCACCGCAGGAGATGTCGCTCAGGCCCATCGGCCCGGACACGTACTCGCCGGACCCGTACCGCAGCGAGAAGTGCACGTCGGGGACCTCGCCGTGCGAGAAGCCACCCACGTACGGCTTGCCGAACCCGCACGCCGACTGGCTGTGGAACGCCCCGGTCCCGTCCGAGCACCGGAACCCGGACTTGGCCGCCCACGTGTCCGCGCTGCCCGTGTCGAAGAGCAGCCAAACCGGCGCCCCGTCCCACGAGCACTCGATCGCGTACTGCGTCGACGCCTCGCCCACCGCACTGATGTTCTGAAACGACTGTTTGACCGATCCCGGCGTGTTGCGCAGAATCCGGGTCAGGGCCGACGTCGACGAGTGTCGCTGCCCGATCAGGCCCTTGGTCGCTCGCAGCCGCGAGAAGTTTTGCGTCGGCAGGTCCCGGCTGGGCTCGCGATCCGCCTTGGCCCGCTGAAAGCGGAGCCCGTTCATCGGCCGGGAGAGGTCCCAGTCTTTGCCATGTCTCCTGATCTGGGGCAGGTTGGCCCCCGAAACGGCCCATAGACCGCCGAGCAGCAGCAACAGCCAGGCCACCGATATCATCATGGCAAATGAGATATTGTGAGAACGAACGCGACGATGGCCGTCGGAGCGACAATCAAGGCTCTGGCGGCAGATCCGATGGTATTTCGCGCAGAGGATTGGGCGAGCGAGTGGTTCACCCTAGGCGCCGAGCATGTCTAATATGCGAGGCGCTCAGAGCTTTTCGATCGATGCAAGAGATCGTGATGGACATCAAGAAATGGAAGGGTGTCGATAAAAGAGCGCAGTAGCCTCGTCATCAGAGGGAAGATGACCCAAAGAACAGGACAGTGGACAGCGATCATAGGAGCAGGCACGGTCTGGAGAGGGGAGGGCGCTGCCTTTTGCCTTGACCCTCGGCGTGGCCGACGAGACGGTGGAAGACAATCCTTCTCGAGGGCGGAGACAGTTTGCTGGTTTGCATGCCGGTTTCCTTCTCATCTCCTCTCTATTCGGCCCTCGACGGATTGTGTGCGACGCTGCCAGGGACTCGCATGCGGATGTTCATGAAAGCATCTGCCCGCGCTGAGACACGGGAGCTCTCTCAAGGCCTTGAATCGGCTGAATCCAGATCAGCTTCCCTCTCCATCTTTCCAGCTTGTTCAGCGGGCGGCATCGGGTCGTTTGTCGTTCGGGCGGTTGGATCAGCCTGGAGTTATCGAATTGGCCGAACGCACGGAGACGGGTTGCATGGAGAAGTATTGTTTCAACTCCCGAATCCAGGGGTCCAAGACATTGTACCCATTAATTCGGGCGACGGAAGACCGTACTGCTAATCGTGTTGCGGCCCACGTTGGTCCGAGTCCTCATGACGGTTTTGCTCTATACTCGAAGTGGGAGTCTCGGTGCCTGTAGGACGTAAACAGTGGTCGCGGGATGGTTACAGCCGGCCATCGGTTACATGCTCCGGATGTGCGACGACAACAACAACAACAACAACAACAGCAACAACAACAACGGGAGACTCGGCCCCATCTGGTAAGTGGCAGACTTGATAGCCTTTTGGTAGCCTGGCCATCGTGCTGAAAGACAACTGTCTCGGGCCGCATGGAAGAGTCTTGGAGGTGCGACCAAGCAAACGGCGACATGGAGTGAACATTCGATCATCCAACTCGATCCCAGACAGAGAGATCAGTTGTGCACAGGAGTCTCTCCGGGATGTGACAGTAAGAACCGGTCGCGGTCAGCTTGGCCAAATCTTGGTCGTCAAATGTCGTAGGCAATGGACCAGGCAGGTTTCCGGCTCCATCTTTGCCCAAAGCTCGAGGCATTGACGCAGCACAAATCCAGGGCAAGATGGGCTCCATAAGAACCGAGAGTAACGACTGCTGGACTTGGTGGGGAAAATCCTCGTCGGGCTCCTGAGCGCCGCGATATTGTATGGCGTGAAGCACGAATCGAGGGCCGAGTGACAAAGATGAAGAGAAGGGAACCGTTGTTCAGGAGGTTGGGATCTGTAGAAGTCTCGCAGCACAGGTCTCCCCTCTTCCGCCCTTCTTCTCCACGGCAGTGTGACCGACCGGGACCTCGAGCTTTGCGCCTTGCAAGCTCAGTGAAGGGAGATGTCGAAATGACTGGGAACGGGTGAAACACAAGCTTTCTCTTGTACGGTTATCGTCCTCGCTTAATTGCCGAGACTGTTTCCCATCGAGAACGCCTTGGGGGTCTGGAGAAGAGACCCCGCCTTCGATCTTTTCCTAGAGGAAGCCGGGGTGTATTTGCCTGCTTCTCGACGGTCTGCGGGCAATGGCGTCGGCAGGCCATGGCGTCAGCATAGCCTTCGTCATTTCCACTTGTTCGCCCTGGTTTCACCTGACGGGTCTGATCTGAATCGAGGCATCCCGATCTGTCTTTGATTGAGCAGCGCAGAGCAAGACCGGTTTGGCAGTGGCGCCTTCGACATCAAGCCTCAGGGAGTGGTCTTCCGTATTGTCGAAGTTGCCTAGCCGGCTCGGTTGTGGTAAGGCGAGCTTTATCCATGTCAAGGTTCTCGCGAACGGGTCGTGTAGATCAGCTCATCGCCAATGGGGGCGATTTCGCTGGACAGACTCATGAGGTTGACTGCTTTGCCTTCTTCCCGCTGTCGATCACGGCCTCTGGCTCTGGTTGGTCGGCACATGGCTTGTCCTGCATGAAAATGTCCTCTTCCAGCTGGATGTCGTTGATGTCGCCGATTCCCTCATCCTCTTCCGCGCAGATGTCGCATTCGCTGTCGAAGCTGTGCTGTTCAACGAAGACTCCGCCGGCACATTCACCAAAGATGCCGTAGTTCTTGGCTTCGAGGCAGGAGAGCTTTTGGGAATACTCCTCCCATGTCTGAGGCTCGCCGCACCTTGTGCAGACACCGACGAAGACGATCAGCCGGCACATTTCGAGATGGCGGTAACCGTGGGGGCTCAGAGGAGAGGGTGTCCGAGCAATTGTTTGTCGGAGCCTGAATGGCCCCAGGTCGTCGACTTTGCTTGCTGATGCCTTGGGCTGATGTTGCAGGCCGGGTGTAAGGAAGGACCTTGAAATAGCACATCAGCATGTCGAGACTGAGAGCCGTAGGGGAAAGGGAGAGCTTACCAATGAAAAGGCGCGGATGCCGGCGCTTTTGGTTGAGTCCAGCGAAAGCCAAAAGTGGTGCGAGACAGAGAGCAAGATGACCGGTCCAGTCATGAAACCCGGGGAGGATCAAACGTAGTGCTCCGCTCTTCGCTCTTCGCACTCCGCTCTTCACACTCCGTACTCGGTGAGTAACTGTACGCCGTGGTCGAGGGGGCTGCGTTATCCGTACGGGTGCGGAGTCGTACCAGTACGCGTCACCGCGACGGTTGTCGCAGGTCGATGCTGTCGCGAGCAAGTGGGAAAATATCGGGCTTTCACGAGGAGATATCATGCATACAAGAGTTGTCGAAATGATGAGAAGACGAGGGAAGTGTGGTGGGTGCCAATGGTCGTAAAGGTGAAGGTGAGAAGAAAGGTCAAGGAGGTAGAGATGGCGGAGGAGCATCAAGAAGTACTAGATGAAGGGGGTGGGAGACGGGGGACAGCAAGAGGAGGAGGGGTCGAGCAAGGAAGCAAGGAGGTGAGTCGACGAGGAGTCGAGGAAACGACGAGGATGAGATCGCCTGAAAAAGCCCTCAAGTGAGTCTATTCCAGGGCCAAGCGACAGACACACCTGCAGCCTTCAAATATGACGGTCAACAAAAGGGGGCAGGGGAGAAGCAGCGAGAGAAAAGCCAATCAAAGTATTCAAAAACTGTAAAAAACACTCTTTCTTCGGTACTTGCGAAAGAGGAGGATCCGATCATGCAAAGTGGACGCACGATCACGGCCAAGACACCGCATAAGAATCCTCCACCGTGGCATCCGGCATCTGTCACACGGAGAGACACAAATCAAGCATCAGAGCACACACGCCGACGCACGCGCGTGCTCGCATGCACGCATGCGTGCGGAGTTGGCCTGTTGCCAGATGTGATGATGGATCCTTCTCCGCGAAAACAAGGTTGCGTTCGTCCGTCTCAGACACTCATGGCGGCTTGTGCCTCGAGCTTTCAGCACCAGCGGTACTCCGTAGAGTATGTATGATGGTTGTACGGAGTACGCACCGCACCGTATGCACTCCAAAAGCTTGCTCGGGCAACCGGGAACCACTCTGGATGACTCGGTTGTGGCTCCTACTGTATCCCGTAGGAAGCAAGATACTCCGGGGTCAGAATGCTTCCCTATTGGACTGCTGATGGAACGCAAAACGCCCGTCCGTGGGCGATCTTCTTTGTATCTTCTTCGTCCAGGTCTCTCGCGGGGGCTCGAGTATGGGGACTTGGTGGCTGCGGAAGGTCTGAAGATGCGAGGCTCGTGCCTCGGTCCCGACGGATTGCCCAGGCTAACAAGACAAGCGGGTAGCCACCGAGTCGAAGAAGTGCCGCCAAGATCCACAAGGAGCATAGAGAGCAATGGTCATCTCTCAGATCCCGACAACGTCCTGGTATGTGTACGAGTACTGGTCCGAGTTCGAATACGATCACTACTCCGTACTCCGTACTCGTAAAGAAATCGTGGCGTCTCAAGGGCTTAGCGAACACAAAGCTCAGCCAATCCTGGAAGGTTCGAGGCAGGGTCGATCGGCAAGGCGCACCGATCCCGGTCGGTCGTACGGAGTACGGAGTACGGAGCACGGAGTCCTCCGTTATTCGCAAGGAGTCCTCCGTGATCGTGGGCCGAGCGGGCAGTCATTCTCAAGCGCGATGTCAAGCATCGGGGCCGATCTGGACGCGAAACTCTGAATGTCTCGACCGGCAGTCCGTCTCGCACTGTATCCGCTGTCCGCGGACAGCTTCCATCAACAACGGGAAGCGAGAGGATCGAACTCATCAAGGAGCCTGCGCCAACATCAGCAAGCACGCCATCCAGAAGAGTCCGACGCAGCTTCATACCGTATCGTATCCGTACTCGTATGTACGGAGTACATTCAAAGCACACCCGTACCGTGCAGGAGTGCAACGTAGATAATCCAATCCCCAACCGAGCCATCCATCACCATGGCAATCACCGTCCTTTGCGTAACGGCGACTTTCTGGCGAATGACTGCGCCCCGCTGCCGCCGTCAAGTCGTCCATCGAGCCTGTCTGTCGAGTCGGTATTCCGTTGCATCGGGTCGACTGTGGGGAATCTGGGCTTGGAAAAGCCCGCGGTCGTTGCACGCTGGCTCCACAGATTCATTGGACCCGTCCGTGCTTGGCAATGACGACGACAACAACAACAACAACAACAACAATGACAACGACAACGACACTGGCAACACCAACAGCAACGGCAGCTTGAATGAGGATCCCGGTGAATGAGGCCAAGACTTGAGGAAGTCCAAGGATAGAAGGGGAGAAGAAGAGTCCAGAGGTCAAGAGGTCAACGTGTCAATTTTGGGAGGCTTGTCGTCTCTCGCGATCGTTCCTTCCCTGTCTGCATTGTCTCCTTCCTGCTCGGGATCGCACTTGCCTCGGCATCGATGTTCATGTCGTCGCACCTTCCCTCGCTCATCGACGGCGGATCGCAGGGCAGGAGCGCTCCTGGACCCCCCCTGCACCGCGACTGCCGTTCCAAATTGCAACAATCCCTGGTATTGACAGGTAGCTGGCAGAATCACCTACCCTGTATACTCCCTACACTGTCCTGTCCTCTATGTACATGTCGTTCTCTGCCCCTGATGCCCTCCATCAATCAATGTCCAACTCCATGGCCTTCTCTCTTCTCCTGTCCATCGAGGCATCGCATCATCACCACCACCTTCAACCGCCCTGCGGTCGATCCATAGCCGAAGGCCCCGAGATGGGCGAGAGACAAGTACGGCTCGAGCATGAGCACACCGAAGCAGCATCCATCTCAACTGGGAAGACGGGAACCCTGCTCTACTCGTGCCAGCCCGCACAGCGAGCAATGCGAGGGTCTCGTCCTCGTTCACTCCAGGCATGCATCAATTCGTCCTCCGTACCCGGCCCCGTGATTGTGTTAATTCGAGAACAGCTCGGCCGTCACAGACGTCGTTGTGCTGTGCAGGGTCTCGGTCCCCTCCTCCGCATCATGCCCCTCGCGTGGTGATCCGCCCCCCTCTTGCCGCAGCGGCCACCGCCATCGTCATCTACTACGGAGTAGTTATGCCTCGTTCTTCATGAAAGAGCGCCTCTGTTGGTTGTGAAACCGCTCGGCGCGCTGCGCGTGATACATATACGAGTATGTACTCGTATGTACGGAGCGCGAGTGCCAGGTAGAGATGGACATTCTCTCGGCTACTTTTCCCGTCCTTGCCTCCGGCCGCCCCCTCTCCCTCTCGAGGCATCCCTGCTCGTCTTGCGGACATTGCTAACAGGCCTCGCTCCAACAGCCCTGGAGACGCACCTCGCGGGCCCACGCGCCCGCAGATGTCGGCATCCCTTGACGCAGCATGCGCAGCGCTGTCGTTGGCCCGCCTTCTCTCGCAGCTGCACGTGGTGAAATCAGCCCCCTTGGAAGATCCATGCGCGGCGCAACTCTGGCAGTGAAACGCTGCACGAGGTGATTGGGAGGTCGCCAGCAATGGCCTTCGTACGAGTACGAGTACGAGTACGACTTGCCGGATGCCACTTCACCCATCAAATACTCCGTACAGAGTAGTACGAGTATGGAGTACGAGCTTTCGGCTCTATTTGCAGGAACACACCTCGCAGTCTCGGTCAGCTTGCGGCATTGCGCTGTGGCAAACCTCGAGCCAGAGAGTCGCGCTCTATCCTCCGTCACCACAAAGCTTAAACTCTGGGGTTCGGCGAACACGACGCAGGAAGGGGGACGCGGAGGCCTAAAAGCGACTCGTGCCTCACGCTGCCCCTACGGAGTTCTGTACGCAATACCACGCATGTGCCGGCCCCGATCAGGACAATGTTTGCGGTCAGGGATGCCTGACTCTTGAGATGAAGGACTGCCGTTCAACAGCACCCTTCTGCTCCGGATCGCTGCTCTCCCGGGAAGCGTCTCCGCCTCGTCGCGCGTTGCTTCTTGTCCTCGGCCTTCCCTCCCCCAACCTCATCCATCAACTACGACTCCTGCCAGTGTCGTCAGAGTTCTCCGTATCGCACTCTACACTCCGTACCCGTATATTCATCTTTCTCGAGCAGGACTCCGTTTCTGTACGAGTACAAGTACGACAAGCAGGACGAACACAAACAGGCTTGCCAGGATGGCACCTGCAGGTCATCTCAGAACGGGGCACGGAGTAATATTATAGTCAGCGATAGTCCTCCAACAGCATCTTTGGGGCCAACCTTGGCCGAGATTGGGTGGCTCAGATGAGCACGATGGATGGATGTTGATGACGGGGCTGTCTCCTCCATCCATTTTCGCACTGTCCCTTGCCGCCGCTGCTGCTGCTGCCATCTCTTTTCCCCCGCCCCCTCTCGCCCGCCGGCCTAAGCATCGGCCCCTTCCGGCGATGGTGGTGCGTTGCCGCGGAGAGAAGAAGCTTTTTGGTCTGCCGTCGATAGGCTGGCGGCACGAGGCTGACGCTCCGTCATGGCATGGTGGAGGAAAGGACACTGGACACAAAACATTGGACGTGGGACATGGAGACCGCCCCGGATACAATACGGAAGAGGGGGAATATGCGTCGTGGGCGAGGAAGCTTCACGAGGAGCGTGTTGGGATCATCATCGATGCTGACGCTGATGCTATCGCTCGAGTATTCGTACAAGTACATCTCCGTACACCTCCTCGTTCCCGCCTTAAAATGTTTCTGCTATAGCACATGTGAATCTCTTTTCTGTCCTTTCCCAACCTCCACTTATGGATTGTATCTGCATATGAATGACTTCATGAAGAAAAAGAGAGGGGGGGGGAGGCGAAGGGACCAGGTGTGAGAGAGAGAACAAACAATGAATGGAAGATGCAGAACTTTTTCATCGCGACAACGCCATCTCCTCGAACCTCAAGCCACGCGCGAGGCTCGCGCAAGTGGCCAAAGGCCGTGATGATTCTTTTTTTGGTGTCATTTCCTTGCTTTCGTAGAGCGCAGCAGCAAGCAGAGAAACAGATGACATGGAACGAAAGGAGCAAAAAATAGACAAGATGAGAAGAGAAAGGAAGAGGTCAGAAGATCACAAGAGGGCAGAAGAACGCGGAAGCAAGCACAGGTCGACCACCTCAGTCGACGAAATGCAATACCAGTACATGAGGATCCCGGCACTCCGCACGGAGCCCGTACTTCCCCCGAAACCCCGGCAGCACTGGTGATCACAGTGCCAGGTCGTGCTAACGTGGGAGCATACATGCTCGTGCATGCCCCGTACATAAGTCCAACTTTCGTGTACCCGTACGTACGTAAGGACAAAAGAAAAAGAAAGTCGGGAGACGACAAGGAAACCTTAATGATGGGTTGAAGGGGCGAGAGGGACTGCGAGAGGCGCGGGGAGGTCTTCATAGGGAGAGGAATAGAAACAAGAGAGATCGATACTCCGTCAAGGAAGAGAGATGGGGAACGTCAGAGAAAGAGAAGAGAAGGAGAGGGGGGGCAGAGAGTCGGCTAGGAGGGTAGCGAGGAAGAAACAGAGAGGGAAACACTGGTAGGAGAGGGAGGAGAAAGGGGGGGGAAAGAGAGTAGACATGGTGCTTGCAAGGGCCCCCGATTTAAAGCTCAGTCCGCCTCCAGCCTCCCGACACGCTTGCAACGCGATGGGGAGGAGAAAAGGGAAAAGTGCTGGCCGCCGAGCCCCCCGGGGCTCAACCGCAGGTTGAGAACAGTAGGGGTCGCAGGACGGAGTAGGGCCCGGGCTAACAATAGATAAAAGGACCGAAGGCTGAAAGGCTGGTCTGGGAGAGGAGTCGGGAGTAGTGCGTGGTCTGGGAGGGGGGGAAGGGCCGAGGACGGGACTTGATTCACTTGTTTGTCTTCCTTTTTCCTGGCATCTCTGTTCTTTTCTTCTTCCCCCCCCCCCCTTTTTCTTCTTTCTCTTCTCCTTCGTCGTCTCATTTAATGCTTCGGTTTCTTGTTCCCTCTGTCTTCTACCATTGTCCACGTGGTCGACATTTCTCCTGAGGACCGATATCCGTCATCGTTGCCGTTGCCGTTGCGGTTGCCGTTGCCATCGTCGACCTCATCATTTGCCGTCATTGTCTCCCGTCTCCTATCCGTTCTCGGCACGTGGATCTTGCTCCCTGTGGAGGCTGCTCGTCTTTGCCGTCCGTTACCCATCACTTTCCTCGCCTCGCTGGCCGGCCCTGCCCTTCAAGCAGGTCAGACAGAAGCGAGCGGCAGACGCAACCCATTCGTTGTCGTCGTCAACAAAGGCGCACCGTTCTTTTCTTCTTCTCTCTTCCTCTTCAAGGTCAGGTAATTGTGTTTGTGCTTGTATTTGTGTTCGTGTGTGTGTGCGTGTGCGTTCGCATTGTGCGTGTGTGTTTTGATCGCGGCAGCCAGCACGCCAAGGGTTCTTTCTCAATTATGTCTGAACGAGTCCAAACGTCACGACTTAGCGAGAGCCACGTCAGCAAGGCAAACGGAGGTAGCCTGGGGTTCTTCCACGGGAGACAACCGTCTCCTCTTGCATTCCAGTCGGCGTCCTCGCTCCGTCTCAGAAGGACCTTGACCTGAGCTCTAAACACAGGATTCGGACGGGAGGGTCAGTGAGCGAGGGCGGCAAGAGCAGGCGTGCAGATCAGCAAGGCATGGCAAGCAACGAGACGATGGACGCGTGGATGAGTGTCGCCCCCTCGTGATGCGAGACGATATTTTGTTCCCAGTAACCAATGAGAAGAAAACAGGGTATACGTTTCGTCCGAAGAAGCAAACAGACCGCCCGATCGAGGTCAAGGTCCCTCGATGACAGAGAAAGGGTATACGAAGGGCCATCATGTACAGAGGTGTTCATCTCTCGGCGGTGTCGAGCAGACTGTCAAGGTAAGTAGGTAGGTATGTTGTGTGTGTTGGCGTGGCTGGCGTGTCGTTGGCATGGTCTCGACGTCCACACCCTTGTGCGTGCCTCTCCAAGGCTCCAAGACTCCATGGACTCGTTGTCTTTCTTCTCTCTTCGGATGGCGCGTCATCAATCAAGTCATGGGAGAAGACCTCTGTCTCTCTCGAACGCTTCTCCGCAGCGTGCGAAATTCATTTCAGACCGGCGATCAATCATGGTCACTCCACGTCAGGATGTCACATGGATCACTGCGCTCCCGGAGCCGGGCCCCCAGCAGGCGCGCCGGCTGGAGCTCCTTGACCTCCCTGCTGCTGCTGCTGGTACATCAGCGATTGGTACCACAGAGCCACATAGTTCTGGTATCCGCCATCTATCAATCATCGCGTTAGCACAGGAAGACGGGCGAGGCCTTGGACATCAGTGGCCCCCAGGGACCGGCTAACAGGCCATGTCGGGATCCCATGAGGGGAGGGAGAGAGGCGGAGAAGGAGAGAAGGATCATCGTGTCCTCGTTGCAGCTTACATTGAGCATACGGGTCCGCCCCGTCCGCCGAGGACGCTTGCGGCGCTTGCTGGTTGGTAGAGTGATTCGATCCTTGCTGAGAATAGCTGGGCCTGTCAAGGTCGTGGTGTCCACGGCCGCTCCGGCCACCGCCACCGCCACCACCACCACTGCCGCTCTTCTGTCGCTTTGGTGATTCTAATCAGCGATGCTCTCGCGACTCGAAATGGACGAGACAAGAAAGGAAGAATGGTAATTGAAAGGGCATGGGAGGCCATGGGAGACATACGACTGCTTCGACCTTCTCGTCAATGGCCTGCTTGGCCCGGGCGATGCTGTCACGGGTCCCAATCAGGGCGATCTCTCTCTGGACCTCTCCAGGGCCCGACGACTGCGCCACGTTGATCTTGCAGCCCGTGCTGTTCTGCATTTCGCGGATCGTCTCGCCACCCTTTCCGATGATCATACCTACGGCATCCGATGGCACATAGACCGCGTCGCTCGTCTTGTCGGAGCTGGAGGGGCCTCCGAAGTCCCTTGGGAAGACCGGCTCGCCTCGGGCCGCGGCCGGGGGCTTCTTGGTGCCAGAGGCCGGACCGTCACCTCGGCTGTCGCTGTCCACAATCTCCATGATGAGGTCCTTGGCGCGGGCAGCGGACTCTCGAGACCCAATCAGATTGACGGGCCGCAGACCGTTCACGCTCTTCGACTCGCCAACGATGTTGATGTGACAACCGGAGCGCTCCTGCAAATCACGAATCGTCTCGCCCCCTCGACCGATAATGAGGCCAACCGTGCGATCGGGCACCATGATCTGCATGTGATCCTCACCATCCCTAAGGGCCCCCGCGCCGCCCTTGACTGCGTCCCGCGGCTTCTCCTGGGCGCGATTGAGCGGACCCATGCCGCTGTCCTCGATGATGCGATTGATAGCCGTCTTCACCTCGGCACGACGCGGCCGGGGGCCGGTGATTTTGCACTGCCTGAAAGGGCCGCCATCGGTCGCCGCCAGGAATTGCACCCGGCAATTCGTATCAGCCTCGATCCTCCTGAGGTTCTCTCCCTGTCGGCCAATGATAAGGCCGACGAGGCTGGACTCGATCTGGATCGTCTCGGAGTTCTCGTCGCCGCCGCCTCGAATCGGAGATCTCTCGCGCCCGCCGCCGGGGCCCCGCGGCGAGAATGGTCGATTTCGGTTCGGGGGGGAGTAGGAACGGTCACGACCGTAGTCTCGACCCTGTGCACCGCGGCGGTCGTCACGATAGGAGGTGACGTTCTGATTCTGATAATCCCCGCGGGCTGGGGATCGGGACCTGGAGCGACGATAGGGCCTGTCTTGGGCCCTCGCGTCGGAGCCATAAGCGGGGGGGCGATCATAAGAGGCGATGCCCTTCTCGGCAGCATAGGCACGGGCCTTGGATATGACATCTTCGAAATTCATCGTGCCCGAGTTGACGGGCCGAATAGCACTTAGGTCGACATTTCCACTGGAGGCAGGAGCCGGCAGAGGCTGAGCCGGCGCGCCGCCATAGGCGGGTGCTGCCCCTGCTGCCCCTGCGACTCCCGGAGGTGGAGGCTGGAAGTGGGCAGGCTGGGCAGCTCCGGGAGGCGCCGGGTAGGCCTGGCCTGGTGCGGCGGGCGGGGTCTGTGTCGGGGTTGAAGAGGGTCGTTGGGAGGCTGGAAGAACAGAGGGAGAGAGAAGAGTCAGTCACGAAAGGCATCCCATTGTCTATCTGTCGCCGTAGCAGGCTTGGAGTCGAGTCTCACCGAGCGCCGCCAAGATGCTCTGGATGTCGGGGCGCGGTTCAGCCATTTTGTAGAGTCAAGCAATGAAGCGGACGACACAGCGAGGCAAGCTTCTTGTCGGCACAAAGCGCAGGTCAATCCACTCTTTTTGATCACCACCACGTTTGCTTGTTTGTTGACTTTTGTGGATCGACCGAGATGCGGGGGGCTGTCTGGAAGCAGCCGCGAAGCGATCGCGCGAGTACTGATACTGATAGTATGACAAGAGTAGAGGTGGCGCAATGAATGGTTCTTTCACAGATCAACCGCGTGCGCAGCGTCGAGATGCACGGAAGAGAGCAGGAATGAGATGCTCGCAGTCCACGGATGATTGAGTGTATTCGCTAGCTCGTGTGACGCATGATGCGACTGATTGTAGAATCAAACCACGTCTGGCCACAGTGACTGGAAGAGGGGAGAGAGCAGAGAGAAAGAGCAAGAGGGGGGGAAGAGAAAGGGAAACGAAGAGGAGAGGAAACCAAGAGAGGGGGAAAGGAGAGAAAGGAAGAGAGGGAGGGGAAAAGAGATGGCGAGGGAATGGAGGGCGAGCCTGGGATCTTGCGCTGGATCGTTGATGAAGGGGCGGCAAAAGTGTCGCGGGACGGTCGCTGGCACGGCGATGCCTTCTGCCTCGTCGTCGTCGATGGGAGAACGGCGGATGGAAAATGAGCGGCGTGTCGCGTCTGTGCGATCGACGGGAGGAGAAGAGGAGAATCTGCCGTGAGTCTCTGGTCGGATCCGCGTTCTGCTCGTCGTCTCCGTGTTTGGCAAACCAGGAGATGGAGGCAGCAGCAGCAAGTTGGGGTTCAGATTCGCATTCCGACTCCACGAATTTTTTCCTTCCCTGTCGTGGCGGCTCCGGAACAACCAAAAGTCCGAGAGGGAGATGGATGGATGCAAGAGGGAAAGAGCGAAGAGGCGCCTCGGCAAGGGGGCTCTTGCCTTTCTGAGGGATTGCTGGATCTTCGCACGGGTCGCAATCACGATCCCGGCGCGCCTTCCTCCGCTGACAGTGCAGCACTTGCAAATCCGAACGGGAAGGCGCCGGCCGACTTCAAATTGGCAGTGCCTGAATCTGGGTTAGCACGAGCAATGATGGGAAGAAGTAAGAAAAGAACCGGAGGGAGGAAGAAAGGAAGGAAGGAAGGAAGGAGGAATGGTCGGAGATTCTGCCCATTCTCGAGCCTCATGAGGGTGACGTAAGATAGTGTCAATATGAATTCTTGCAGTCGCTTTAGTCTAGGTACTACGGACTACTACTACGTACTACTAAGGTATACGGAGTAGTACCTCCTAGTAGTACGGAGTACTCGTAGTGATCGTCGCGAAAGCTCTCCTTGAGGCTCGTCAGCGAAATCCTTAGGCCAACAGAGCCTCGTACAGTCTCTCGATGGCCTGATCTGTCGAATCCTTGCCTAAAATGGCTCCAAATCACCCACCACTGCCAGTGATCCAGCCCGCAACGGGCTCAGGTACGGGGTGCTGGCCCGGCACGGCAGTACGAGTAAAATGACGGGCAGCGAGACGGCGGCGCGCACGAGGCCATTCTCGTGCTCGTGCCGTTCCCCTACATGTACGGAGTACTTGTGTCCAGTACGACTACTACTATCCGTAGGTACTCTACAGGTACGGAGTACCTAGAGAGAGGTACTAGTACGAGCACGGCAAGGCTGGCGATGGTGCCGTGGACAAGTGACTTGATCCAAACACCATCTCACCTCACAGTCTTCTCTTCCACAGTCTCTTCTAGGCCATCATTCTTTTGTCTGTCCTTCTGTTCCCGTTTGCAGGCCGACATGCTCCGTGCAACTGCGTGCTCTCCCAGTCATCGCGCCTCGACCCTCGTCCCCGGATCGTCTTCTTCCTGGTCACGCGAGTGAAAGAGGAGCAAGCACCCCATCCATCGTCTGAGACGACGGACCATCTCGCACGACTGGCCTCCACTCACACTCATTCTCTCGACATCAGCACATTACGAGTACGAGTACCAGTCCTATCCATCATTTCCGCGTCTTGAGGCGATCGGTCGATCGGCCATCGATCTTTGTCTCCATCCGAGGGACACTTTGCGCGGGAGCCAACCTGATTCCCTACCCAGTACGGGGTACTGCCTAGCATCCATCCATCCGTCCTTCAGGGAGACCTCGGGCCGGGATGTGCTCGCGGATCGTCGTCGAGCACCGGTGCAAGCATCAGGTCTCGCGGGGCAGCACGCGATGCTACAACCCGGACTGCACGGGGAGGACGGACGTGGTGTCCTTTGACGAGGACGACTGCCCGCAATGCGAGAACAAGAAGGGCATCCGCTCGGCGAGGTGGTGCCCCAACGGCTGCTGCTGCAGCTGTACGGTCATGTAGCGATACCCATACAGCGATTCTTCAGGGTGAGTGCTCCAGACTACGGAGTACATGTACTTGTACTCGTACTCGACTGCCATGCCAACAGACTGCCATGTTGGATTTCTTGGACTTGTCCTCCTGACGACCGGCGATGGAGAGTACATCTTGGATACTCTTTGTGTGTGTCTCGCGCTGACGGCCGGTTGAAGTGGCTCCAAAGAATCGTGATCCACTTTTGATCTTCGATTTCGATTTTTTTGGTTTCTTCTTTTTCTTTCTTTTGAATTCTTCCTTGCCCTGAACGGCTCTACCAGGATTGCGTATTTTGGGTCTGGTGGTGTATTTGGATAGGGCGATGTGATTCCCATGAGTCTTGTTTGGGGTATGTACGGAGTACCAGACAATGAGATCGATTTCTGGCGAGATCCCATGAGTTCTAGTACTTTTTTCGACACTGGAAGAACGGGGGAGCTGTTTCTCAAGAAACGGCAAACGCAGCATTGCTTTTGTTCCCGACCTGACGGGCTTGCCTGCTACCAGTAGGTTCCCCCATATCCTTGTCCTTCTTGAACGTGCATGTGTACGGATTCGAGGTGCTTTTGATACTACCTCTATAGTAGTCCGATGGTGCTCGTGAACCCGCTCATGCTACTCCGTACTCCGTACAGCGTCGCCAATTGGTGGAGAAGATCCATCATTGCCAGGGCTCTCATCGGCAAAGATCCATTGTACTGAACACTCACCATCTAGACCTGACTTGAAGCAGTGACTTCGATGCCGCTCGCCGTTGAGCTCGGGAGGAGCCGCCCACCGAGGGCCAATCGGGCAAGCGATCAAGATGGATCTAGATGGATCAATGGATCAATGGATCAATGGATCAATGTGCACTGTTGTGACCCGCTGAGCCCACCCACTGCCAGCCTCCGCTGCTGGGGATGGCAAAGACGATCAATGGTAGATACTCCGTAGTACTCCTACCTCTACATTGATAGGGAGACTGGATGGACTTGAGGGATCGCCTGCAGCAGCCACCCTCAAAAAGTGCATGTACCTGTACCAGTCCGTTGGCATGCACGAAGAGGCAAGAGGGCTTTTCTACTCTCTAGGAGGGTAGTTCTACTCTCAGGGAGGGCATTGATTAGTACTCCCTAGGGTGGAGGGTTTTTCTGCTTTTCGGAGTAGCTGCTCTTATGACAGTACTACTACTGTACTACTAAGTATGTAGTAGTAGTAGTAGAGGCATTGCAGAGATTATCCCCGGAAAAGCCCCTCCTAAAAAACACCCATGGGCCTCGTAGGTAGGTGCATCCATTGATCCATTGATTCTATTCCCACTTCTCCTTGGAACACTGCCCATCGTGTGCCTTACCCCTCTCCAATTGACATTGATCTCCACTGGTTGATCCAATATCCACAGCGGGCATCGACCCCATCATCCTCTGGATTGATGCTCCCTCCCCCATCGCTGGAAATGTCGCGATGACGACGCTGCAGCCGCCCCGGCACGACCCACCAGACTTCCACCTCCACCAACACCCGTCCTATTGACCGGGCTGTGCTGGGTTTGGGTCATCCATCCTGCGGACCCTCGTCCTCGTACGGGTACGAGTACTCCGTACGAGTACTGCCGACACTGCATCCATCACGATACGAGTTCGAGTGCGACCACCGGCTCGCCCTCTCGCGCTCAGCCCTTCCACCGAGGCTGTCATCGCCGGCTCCAGCTCTGGCCTCGGGAATCGTCACCCATCCGACATTGAATACTGCCTCCTAGTACGGAGTACTACCGAACCTGCATACATCAAGACATCCAGCCATCCATACATCTAGGCATCCATCAATTCAAACCGAACGCCTCTTGCCTCGGGGCACACCTACTACGCGACATGGCCAAGAAGGCACGTCAGAGCATCAGCTACGGTAAGCTCGGGTCGTCGGTGCTCCTCTCTTCACCCGCCGCATACATACAGGACCATCTCCTCACGCGCCTGTCGATCGCGTCTGTCACCCATATCGTCACAGGCCCTGCCTGCTGGTCGTTTGGCCTTGGTCTCCGAAGGGATGTCGGCTGCGAGACATGGATACAACTTGTCTCAGACGGGACGATGCGTCGAATGGAACATTTGGCAACAGGAAGCTGACCTGAACAACACCCCCCTCCTGCAGTCCTCGAACATGAAAAGTCCTCGGATGGCGGTCATCGCCTCGGCGTCAACGGCCTCGCCGTAGACGCTGACAATGGCATCCTGTAAGCTCTCCCCCGAACACACGGGACCAGCAGCCGCTCGCCCCTCATCCGTCCTGGCCTTGAGTCTCTCGAGGAACCGCTGACCGTCGTCGACTCTTTGCTCCAGCTACTCCGGTGGCCGTGACGGCGTCATCTGCGCATGGGACCTCGACTTCGACCTGCGTCGCCGTCAGCCTGGCCACCTCGAAGACGCCGACCCCAAGCCCAAGTCGACGACCAAGCTCCGCGCTCAGACGCAAGCCCACACGCACTGGACAAACGACATCTCCCTCGCCCGAAACAACACCGCCGTCGTCTCCGGGTCCTCAGACTTCACCGTCAAGGTCTGGCGGCCGTCCTCCGAGGAAGACAACGCGCGAGCGCAGACCATCGGCGAGCACGCCGACTACGTCAAATGCGTCGCCACGCCCCCGAGCGACGTCAACGTCAATTGGGTCGCCTCGGGCAGTCTGGACCGCAAGATATGCCTCTGGGACCTCAACGGAGCCGGCAAGACCCTCGAGATCGACGTCCGCGGAGAGCCCGCCGTCGAGAAGGGCTCCGTCTATGCCCTGGCTGTTGGTCGCAACCTCATCGCGAGCGGGGGCCCCGAGAAGATCGTGCGCCTGTACGATCCTCGCACGGGCTCCCGCGTCTCCAAGCTGGTCGGGCACGTGGACAACATTCGGTCCGTCCTCCTCGCGGGCTCGGGCGACACGATCCTCAGCTCCGGCGCCGACAAGACCATCAAGTTGTGGAGCATCAAGGAAGGGCGATGCATGTACACCTTCACCATGCACGACGAGAGCGTCTGGTCGCTCTTCTCCGACGATCCCCAGCTGCGCATCTTCTACAGCAGCGACCGATCCGGCCTCATCGCCAAGACCGACGTCCGGGGCAGCTTCGACGACATTGATCACGGCCTGAGCCTCGCCGTCGCGCACGAGCACGTCGGCGTCACCAAAGTCGTCGCCGCGGGCGGCCACATCTGGACAGCCACCCCGCGCTCGTCCATCAACCGATGGCAGGACGTCGACCTCACCTCCAACGCGCAGCTGCCAGAGGCCTACCGTCGCCAGCGGTCCCTGTCGGGGGCGGCCGACACGTCACAGGAACCCCCCCTATCACCGGCGGCAAAGCCTGGTGGATCCGCAAAGGATGGCATATCTCCCAAGTCCATGCTCAAGATCTCCATCACCGCCGCGCTTCCTCTGGCCCCCGCGCGCGATGCCGATTTGGAAAAGTCGCCCGAGCAAGCAAGCAGAAGAGTGTCGACGTATTACGCAGAGCCTGCACCAGAGATCCACCCGGTCCGGCAGATGCCCGAGGAGACCATCGAGGGCCAATTCGGCCTCACCAACCACAAGCTGCTGAACGACAGGAGGAGGGTCTTGACGCTCGATACCGCGGGCGACGTCGTCATGTGGGATCTCATGCAGGTAGGTTTGCAGAAGGCTGCTTGTCAGGGCCTCAATCCCTCGTGCTACCACCGGAGCTGCGCTAACTCTCAGGTCTACAGTGTAAACCTGTTCAGAGCTTCGGCAAACAAGACTTTGACGAAGTCGAGCGCGTGGTCAACACCCGCGAGGCTGTCGCTCCTTGGTGTACCGTCAGCGTGAGCTCCGGCAACCTGACCGTGGTGCTGGAGCCTTATAACTGCTTCGACGCGGAAGTGTATGTCGATCAGCTCGACTTGGAGACACCGATTGATTTTAGGGAAGATCAGCGAGGTATGGCCACACAGATTTGATCACCCATGCGCCCTTCTATACGTCCCCTGTGTGGAGCTGACATTCATCAATACCTATAGTCAGTCTCGGCAAGTGGGTGCTACGATACCTGTTTGCCAACTTGATCGAGGAGGAAATCAGACGCGACGAAGCGCATCGGCAGAAATTAAACGAGGACGTGGAGAAGAGGCAAAGCGCCCGCAAGGCAGATGCCACCGCTCTGTCCATCGCGATTCCATCAAACAGCCTATCCGACATTGGGCCGTCTGGCGAGCTCACACCCAGAGCCAGCGGTACGCTCTTGCGGGTGACCACGCCAGGCTCGGCGATCGGGCTCGCATCGCCCGTCGCCATCAGCCATCTCCAAGGCGTACCGGAGCAGGCCATCCTGAGCCCTATCGGCAAAGACTCCTCGGAGACGTCGGCCGACAGAGACGACTACTTCTTGGCCGCCATCGGGCCGACGGAGATCGTCACCAAGGCCCCGAGCAACGCGATCGTGGACACACCCGAACCCGCGCCAGCGGCCGGCGAGGGAAACGAGAAGTCCAAAGACAAGGACAAGGACAAGGACAAGGACAAGGACAAGGACAAAGACAAGGACAAGACGGCCGATGGTGCCAAGGCACCGAGCCACCCCTTTGGCAAGAAGTTCCGCATGTCCTTCAGCTCCAAGAAGCTCGGCCGCCCCTCCTTCCAGGCATCCTCCCGCGAGAAGGCCGTCGCCGCCGAGGAAAAAGCCGAAGAGTCCGAGTCCTCCTCAAGCCACGAGAAAGAAGTCGACGACAGCTTCCTCGGCGTCGTGCAAAAAGTCCGCCATGAGTACGAGAAGCAGCTCCTCGAGTTCCCCCTCCGGCCCGTCGAGACGCGCATCGCGCCGAGCCTGCCCTCTGAGACCCCCGTCCTGCGCCTCCCCGCCGGCACCAAGGTGTTCATCCAGGAGGAGACGTCAGGCGGGAGCGCGAACCTGTACCACGGGACGATCGAGAACGTCGGGCGCGACGCGGACCTGATCGAGCAGAAGGCGCCGATGTGGCTCGGGGACGTGCTCCTGCTGAACCAGGTGCCGGCCAAGGACCCCGTCAAGATCTCCTTCATACTGCACCCGATGGGGGAGCTGCCGCCCATAGCGGCGGACGGGAACAGCAGGCTCAACGCGAACAGGATGCTGCGCGTGAGGAAGATCTTGGCGTATATTGCGGAGAGGATCGAGGCGGATCCGGAGGGGGGGGAGGGGGATGCGCTGAAGCCGGAGGAGTATCTGGAGCTCTATTGCTATGATAAGGTGAGGCCCCAATACCACACACACAGAAAGAGAAAAAGAAGCAAGAAAGAAAGGAGAGAAAGAAGAGAAAGAAGATGCCTCCTGCCTGAGGAAAGCAGAAATACAGAAGCCAAGAGGGAGAGAAGGGGGAGAGAGAGAGAGAGGAATACTCCCCCCCCACCCCCCGCCCTTGGGAAAAGAGGAGAGAAAAAAGAATGCCGCCTGCTTGCCCAATACACGCAGCGACATGTCAAAGGAGTAGAAATTCACATACTAACTTCCCGTCCAGGTCCTCAACCCTACCATGAGCCTTGCCACGCTCCGCACGCACATCTGGAAAGGCGGCAACGACGTCGTCCTCTACTACAAGGCCAACGGGCGGAAAGTCATCCGGCCTCGCCCGCCGCTGGTCGCGGAGACGAGTATGCTGGCGGGGGCGCTGCCGGTAGAGACTGCTGCGAAGGTGGCGCAGGCGGCGGGTTGAGCGGAGCCCCTTTTGCGAGTGCTGATATCTCTACGGAGTAGGCTTCGAGCGTTTTCTTGTTTACTTGCTTCTTTTCCTTTCTTGCTGGCTCTGCTGCTGGCTTGACTGCTGGCTTGACTGCTGGCTTTGCTGCTGGCTTTGTTGCTGGCTCCGTTGCTGGCTTTGTTGCTGGCTTTGTTGCTGGCTTTGTTGCTGGCTTTGTTGCTGGCTTTGTTGCTGGCTTTGTTGCTGGCTTCGTTGCTGGCTTTGTTGCTGGCTTTGTTGCTGGCTTTGTTGCTGGCTTTGTTGCTGGCTTCGTTGCCAGCGTTCTTGCTTGCCGGCCTGCTGGCTCTGCTGCTTTCTTCCTTGCTGACTTTGCAGCTTGTTTCTTGATTGCCTTCTTCGACCGCGAGTACCACTCAGCGTTGATATTCTGTTCCTAAATCAACCCAGATCGAGGAAGATTTGTAGATGAATGGTGTATATACATGGAAGCACGGAGTCTGTCTCGGCCACGCCGAGTCCGCTTTCGCTTCGAAGGTATTGGATATACATGTGCGTTCTTGGGCCTTCCTTCCCCTGTGTATATACCATAGGTGCGTCTATATGTATGAGGTGGTTCTCAGGATTGCTCCAGGCCGTGTCGTGAATGGCCGTCAACGACGAACATTGGGATCTTTCGTGGGGCACGCCAAACTCCAAGTTGCGGCTTATTGCCAAGAGGCGGGCGGATGAGGAAGAGGAGGGCAAAGAAGTACTCGACGAAGAAGCACAGCAACAGCACGCCAAGCTCGTATTCAGCACGCCGCATCTTGCCCCTATGCCAATGCAGCCTTTATATCCGCGCATCGTCATCCCGTCGCGCACCCTTTAGGCGCACGCTCTCCATCGAATTGATCGCCCACTGGTAACTCCCCAGGAAGATCGCCCCCCCGATCGAGATCCACATGACGCGCGGCGCGATGCCCGCGAAGAGGGGCCGCACGCCCTCGTCGCGCAGGATGCCGCGCAGGACGTCCGGCACGGCGACGCGCTCGCGGGATAGCATGACGCGGGTCTTGAGGACGTCGAGCGGGGTGGTCAGGGCGGCGGCGACGGCGCCGGCGATGCTGCCGTAGAGGGCGCTCTCCGCGGCGGGCACGTCCACCACTGCATTGTCACCGCTGTGCCGCATTTGGCCTTGTGTCTGTGTTGATGACAGTGCTGTTGACGCTTGTGTCTGTTGTGTCTGTTGTGTCTGTTGTGTTAATCGTTGGGCGTGCTGCCGCCTGCGCCGCCCCCACGCCTTCATGGCCTCCCACAGCGGGAACTGGATGACCGTGAAGGGCACCTCGCGGAAGACGGTGATGCCCCAACCGCGGTAGAGCTCGCGCCACACGGCCGCCCAGCCGTGCGTGCCGCGGCGGGCGAGGATCGCGCGCAGGGCGTGCGCCGAGGAGCCGCCGTGGTGGCCGGCCTGGGCGCGCTGCTTGACGACCTCGGTGGGGACGCGGACGGCGCAGGCGGCGACCTCGCCGAGGCTGGAGGCGGCCATGTGGGCGAGGACGAGGCGGGTCCCGTTCTCGCCCGTGGCGCTCCCGTCGTCGTGGCGGTTCCGGGTGCCGTCCTGGGATTGGTGCTCGTGTCCCAGCAGCGCCGCCTTGGTGGACTCGTAGGTGCAGAAGAAGAAGGCGGCGCCGGGCGCGGAGCCGACGAGCGCGGAGCCGATGCCCCTGTAGATGCCGTGGAAGCCGCCCGAAGGGAAGAAGCCGGCGGAGGACTGCAGGCGGGTCTTGAGGGTGTCGAGGGGGAAGAGGGAGAGGTCGACGGACATGCCGGCGAGGGCGCCGGCGAGGAGGGCGGACTGGAAGGGCGGGGAGGACATTGTGCCGCCGGGGGGACGTGAGAAGGCAGAGACGGCGAGGGGGTCGCGG
>NIGD01000004.1:3593465-3611326 GCA_003055185.1 Escovopsis sp. TC | reverse complement strand
GAGGGGGAGGACGTTTTCGCGCTCTAAGCTGGGGCGGTCATGGGGGTTTGCGTGTGTCGATTCCGGTGGGAGGAGGGGGCGAGGAGGAGGGCTGGGCCCCGGAGAGGGCGAGACGCCCTGTGTGGTGATGCTGAGACGGGGGAGAGATGCGACGAAGGAGAGATGCGAGGGGAGGATGAGGTGGACATCGAAGTGGTGATGGACTTTTCGCTTGGAGCCTGCGAGGGCCCCGTGCAGTCAATTTGATGGTGGGATGTGGTGGCTACCCTATACCGGGATATTCAGATCCACAAGCCACGATGGCTTCAACTTCAACATGCACTGCAACTTGAATGTCATCTTGAGACTGGGGGAACAGGACCCAGGATGCTTTGCAATTTCGAGGCCTGCGGTCCATCCACATCCCCCAGAATCCAGCCATATCTTCCCAAACACGTACAGTCACACCGAGACTACCAACAACTCCCCCGCCTTCTTCACGAGCCCACGTGAATGACCCTCCCCCCGCGCATGGTGTGTTCACAGCCCATCCCTCGTGCTCGTCCCCGCCTTGGCCTTCTCCTCGGCCATCATCTTCGTCTTCTCCTGCAACACCTTGGGGTCCGCGTCCTCCCCCGAGATGCGGTCCGCGCGCACGGCCTCCTCGCTGTCCGACGCGAGCTCCGGCTTCCAGTGGCCGCTGCCCTGGCGCTGCTTGGCGAGGGAGTCTCTCTTGTGTTTTTCGAAGTCCTCGTTGGTTTCTAGGGGTGTCAGATGATGGGGCTTCACATAATTGGATGCGAATGGGAGGGAGATGAGGGCAGGCTTGAAGATGCTGGAGCAGAAAGGGAGATGACACAGCTTCGGAGATGTCAAGGCGAACAGGAATCTTGGGGATCATGAAGCTTCGTAAGGGGGGCAACGTGAGGTTGGAGGACATACGACTCGACGACTCCTTCAGTCGCAGCCGCGGCACCGACGAGAACGCCGCGCGCCTCGACACCGCCGTCCGGGCTGCGCGCGCGCGCGCTGCCATCGCGAGCGAGGCCATGACGAGGGTCAGGATATCCCGTGGATACTCGTTGCCGTGCTTGTACGGAGTACTGGTGCTCGTGCTCGTGCTCGTTTTCGTACTCGTGCTCGAACCTGAACTCGTACTCGTACTCGAACTCGAAGTCCGCGATCCGAGGTATTCCGTCGTCCGTTTGCCGTACGAGGAGTCGCCGAGTACGGAGTATGCGATGCGATGCTGCTCAGTTCTTAGGGCAGTGCCGTTCTGTTGATCTCAAGGGCCGTTCAATCCCACGTATTCGATCCTCGTCTGCGAGCGCCCTTGGACTTCGAATCGCGGCGCAAGGCTCCCTTCGAAGAGAGCCAAATCACGGAGTCCTTTTGCGCACGACACAATCGCGTGGGTTGCCCGAGTCTGAAGATAATGGCGTCGAGGATGCCGGTATGTAGGTACATAGGCTGAAGGTATGCCAGGAGGGATGTTGTTTGCTGCGCGTTGCCGGCCCTTCGTAAGATATGTTTGCTCGACGTCAGGTGAGGAGACACAGAACAGGATTCTGGGAGGTAACAAAACGCAGATGAAACTAGGTATGACTGAGGACCCGTGGAGTATGCGCCGCCGATCGGGAGAGATGTGCGAGTTGCTAGCGGGCAAACTTGGAAGTCGAATGCCTCGAGGGGGGTCTGAAGTTATCATGGCACCGGGGTGACGTCACGATGCCGGCATTCCTGCCCCGGATGTGCCCCTCGTCCAATCGAAGGCGGGCGATCCAACGGATCAACAGAGCACTTCAAAGACCGGGTCGATCTCCCTGTCAACATTAGACCCCAGGCCTGGCAGCTCGCTTCGAGTCAGGAAAGACCTTGAATCTCCATGACGAAAGGGTAATACTGTTCGAGAGCTGGCACTCGTACTCGTAGACATCACAAAGAGCACCGGGATGCACTGGGTATAGACAGCGCCCCTATCGTAATGGAACAACTCATGTATTCTCGTGCTGTCGACACTCAAGCCGCGGTATCTTCAACCCCACGCAATGCGCCATTTCCAGAAAAACATCGTCGGCATCACCTCCCAAAAGATATTTTCCAGGCAGACAGATGCAACACCAAGGCTAGAAAGCAACAAGTAGACGTAGAGAAAGCAATAGAAGCAGCCCGGCCCACAATCCAGATCATGCGGTCTAGCGACCCGACCGCTCCCGAACCTGTGGAGACGGAGAGAGAGAAGAAAGAGAACTCAAGGAAATAGAAACTCTTTCCCTGCTGAGGATATCCAGTAACACAGGCCGCCATCCGCCAGGGCCGGGGATCCGAGCCAGCCAGTCCAAGAAAGCCCTCGTGGGGTGCGACAGAAGGCCTGGTCCCAATCTCTGATCCCTCCCCAGTCTCAGGCGTATAAAGAACAAGAGGAAGTTGGATGGAAGAGAGGAAAGAGAGAAGAAAAGACGATGGAAAGAAACGATTCCACACAAGGCGCTTCCCGGAAAGACATCGGTCGCGCAGCAAGGCACCGCCACAACTCCCTCGACAGAAAAGAATTCGACCAGCTGCCCCCATTATTTCGAAATTCAAAGATGACGTCGTCGGCATCAAGAGGCAAACGAAAAACCAATCCGCGCGGACCCTGACCAATGCTCCCTTTGTGCGCAAAACAACGCTCCCTATTGAGAAATAGAGAGCAAAAAGGCCGACCCGGATATCTTTTTTTTTCGCGTTTGTGACCCGGGGCGGGGGGAATCCGATGGCCCAACCAAGGCCCCCCCCGCCTCCAAATGAAACTTGACTCCTTTCTAAGATTTTTCTTCTTTTTTTTTGGTGAATCGTCTTCGCGATGTCGTGACCCGTGATCGTGTAGGAGGGAAAAGTAAGACAAAATAGAGGAAGAAGATCAAGAAAGAGAAGGCATTTCAGGTTTCAAAGTGTACCAGAATCATCATCAGTTCGGAATTTTGAAGAGATGAGAGACCAAAACAATATGAAAGAACAAATGACCCGAAACTCCGCTGTCGCGTCGAATGCAACGTGTAAATGCCGTGATGCAGATATAGCCGTGGTAAACAAGACAAACGCCGTTCGTACCCCCTTCCGAAAGCCCGAACTGGAACGAGGCAGACATCATTGTTGATAGTGTTGTATATCGCAAGAAGTGATGAAGCAAAACAGAAAGTGGTATCGATCCCTCTCAACAAAGCGCCGGTGTTGTCCTCGGAAATTGGTGATCAAACAAGCCAATGTGTATGGCAAAGAACGAGTGCTATACAGGGTGGAAGGTGATGGAGAGCGTGAGAGGGGGAGGATGGTGATTGATGGGAAGAGGAAAAAAAAGGGGGAAATAGGGGTTTGGGGAGAGGAGCGTGAGGTGGGGGGAGTGGTGAGAGCAAGCTCTCATGAGCCGCAGCTGTGAAGAACGCCAAGAGTCCGAGCACTTGGTGAACAGCCTCGAGGAATCCAGTCCGCCAGAGAGTGAAGACGATGTCGCTTTGCCGTTTCTTTTATGAGTTTTTGCCCATTTTTTTGGTCTCAACATGTAATGTGCTCGTCGAGTCGAATTTTGTACAGATTGGAAGTGTCATCTCGCCGACACGACCGGGAGGGTGCACTCAGTGCGGCGGCCGTGCAGGGAAGACGTCTGCCTCGTACCATCTTTGCGGCAGGCGTGGACGGCCTGGGGACGTAGAAGAAGGCGGAGGCGGCGATGGCGAAGGCGATACTGGCAGTCTACCATTGACGACCAATGGTCTGCTGCATGCGGGAGGGAGACAGTGACAGAGGCGGGCTGGGCATGCTGATGCCGGTGGCGGGGTTGACGATGGGGATGGCGTTGCGGCCTCGGGTGGCGGAAGGCTGGTGGAGCTTGAAGGCCGATCGAGGGCTGGTGTACATGGGAGGGATGAAAGGGGGCGAGGCGGAGCTGAGCGAGAACACGGGAGCGATGGTCTGAGGCTGCTGGGTGGGGGACGACTGAGGAGAGTTGCTGGCGAGAGAGGAGCGTTCCGAGCTGGAGATGGAGGCAAACTGAAGGAAAGGGGTGTCAGACGGGGGACGGTAGAAGGCGCGAGCCGCAGGGGCTCGAGGGTCCAAGACTGCTACTCACGTCGCTCTCGGTCAAGAGCCCGGGGCAGAACTCCATGTCATCCTCGAGGTCAAAGGAGCGACCGGCCTCGAAGCGAGTACGGAAGGCGGAGAGGGAGGCGGCCTCGGTAAGCTCCTTGATGCTGCGGACGCCACGAAACTGCCGGTGAGAGTTCTGAGAGACGGTGAGGCGCGGAGTCCTGCGGGGGCGTCCGTTGCCGTGGTTGTGCGAGACGGCAGCGGTCTGAGCAGCAGGGTGAGTGTAGTTGTGATATGACATCTTGATCAGGAGATGATGAAGGTGGTATCAAGGTTGTGTTTCTTTGACGTCTATTGTGCGCCTGAGATTTCTTTGATTGCTAAACCGACAGGAGGTGCAGGCGGCTCTCTTGTCGGGATTGAGGGGTCTTGTTCTTGACGGGAGGTATCTCTTGTTCGTATTGAAGATCTCCTAGGCAAAGCAACGGTTGTGCATGTATATATTCAATGATGCAACGCTGGATCGGCGGAGAAGTCGTGGGAGATTTGGTATGTATAGAACACAGCACCAAAGATGAGGAGAGTCGACGATAGCACGTTGAATGAGGCGCTTCAATCAGGCAGCGATTGGGAGAGAGGGTCGGGAGAGAGAGAGAGAGAGAGCGATGCAGAAGCACGAGCGACAAGAGGCGGTCCAATGAAGCTGCGAGGCTGGAGCGAGGTCTGCTGAGGATGAGCAAGAGCAGCGGCGTTCGTGGGCGAAAGGGGAGTCAGAGGAGTTGTCCGTTTTGTTTGCTTGTTGGTGTGGGTTGCACGAGCGGTATGTAGTAGTAGGTAGTACAGTACACGAGCGGAGGGGAGGAGCAGCAGTGGGAGAAGAAGAAGAAGAGGAAGAATGATGATGATAATGATTGATGAGGAGGAGGAGGAGGAGGAGGAGGAGAACGAGGTGTAAGAGTCGGACCCGAGGGAGCGGCTGGAGACGATGGTGGATTGAAATGGAGATATGAGATTGAGATTGGCGGAGGAAGAATGATGATCTGGAGGGAAGCAGAGGGGAAGAAAATAATAATAATAAGTAATACCAGGGAATATTGATGAAGTGTACGGAGGAATAACGGGGAATGGAAGAAAGGAAGGAGGGCAGGAACAGGGCAAACTCGGGGGCTGGCGGGCGGACAGACAGCCCTTTTTGTTGGTCGAGAGCCCGCGCGGGTCCCTCCTTCCTCCTTCCTTCCTCCTCGTCCTCCTGGCTCTGGCTCCTGGTCGCTCCTGGTCGCTCCTGCTCCGTTCCTCTCCTCCCCTCCTTCCCTCCGTCCCTCTCCTTCTCTCTTTCTGTGTGTGTGCGTCCTGTGGCTCTTTCCCTCTCTCTCTCTCTCCTGCCCTCCCCTGCTCGTTGGGTGTGCTCCGTGCTTCACGGGCCCCCCCTTCCCTATCCTAAGCGTCGCTCTCGTCCAATCACAGGCGGCACGGCAAGACTGGAGCAGGCCAGGAGGCGCCCTCTTCGCCACAGCGGCCGGCGATTGGGCTGGCGTGCAGTGCACTAACCCGATCGGGAATGGGGGTCTGTCGAGCATTTTTCTCCCCTTCCATCCAGTGACTCCCACGGAGTACCAGTAGCACCCGACTCTTTGCGTGGACCCTGTGCGCAACGGACAGGCGACATGGAGGCCCTTGTTGAGGCGAGCACCGTCCTTCGATTTCCCTAACCGAACGGTGTGTGCCGCGGCCGAAACACCCCAATTCCTGCTCGTTGCTCCTTCCCCCACACCGTCGTGGATGGCACTGTGCGAGTGATTTACTGAGCACTTAGGTACGGAGTACTCCGTATACGAGTACAGAGGTACTTGTATGCAGCCTGCATCGCGAGTTTGCTGACCGCGCCTCAAAACACTGCACAAGGACACCGCTCAGCCACTGTACTCAAGTAGGGAGTCCCCTCGCACCAGTACTCGTACATTGTCGAGGGTAAGCGCTGCTCCATCCATGCGCTGGCAGTGACTCGTCGGAGCTCGCTGTCCACGGCTCTGCCAGACTGTCTCGTCCCCTGCTCTGACAGAGTACCCTAGTAGGAATTCGAACGTCTTGGAACATGAAGCCTCCTGGCTGGAGGTCTTGGATCTCAGCCGCGATGGAGGCACCCGCTCCAGGCACGGTGTGGGGAAAGTGGTCGCAGTCCGAGGGCGCAACGCTGGGATTGAGGCAATCCATCGGTGGGAGGGTGGGGGGCAAGAGACATTGGACGGACGGACAGATCCATGATCCATGGACGGGGGGATGGGGATGGGGAATGGGGGATGGGGGATGGGGGATGGACATGGACGAAGGATCCGTGGTGGATGGTGGATGGGATGCCGATGATTGATGGGCTCGCTGCGTGACGAGAACGGCGAGGGAGCGCTCACGACGAGGTTGCCAGCAGCGCCGGGAGCGACGTGCTGATGCTCGTACGAGTACTCGTACTCGTACCTCTCCGTACAAGTAGTAAAGTGGATGGCGAGCCCGCGCTGCCCAGCTTCAATGTTGGTGGTGTGGCCCCCCGGGCTCCATCAATGGATGCCTCCACGACAAAAGGCCCCTTGTCGAGCACCCTCCAGCATCATCCCCACCGGGACATTTGTATTGGGACCAGCAAATTGCGCGATCACGAGAGTATGAGTACGAGGGCGACGAGGACCTCCTGCGGCCAGCATCAATGCCTGCGAGTACACAGACCCAGCACGATCATGATGGTGTTGGAAGTACCTGTACGGAGAAAAGTACGGGTATATCAGGACAATTCGCAGCGTTGTCGTACTCGTGCTCCGTACTAGGTAATAGTACTGTACTCGCGCCTCGTAAATGTGCATGTACTGTGGCTGTACGGAGTACTCCGTACTCTGTACTCCGTAGTATCATCAGGAAGCTCTGCGCGGCAAGGCGCAGATTCAGCAGCCAAGCTGGCGGGCTGCTTAGCAGATGCGGCTTAGCGGTCTGGAGAGCCCGACACTGTGTGGCGGCGACCGCGGGCCCTTCCCACACACTGTGCCACGATGCTTGACGAGGGGGGCCTGGCCTGGCCTCTACCGAATGACTCTCACGACACCGTCCTCGTCTCGTACGAGTACGAGAGAGCCCCCTCCTTTCGCTCACGGCCTTCACGAAGCCCCCGCTCTATTCCCTCAGTTGACAAGAGGATATCGTCAGACGAAACCCCAGTGACCAGGGTCGCTGACCTGATCGTCGTCGTCGTCGTCGTCGTCGTCGTCGTCGTCGTCCCTCCGGGTGCTCCTCGTCCGATGGATCCCCCCCGCCGCTGACTGCCGAGTCATTTCAAGGCATCCAGGTTACGACAACGACGACGCCTTTCCTCCTTCCAGCATGGAGGAGAGATCGCCCCCTCCCCCCCCCCTTCCCCCCTCAACGCAACATGCCGCCGTCGACATGGGACTCGTCACCTGCTGGGGCGAGTCTGCCCACGCAAAAATGGCACTCGTTCGGTACGAGCACGACGGTGGCACTGACTACGACAAGGCCGGTGCAGGTACGCAGTAGTACCAGTACGGAGTAGTGCTACTCGGACGGAGCACCCTCCTCGCCTCATTCCTGAGACGGCTCGCGCTGATCACTTGATGCTGCAGGTTTTCCTTCGTTTGAGACTTCTCTCGGGAGGGTGATGCATTCCGAGGTCACTGCTGACCCTTCTCGAGACGCTGACGATACTCGGCCGGCCGTCTTGCACGGACTGTGTCCTCTGTCGAGCACGAGTACCTTGTGCTCCGTACTCGACCTGAACCAGGCAGAGGTGTCAAGCCGTGCTGCAAGCATTACCGAGATTCGTTACGGGTTTTTTATTTTATTCTATGGCAGGCTTTGCTTTTCAAAGCTCATCATACGTCTCGATCCTTCGTCGTCTTACCGAGGCGACTAGGGCGTCCTCCCAGCACAAGCAGCCCATGTCCGGACGGAGATGTGATATCTTGCTTTTTGCCCCTGCCTTTGATCTCGCGTCTGCGGAGCAATACTCCGTACTCGTACTCATACCAGCTCGGTTTTATTTGCTTTTCCCGTTGATGCTTTCTTCATTCCATCGAGGCTGCGGAGTACTGCGGAGGTGGGACTCCTCACAGATACGGAAAGAGAACGTCGACCTGCGGAGTGCCGAGCATCGCCTATACGAGTACGGAGTACGGTGCACGGAGTACGGATCCGTCCACGGGCCGCGGGGAGTGCAGCCGCGGAGAGTCGCATCGCAGGCGGGACCTCCACGACCTCCACGACCTCCACTGTGATGCCTTTCGCCCGGCCTTCCAAGCACCTTCTGAGCAGGTTCGATTTCCGACTTGGACGTTTCACCAGCAGCAGATGCCGAGCCTAGAGTCTAGGAACCGACCTGCAGCCATCTCTCTCTCTCTCTCGCGATCTGGCTGTCTCCCCCTCACCGACCGTTCGTCACGTCTTTGGAGGACACAGGGAGTACGGAATAGACTGTATTCCGACTCGTTGCCGCATGAACAGGCAGCTTTCCCACTCATCCATCCGAGATTCCCCCCACCTTGACTTCGCCAGGGAGGGGCGGGAAATCGCATTCCGCCTCCCAGCTTCTCCACTCGCGCTATTGCCACCTCAGCCCTCGCCGTCCGCACCGCCCTGGAACTACGGAGGGCATGCGAGGCCCGAGGGAACTGGCCGCGGGGTCCAGCAACGGGCAGAGCCCCTGGCAGGGAGGGACCTCCCCTCCCGTCAGCTAAGAGGCTGCAGCCTGCTGGCTCTCGGACTCCACGAGTACTCGTACATTCCATGTACGGAGTACCCCGTACGGATACTCTCACGAGTACAGTACGAGTACGAGCACCGGCATGGACAGGGGGAAGCCCTTCGCGACGGAACATTCAGGTGAGACACCCAAAGGCCTGGCCTGCTTGTCTCTGGCGGTGCCTGGAATGCGGAGAACGGCGAATCCCCTGGCAACATTGTCGGTCTGCGGTCGTCGTTGCGACAGCGTCGACAATGTCGACAGGTGTTCATTTCGTCTAATTGTCGGTGCATTTCAATCAAACGGACGGCCGGCCCATGATCTTTGCGGCAGACGAACACGAGCACGAGGCACCGTCTCGCAGAGCAACCACCTCGGGCTTGTCTCTGATGCCGAACCTTTCCAGTTCATTGATGACGAAGAGACGGGCACTGAGCCGGTCCCGATCCCCGCGGACTTTGCACTGTGAAGAGCAATCGTGAAACATAGCTCGCCCGTTTGACCATTTCGCAGCAGCAAATCACGGCATGCAATCGGTGGGTAAGGGCAGATGCGCAAGCCCGTCTCCTGCTCGAGCTCCAGGAGCTGCAACTTCGGACTGCCGGCCCTCCCGTGCCACCCAACAGACAACTTGAACCTCCGGACTCCGTAGCCTTCTCCTCGCAGGTACGGAGTACAATCTGTTCCGTGTAGAACAGCGGCCAGCAGATGTCGAGTCGCTGGCATCACAGACGAGAGTTAGCCGAGGCCTAACCCTTCCGTGAGATGAGCTCTACTTCATCCCTCGTACCAGTACGGAGTACGAGTGCGGAGTACGAGTCGAGGCAGTGCGAAGAGACCGATCTTCCGGACCTCCGTCGCGAACGGTCTAGCCCGGCGAAAGCTGAGTCGTGGCAGGCCTTGGTTTCGCAAACTGGCGGCGGAGAGGGGGGGGGGGGAGGCGATGACAGCGGCTTGAGGTGCCAATCAGGACGCACGGAGGACCGGCATGAGCACTCCGCGATCGATCTCGTCGTGGCACTGTGGCACCGTCTCCCGAAGACCGAGGCGGCAGTGTCCGGTGGGAGACGGAGGGTAGGACTCCGTGGCCCACGAGGCTTGCATGAGGGCACTAGTCCGGCAGGCATGTTGCCACTCGAGCACTTCGCAGTATGAGAACGGAGCTGTGTCGACACATCGCGAGCCTCTCTCCTGCACGCAAAGTGTTCATGATCATATGCTGCTCGGCAGGCAGGCCACTGCGGCTACCGGCTGGCACTGCATTCCGAGGCCGCGGATGAGCTGTCAGGGAGCAGGCCCCGGGGTCATTGGCGACAGCCATCCAGAAGAGGACGTATGCAAGATCCCGCGGCGTGAAGGGGCTCGAGGGCGCCTTAAAGGGGATGGAACCACCAACGTCATCGTTCCCGAGCGTCTCCCCAGAGAGGAAAGAAAAAGGAAAGACAAGAAGAGAAAGGAACGAAAGACATCTACAAGGCAAACGAAAACAACAACAAAAGCAAAGTGAAGACAAAAAAGATCAAAACATACAACAGCCGGTGTTCGCTGGTGGTCACCCACCCAACTACTAATCTGCCGGTTAGGAGCTTATCTATGGGGGAGCGGACGGGACCCCGAGTTCTCTCCTACCTGTGGTCGTATGTGACAGCTTCACTGTCTACGATGGGCTATATCATGACGAGCACTCCTCATTCTCGTACGGTCTGGTGGTGGCCAGTAAGGGAGACCTCGAAACGCGGAGATGAGGCGAGGGGGGCTGCCCGTTCGTGGCGATACGGATGATGCGGATGCTGCTGCTGCTGCTGCTGCGGCTTGTGGCTGTGCCTTCCTTGCTCCGTCCGAGTATGTACACGCGAACTCCCACTCTCAGGTCCTCCGCACCGGTCGGTACCGTCACGGCAAACGAGATTGCAGCTGATCTCGTGGAAGATGATGCGCATCGGTCGGCTCCGTCGCGGCAGATTGGAGGGATCAGTGGGGAGAGCGACAGAGAGAGAGAGAGAGAGAGACGGAGAGAGCCGGGTTCGGCGTTTTTGCCAGGGGGGAGGGCTTCGGAAGGGGCCCTGGGCTGTGGGGGATACGCGGAGATGAGGGGATTTCCAGGGGTCGTGGAGGGGGCCTACGGAGTAGAATGGAATTGGATCACGTCGGTCTTCTCGGTCGTTTGTCTGCGCTGGACGTGGATCATTGCTGGAAGTGCGGAGTACATATACGAGGACCGTTGAACGTCAAATCCGGACTTCAAGGGGTACGAGTACCCTTGCATGGATCATCACAGTTTTCCTTGTCGTACAGCGAATCCTGGCAGTACGAGTAGAGGTGAGTGAGGACGTAAGACTCCGGATGGGTTGTATGAGTGCCAGGGCAAGACAAATCCCGTGGCCTGCGGCGGGAAGTCTCAAAGAGGAGGGACCAGAAAAGGGGGGGGAGAGGCGCTCGTCCTGCGATGACGTTTGCTGTGCTCACGCCGGCCCTGACGAAACGGGCGGGCGGGCATATTAGCATGGAATAGGAGGCAACCATGAATGAATGGTCAGCTTCGGCTTCGAGATGTGTTGAGATGTGTTGAGATATGTTGAGATGAGGGGGTCAGGTCTCGCAAGGGCTTGGTGAAGCTGGGCGGGAGGTGCCCGGGTGGAACGGCGGTGCCCTGGGTTGGTGATCCTGATCGGCGGGCTTTGACGGGCGGATGGGGCGATTGTTTGAGCGGTCGATGATGGGCACTCCTCTTTCATGGCCTTTCCAAGGAGACTCCCAATGAGATGAAGACCCCGAGGAGGAAGAGGAAGAGGAAGAGGAAGAGGAAGAGGAAGCAAAAAAAAAAATCAAGAATGAAAAGATCAATCTCTCCCGCCGGGAATTGAACCCGGGTCCCAAGCGTGACAAGCTTGTATACTATCCACTATACTACGGAAGATCTGTTGCTGTTTCCTCCCGAGCACAACTGGCCTAGAAGCCCATGCGCCAATTGGGCAGCGAGCCCGCCCTTCCCTTTCACCTACATCATCCGCATCATCCACATCATCTACATTGGATGGATCATGTACCAGTACTTAGGTACTCGTACGAAGGGGGAGCCATTCCGCATCTCCCACGAGGCCAGCAAGCCATCCAACGTGGGCGTTTGACACCCGTCCGCGTTGTTTTCTCAAGGAGGCCGCTGCAGAAACTGCATGTCGTGATGC
Organism: Escovopsis sp. TC; assembly: GCA_003055185.1. Lineage (NCBI taxonomy): Eukaryota > Fungi > Ascomycota > Sordariomycetes > Hypocreales > Hypocreaceae > Escovopsis > Escovopsis sp. TC. The sequence continues at coordinate 3,599,362 of NIGD01000004.1, read as the reverse complement.
ATGGGGATGAGGTGCTGGATGCGGGAGGGTTGTCACGAGGGCGTGCTTGGGTCGACCATGTCCGCAGAGCGATGATTTGGCCGCTCAGCGAGTGGTATGTACGGGATATGAGTAGTATGTACATACTCCGTACAAGTAGGGCGTCTCGCCGCGTGGCTCGATTTGTGAGGCGCAGGAGAGCCGTCAAGGAGAGGATGGACCAGCCCGTAAGGAGGATGATGGAGGTGAATGCAGTCATGGAGGAGACGAAAGGGGCCCGATTCTCCACCGAGTCCCCATATCCTTGAGTCTGTACTCCGTATTCCGTACGAGTACGGTGAACGGTGTGCGGTGTGTACTCCGTATCGTGCTCCGGGTTGGTGTTCCTTCGAGGCCTGATGACTGCACGCCTGGGCACACGGCGGAGAATGACATTTCGCGGGATCTGCTCTATTCCCAGGGGAAGCAGATGCCACGCGTGCCAGGACCGCGCGTGCATGCTGTACGGAGCTCGCGCAAAAGCAAAGGCAGAAGAAGGAAGGCGGCGAGAATCATGACGGCGAGACAAGCACGGATGGGATGCCCGGGTGGCATACTCCGTACATAGGTAAGAAGCAAGCAGGACGTCGGTCTCAAGTTGGTAGAGAACCCTACGCCGTAGTACTACGGAGTACTAACTCGTACATACTCGTGTGGAGTACTCCGTACTCGAGGTATCTGATCTGCTGCGGTTTCGAGAACCGGGGTTCTTGGTACGAAGTGGTGTCCGCACATGCGAGTGCACAAGCACGGAGTGCTCCGCAGACATGGAACCAACGCGGCTGGCGTTCAGGTGGGAAGCTCGATGTGTGAGACGTTTCAGCTCTCAGGAGGCGCCCGAGATGGGGAAGCAGCGGTGTGGCGCTCCGGGGAGGGGTTCGAGGGGCTCGAGGGGTTCGAGGGGTTCGAGGGGGTTCGAGGGGCTCGAGGGGTTCGAGGGGCTCGAAGGGCTCGAGGGGCTCGTGGGCGGGGGGCCGAAGACGACACTGGAGAGCCTGTGCTGGTACGGGTGCGGATACTAGCCTCCAGGACTGTTGCTGTTGGGGACAGCCCCTCGAGTCGTCAACATCAGGAACTAGTAGTACTAGGTAATGGTGGCTTGTGAGAGTACTCTGTACAGGCACGAACTGTAGCGGCAGCAGTCGAGATGACATCGCCCATGTGCAGATCGAGACAGTGGATGGATGGAGGAGCTTGATGCCCTCACGAAGACGATACAGTCGCTTCCCTCGGCGCAGAGCACGGAGTACATCCGAGTACTGGTACCGAGCACAGGTCACCCTCTCGGGCTGTGTCTCAGTTGATGAGACTCGCACTGTGTCCGCGTCAGGAGACACGGCGCCGGAGGGTGGGCCGATGGCGTCGATGGAGAAGGAGCGGACGCGCGCGCCCTCAAACCCACACCCACACCCATTCGGGGACGGGCTCCTTCCTTCCATCCATCCTTTTCTCCTTCCCTCCTGCCAGCGGCGCACTTTCGGGGACCGGCTCCTTCCCGCCTTGCTCCTGCCAGCGCGCAGAGTCGGGGGATACCAGGCAGGTACGGGGTCGATCCGTCCTTCCTCCTGCCAGCGCGCCAGTCGGAGCAACAGGCGGACCGGGAGGAAGGAACAGAGTTGCAAGGAAGGAGGGTTCAAAGTTGTGGTTGCTTCCTTCCCATCAACATGAATGCGGCGCGACGTGCTCCGTCCTGAATGTGTACAGTTTCAGGGTTAGGGTTAGGGTTAGATATGAAGGACCACTTGGAGCTGGAGGCGTCAAGAATCCCGGGATGCAACATCGTCGTCTCGCTGTCTCGGCGGCTTTGCTGGCAACGGAGTGAAGTGGGATGCGTCCCTCCAAGTGGGACGCCGATCTCGACCTTCTCACCGTTGGAGTTGCATTCCGACGGCGAGGGCTGAGCACAGCACCCATGGACCGACAAAGCGGGAATAGGGGGATGGGGGGATGGGGGGATGGGGGGATTGGGACTCTTGCCCACGCCTCCAGCTGCTTCTCCCCATCTCGATCGCAGGATCGATCATGCAGGTATCAAACGATCACCCAGTACGGGGTACCACTTCTCATCTTCCCCCCCAAAGCTTCTCGGACTTGCGCGGCGCCTGATCCGGATTCCCACGCAGGACCGCCCGGGGATGACCATCCGACAACATCCAACGCCGCGGGTCGACGGACTCGCCGTCCGCTAATGCGATGTGCGCTGCAGCCCCGAGCATCCAGATATCATCACCCGGTCTCACCCCCTCCGCGCCTCTCGTGGCTTCGTCTCGACGGACGCATCATTGCCTTCTTCGCGCCCTGCTTGTCAGCACCTCATTCAGGCGTCAGCGATGCAAATATAGACCGAATTGGTTGCATGGACGCAGGCACTTTCCGGCAGTGCGTCTCCTGTTCGGAGGACGGTGCTCGTTCGACCGCTCTCACTCGTCTGGCCATAAGCATGTGTGCCAATCGTGAGATTTGGATGTTCGGAGTATGTACGGAGTACGGAGTACGGAGTACGGAGTATGAGTACGAGTAGGAGTACTGCGAACATACCGGTAATCCTAGGTGAGTGCTCTGGGGCACGAGAACGGCTGATCATCGAAGGCAGCGCCATGCTAATCCCTTTCCAGCAGTATCGTACTGGATCCATCCTCTCCTCGTCATTGCGCCTTTTTGGAAAGGCAGGGTGCGGGACCTTGGTCGCGGCGTGGGGAAGCCCGGCCACGAATAGAGCCTGAAAGTGCCCCCTTTCGACTCTTCGCTCTGCAGTTTTTTTCTCCCCCTCCCGATCAGACGTACTCGCTTCGGCACAAGGACCTCGACCCTGGAGATCCGGCCACTGTGCTCTGGATAGCACGTCACGTCGCCGACTCTGACCGATCGCCTCCTCCGATCCCGAACCGTTGATCCCGAGACCTCGTCGACTTGCCCCGAGCAAGCACATGCGCGAGACGGCATGCGGGACTCAGGCCCTCGTGTGTGGACGACGAGCTCCGCCAGCTCCGCCGGCCCCGCCCTGCTCGCCATCGTCGCGGCATATGCGTCCTACTCCATCTACCGACTGACTCGCGGCCCGACTACTACTCCCTCTGCCGCTAACGCCGGCCCGACGACGACGACGACGACCGGCAGTGGGAAGGGGACGAGAGGAGGAGCAGGAGGCGCTGAGCGTGTGGACCTCCCGTACCCACCGGACGCTTTCCCAGGTGCCCGAGAGGTCGAGACTTCGTACGGCAGGATCAAGGTGTATGAATGGGGGTTAGAGGATGGCGACAAGGTTTTGCTGGTGCACGGGATGTCGACGCCTAGCATCGCCCTCGGGGACGTGGCACGGGAGCTGGTCCAAAGGGGCTGCAGAGTCATGATGTTTGGTAAGTGACGACGAGGCCCGCCCCTGTCCAAACTCTCTTCTTCTGCCGCTGGCTCAAATTCACCAATGCTGTTGTGTCCGCCCCACCTGGGCTGTTTCCCCCCTCCCCCTTTTTTGTCTTTCTCCCTCCATATAGATCTCTTCGGTAGGGGCCATTCCGAGGCGCCCGCGGACTTGCCGTTCGATGAGCGCCTCTACGATACGCAGATCCTCCACGTCCTGGCCTCCTCGGACCTCTGCTGGACGGGGCCGGGGGCCTTCCACATCCTGGGCTACTCCCTCGGCGGGGCCCTCGTCACGGCCTTCGCCGCGCATCACCACGGCATGCTGCGGTCCATCACGTGCGTCTGCCCGGCGGGCATCATGCGCGACTTCAAGCTGGACTTTGCGCACCGGCTCTTCGTCGACTGGGAGGGCTGGATCCCGAAATGGCTGCTTGCGGCTGTGCTGAGGAGGAGGCTGGAGCCGATGATGCCGGAGTTGCCTCCAGCACGGCAGCAGCCAGAGCAGCAGCTGCTGCGGGAGAAGCCCCGGCAGCAACAAGATCCGGAGGAGGAGGAAGAGCAGCAGCAGCAGCATCAGCAGCATCAGCAGCAGCATGTGCCGTGGGATTTGGTGCCCTGCTCCGCGGACCATGCATTCCCACGAGTCGGGGACGTGATCCAGTGGCAGCTCGAGAACAACGCGGCCTACCTGTTCGCCTACATGGACAGCTTCAGGCAAGCTCCCGTCTATGGCCAGCACGAGAAGGCGTGGAAGCGGCTCGGCGAGCGAATGGCCGCGAATAGGGTCCGGGGCCGCGGCCTGCAGAAGATGTGCCTCATACTCGGGGACCAGGACCCAATCCTGCCAAGGGACTGGTGCGTCGAGGATGCGCACAGGCTGATGGGGGTGGATGGCGTGGAGATTCATGTGCTCGCGGGGACGCACGCAGTTCCCATGACAAGGGGGAGAGAGGTTGCCGAGCTTACCGCGAGGTCGTGGCGCGAGGAGGAATAGATTGATGCGGGGGGGAAGGGGGTAAGGGGTTGGGGGAACCGGGGGGAAGGCGACCTTGGGTAGGGAGCATGAGTCGAGACGCCGCGATGCTGTGCATGGAAATGCATGATCCTTTGCTGTGCTCATGATTGACGGCCCACTTCTGGATCACGATGGGATTGATGTTCAGCCAATGACTAAAGGAGATTGATGGCCAGGCAGTACTGGTTCTGTACTTTGGCAAGGAATACCAGGAAATTGAGTTGATTGCTCCAAAGACTTGCTAACTCCAGATGATATGGTCCATGAGCCGGAACGCCGCGATGCCGTGTACTCCAATGCCAAGCTCACCAATGAGTGCCCAGGGGCACAACGCTTGCTGGTGAATCGAGATCCCAGAAGAAAATCCAGAAAATCACACTAGGAGGGGGTGCGGAGAAAGAGGGGGAAGACGATGAAAGCGCCATGAAAGAACAGAGAGAAGAAGAAGAAGAAAAAAAATGATCGATGGGCTATGTCCTCCGTTCACTTGTCCAGGTTGCGAGCCTTGACGAAGCGATTGATCTGCTCACGGGTGAGCTTGTCGTTATACTGCTCATAGCACTCGTAGAAAGAGATGATCTCCTGCGTCGCATCGACCATGGCCGCGATGTCGACGTTGCTTTCGGCCAACCAGGCCGCGAAGTGCTGCACGCGGGTGATTCTTGCCTCCTGCTGCTTCTCCTTGGAGTCGAACATGGCCGTGCCCGCGGCATCGACATGAGCCCCCGCACCGCCGCCGATGCCAGCAGCACCGCCACCAACACCACCGCCGACACTGCCCTGCACGGAAGAGGCGACCACGGCGGCGGCAGCAGCGGCCGCGGACCTGGAGGCGTTGACCTGGCTCAGGAGCGCCTGAGCGGCCGCGACCCCCGCCGAGGCGGCCGCCGCGCCGGGAGCGCCCTGCGCGCCGCCCATGGCCGCGCTGTTCGGCCTAAGCACGAGGGCGAGCAGGATGGCGACGAGGGCGACGACGTGGGGCGCGCAGAGGAAGGGCAGGTCCGTCATGTAGTGGTCGTTGATGACGGATCTCGCGAGCTGGACGTCCTCGTCGACGAGGGAGAGCTCGGAGCGCAGGGCGGAGAGGGTGCGGTAGGGCTGGTGGACGATGAGCTGGGAGCTCATCTCGCTGATGAGGAGGAACTCGCACTCGCCGATCTTGGTGCTGTCGAGGCCGATGAAGTCCTGCCACAGCTGGCGGGCCTCGGTGACGATGAGGCGGATGTGCTGGGGGGCTTCCTCCATCTTGCAGGCGAGGTAGATGGAGGTGGCGATGAGGAGGTACGGGTTCGTGCGGCGGATCTCGACGCGCGAGTAGAAGCGCTTGAGGTAGACCTGGGCGGTGGCCATGGCCTGCTGCCGGATGGTGAGGCGCTTGCCGAGACGGATGAGCTCTGGATGGGGCAAAAGGGGAGAGGAGTCAGGAACAAGGTCAGGGCCAAGGTCAGGGTCGCGGGACAGGGTGAGGAGACGAGAGCAGGACCGAGAAGATCTATGAGCGGGG
>NIGD01000004.1:3545433-3593440 GCA_003055185.1 Escovopsis sp. TC | reverse complement strand
GGAGACTGAGGGGAGACATGCGAGGAGGGGCGGGTCTGGAGGACGGGAGTTGGGGGAGGCCCACGTTGGTAGAAGTAGATGAAGAGATGGCGCGGCTGCGGCAAGGGAAAGAGGCGGACGAGCTCGGCGTTGTCGTCCTCGAGCTTCTGGCGCATCGCGGCGAGCTCATCCTTGGTGAACTGCCAGTGCCTCCTCTGCGTCGACTCCCAGTAGTTGGCCGACATGGCTGCCGGAGGAGGAGGAGGGCATGGGGCGATTCATGGGATGGTGGTAGATATCGGTGAGGTATAAAGATACTGGATGTCTTGTATTCCTTGGTGAAGGCGACTGCGTCCACGCTTCCGGCGGGAAAAGCTGGAGGCGTAGGATGGATAAGGAAGAGGATCAGGAAGAGGACGAGGAGGAGGGCGAGGAGGAGGGCGAGGAGGAGGGCGAGGAGGAGGGCGAGGAGGAGGCTCGGCCTCCAGATTGATCGCGACGATGCGCGGCTGTCGAGCGATAAGATCAAGGGACCCCCGAGTATCGATAGGGGGTCCTTTATCTAATCGATACCGATCGATCTCGATAAGGTGATCTCGGAGGACGAGTACCAGTAGTACTCCGTACATGTACTCCGTACGGAGCACACGTTCTTGATCTTCGCCTGCATCGACCTCCACTATGCCGAATTTAATCACGGCCACGATCTCGACGTTGGGGCCCTGCAGATCCTGGCCTTGACTTTTCTTCTCGATCCCCTCCGTGCGCCCGTGCGTTTCTTGCTGTGCGTAATCACACGGTCTCCCCGTACGGAGTACGAGTACAGGATGATGACTGCTGGCACTCTGGCCCAGGCTTGCTCACGGACTGACTGAGGACAGACGAGACTCTCATCGAAAGCCCCCCTCCCTCCTCAAGCCAACCGACATATGTGCGAGTACTGGAGCTCGAGATAGCAGAGACAATCCGGTCTATCTATCGACTACTACTAGTAGCCATTGATATCAGCTCGGCCTCAGATCTGGCGGCCCGGCGCCTGGGAACTTCTCTAGCTGGACCCCGTGGCTGCGCAACCCACGGAATTTCCGACGCCTCGACGTCAGCCCGCAGGGTTTCACATCTCTCCCCTCCCCGACCCTCAGCACGTACAGACCGTGTTCAATCAACCGAGTCCGACACGGATCGAGGTGCCAGTGTCTCTGCTCGCCATTGGGATCGATCCACGACGTCGGCTCCTCCGTCACGATGTTTCTATAAACGGCCGAGGACCACGACCACGATCTGCGCCGAGGACCCCTGTCTTCTCCCTCTCCTCCCTCTCCTCCCTCTCCTCTCCCCCGCCTCTCCTCCCTCCTTCCTCAGCCTCATCTTTCGTCCCGGCTCGGCTTCTTCTATTTTTTTGCTCTCTCTTTTCCGGGCTTGCCTCGTCTTCTTGCTTCGGCGGCACGCCTGTTTGCCGTACGACACTTGAGCAGCGAGACATGCGGATGCCATGATCGAGTCCAAGCTGCTGTCTGGGCGGCAGAGGGAGGATGGATCCGACGGATTGCCCGCGCCGCACAATGCCTCCAATGGCGCCGACGCCGATCGCGTGGAAGCGCTGTGGCAGAAGTTGGGACCTAGCGACCACGGAGAGCTGGATCTCGCGGGGCTGCAGAGGGGTTTTCGCAAGCTCGACCACCGTATTTCTTTCCTCACCACCTGACCCTCGTTTGCGCACACGAATTTGGCTTGCAGTGGTGGCTGACCAAGGGATTGGTTCGCATAGCGCTTAAAAATGCGGACGGCATGCTCAAGAAGATCATGAAAGAGGTTGACACCAATGGCGACGGGAGAATTCAATATCAAGGTACCTACGATAGCGCAGCGCCCTACACTTGCACCGCGAGAACGACGAGACAGGAGTGAATCTTGAAGAAAGGCCAAGAGAGGGCGGGAAAAGGGGGGATAGAGAAAGAGCGCGCGCTCGGGAGAAAGACAGAGAGAGATGAAGACGAAGCGGGAGGAAGGAGAAAGAGAATAAGAAAGAGAAAACAAAAGGAGAAAAGAGAGAAAGAGCGCGCGAAAGGAGATGGCCCAAGAAAAACGAGAGAATTGCAGAAGGCGCAGAAGCCGAAGATACTACTAGTAGGAGTAGTAGTAAGAGAAGGCGGAAAAGGGAGAAATGGGATCGCATTGATCAACGGCCACTGCTGACGTCGGCTGGACTCAACGCATGACTGACTCGATTGCTTGTCGACAGAGTTTTGCGACTTTGTGAAAGGCGCCGAGCAGCAGCTCTTCAGCCTCTTCAACAAGATCGATCGAGATGGCAACGGGAAGCTGGACAAGGCCGAGCTGCAATCGGCCTTCAAGAGCGCAGGCTTGACGGTGTCCAATAGGCGCCTGGATAGCTTTTTCAACGACATGGATGTGAACAACGACGGATACGTCAGCTTCGACGAATGGAGGTGAGTTTCACGGGAGGAGATGGCTCAAAGATGGATCAGAGATGGATCAGAGATGGATCAAGACGGATCAAGACGGATCAAGACGGAGGCCTGCTCCGACCCTGGGGCAGGGACTGGCGCTCAGCCTGGTCGCGAGACGGACATCAGCTGCGCCGGTCGAACGTCATGTGTCCACAAACGACTAGGATCCGTGAGAAGCGACAGGCCTGCCGGGCTCCCTAGGTGGGAACGTCAAAGCTCCAGCAGCTGACCATTCATGCCTCGCCTCTAGGAAATTCCTCCTCTTCATGCCGGGCCGCGAGGATGAGTCTCAGCTGCGGGCCGTGCTGTCGTTCTACTACGCCGTGGTCAACGTCACGCCCGAGGGAGACTCCATCGTCAGTGGAGAGAGGTTGGAAGGTTTAGGTAGGGCCGGCACTTCTTGCTCTTTTCTCAATGTCCTCTTTGGCTCCCTCTTGAGGGTCGCGTTCCCCGCGTCGTCTCCTCCGCCGTCGCCTCTGCCGTCTCCGTCTCCATCTCCGTCACAGTCTTCCTCCTCAGCCTCGTCATCCACATACACGTCCACACCTCCGCCATCTACGTCGGCGTCGTCATCGTTATCGTCGTCGCCGCCTTCCTCGTCATCATCATCATCATCATCATCAAAACCTTTTCCTTCATCATCAGCATCAAGACTATCGTCGACAGCCGGGGGTCGACTGGATAGACTCGCCGCGGGGACGCAGGACGCGCAGACCGAAGTGCCGGCCGGGGGTGTCGAGAGCCTACATGTCGTGGTGGATACAGCAGCCCATGATCTCGTTGCCGGCAGTGCGGCAACGATCCAGCCATGCCCGCAGGGCCCAGTCGCCATTCAAGTCGTCGGCGATGGCGCCTCGGAGGAGCACCGGAAAGAGTCCTCTACCGGAGCTGTACCGACACGGAAGAAGTTTAGACTGACAGACTTTGCCCCCGATCCAGGTTACTTCCTCGCGGGTGCCATCGCCGGCGGAGTCTCGCGGACGGCCACCGCGCCGCTCGACCGACTCAAGGTCTACCTCCTTGTCAACACCGCGAGCGGGTCCCAGACGGCGCTGGCGACGCTGAAGCAGGGCCGAACGGTCGGCGTCGCGAGGAATGCAACGAAACCATTCACGGAAGCGATCAAAGACCTGTATCGCTCGGGGGGGCTCCGAGGATTCTTTGCTGGTGAGCATTCGCAATGATTCCCGGGCATCTATTTCTTGACGTCATTCTCTCCCTTGGAGAATGACGTATCGACACGTTGAGATCAATACTGAAACATTGCGGGCTGCCTCTTCAAAAGGCAATGGATTGAACGTGGTTAAAATTATGCCTGAGACGGCAATCAAGTTTGGATCCTACGAGGCGGCCAAGCGTGCGCTCGCCAACTTCGAAGGTCACGGGGACCCGACACGCATCAACCACGTGTCCAAGTTCACGGCCGGAGGCGTTGCCGGCATGATTGCGCAGTACGTCGAGAGCGTCCCCTCTTCACCTCTCTTTCAGGAATTGGAGATGAAGACCTTCAGGACGCCGAGATGCGTACAAGTTTTACTGACTTGGTTCTGTCGTCCAGATTCTGCGTGTACCCCCTGGATACGCTGAAATTCCGCCTGCAGTGCGAGACCGTCAAGGGCGGCCTCACGGGCAGCGCCCTCGTGCGGCAGACGGCCGCCAAGATGTACGCGGACGGCGGGCTGAGGGCCTGCTACCGGGGCGTGACGATGGGCCTGGTGGGCATGTTTCCCTACAGCGCGATCGACATGGGCATGTTTGAGATCCTGAAGAAGACGTACCGGAGCTACTACGCCAAGTACAGCGGGTGCCACGAGGACGACGCGAACCCGGGGAACATCGCGACGGGCATCATCGGCGCGAGCTCGGGCGCGTTCGGGGCCTCGGTCGTGTACCCGCTCAACGTGGTGCGCACGCGGCTGCAGACGCAGGGCACGGTGATGCACCCCGCGACGTACACGGGCATCTGGGACGTGACGCAGAAGACGATCCGGAACGAGGGGATGCGGGGGCTGTACAAGGGCCTGACGCCGAATCTGCTCAAGGTCGCGCCAGCGCTGAGCATTACGTGGGTGGTGTATGAGAACGCGAAGCGGTTCTTGCTGCTGCGATGAGAAGAGGAAGAGGATGAAGAAGAAGAAGAAGAAGAAAAGAAAGAAGAAAAAGGAGACGGCAAAGAAGAAGGAGGAACTATTCAGGAGAGTAAGAGGGGAGGCGTGGCAGGAAGGCATGTGGGAGACAAACAGTCAAGGGTGCGAGGAAGACAAGGATTGAAGAGAAGACAAAGGACATCATGTGGAGGAGAGGAGCGAGAGAGAGAGTGGGCGATGTGGATGAAGGAGGCGGTTCATCCCTGTCGTTCCCGCGAGGCATGGAACTCAGGGCTCTGGCCGCGGCATATCATCTCTTCTATTTCCTGTGCATATTGGGGAAGGCCAAGGAGGAGGGGGCGCGATGATCTGGGAGGATTCAAGTTTCGGGGGATTTCCTATATCCAGCAGGCAGCATAGCATTTGGGATCTCTTTAGAATCGAGAGGGATGAGGAGGAAGGGGACGCGTCATATCAATTCATCATTGGGTCATCATGGCATGGCACTTCCTGCACGACGCCCACATACAGTATGGATGTTTTGACTATCGCAGGTTTCCCCTCGAAGGCTTCCATCGCGGGTTTCCATCCGTGCCCGCATCGCGGTTTCTGGTGTGCTCGATGTATGTATGCACTGCGCCTCCTGCATACGACGAGTCCTTGACCCGGATGGGGGGCTTCTCACGGCCCTCATGCTGCTGCCCCGGCCTCAGCCTCGCCCATCTAGGCATCGCGGATTCTTCCCTCCTACACACTCTTCTCCCAAGGACTGCAGAATGCCGTGAACAATGGCGCAAGAGTCCCAGCTCAGCCGTGCCTATGGATCCCTCCATCGTTCGCACAATATCTGTACTGTACTCGTACTGGTACTCCTACGAGCACGGAGGACGATGATATGCACGCTCCAGCCCGATGCCGAGACCCGAATCGAGCAGGTGATGACGCCTCGAGCGTCGTCATCCGCGACAAGCCACCGCCCCCCCCTCCCCCCCCCCTCCCGTCTCATTCGGAATTGCCCCGTCCTCAGATGCCCACCCTCCGCGCCCCGGGCTGCGTGCTCCATTTGCCGCGAGTCCCCTACGAGTCCCAAGCAGGCCATCCATGCCAGGCCGGGGGTAGGGGGGAATGAAGAGAGCACGGGAAGGGCTCGGCAAGCCAATCTGCCCCGTCTCTTACGCGTCCCCCCCAACGCCCCCCTTCCTTCTGACGTTTCAACCTGGAAAGCTTACCGTCTTGGGGTACGGAGTAGATGAGGAGGTGGAGGATTGGCAGCCATAGCAGTACATATGACTCTCTACCAGTACTCCGTACTTGGACTCGTAAGAGTACAGAGTACGCAGTACGGAGTAGGTGTGGATGCATCGCGTGCGCGTCCTCTGGATGAGGCTTGGCCGTGGGCGTGGACATGCATCGTGGGGGGGGGATCGGAGCTCACAAGGGCCGTGTGAAGGGTCCTGGTGGCAAGGATGGATGGATGGATGAGCTGCGAGGATCCGTTTTCCTATGTAAGACGGGGATGGCCTCCCCCTCGTCGTTGAGGCAGCAAGATCCAGCATCGTCACGATCAGGAGCCATGGACGACAAGAAAGGCACTTACGAGGCGCTGCCTCGATATCAAGACCACGACCACGACCACGACCAGCATCAACAACAGCAGCATCAACATCAACGTCAACATCAATATCATCAAGAGCATCAGCATCAGCATCACTCCCGGCTAAGACTCCTCCTCTGGCCCCGCGCCGGAGACCCTCCCCGCCGAAAACGCCTCCACATCCTCGGCCTCCTCCTCCTCCTCCTCACCCTCACGACCATCTTTTCGCACTCCTTCCAAAGAGCCCTCGGCATACGACATCGTGACGACTCTGTCTCCCCCCCCCGCATGCCCAGATGCATGGACCAGCTCGAGCACTGGACGCGCAGCACGCAGATCCTCACCTTCGGGGAGGGCCAGGACCTCAGCGTCCTGCAGAAAATCGAGACGAACCGCACGCACGGGCACCACGGCCACCGCCGCCACCACTCGCTCCACGTCGTCGGCAACATCATCCTCTTGCCGGAGGACTCGGCCGTGATCAGGGGCCGCATCCTGCTCGATGTGGCCAGCAATGTCGACGTCCCGGGCGTTGTGGACGTGCAGTTCGACCAGGACACCCAGGAGCTGCGCATCGTGACGCCGCCGTGGGGGGTGGATCACAACAACAACAACAACAACAACAACAACAACAACAACAACAACAACAACAACAACAACAACAACAACAACAACAACAACAACAGCAACAACGACAACAACGACGACGATGACGACGATGACGACGACGACAATGAGGACGAGGAGGATGAAAACGACATCTGCGTCAAGATCCGCGCCGAGATCTGGATCCCCAAGCACGCCACCGTGCGCAACCTCCTCATCGACTCAGACCACCTCAACATCCACCTCACCAACGACCTCTCCCTTCGCACCACCCGCCCATCCGTCCTCTCCTCCGTCGCAGGCGGCATCTTCGCCGGCGACGAGGCCGAGTACACGCTCGACGCCCCCGACGTCGTCGCGCAGTCCGTCGCCGGCGACATCCGCGGCTGGTTCGCCCTGCGCGACTCCCTCACCCTCAAGACCGCCTCCGGCGCCGTCGACGTGGACGTCACGCCCCTGCCGCCCCGCGACGGCGACGGCGTCGACAAGCCCGCCGTGCTGGAGGTGTCGTCCGTGTCGGGGTCCCTCTCCGTCCGCGAGCCGATCGACAGCGACGACAGCAGACCCCCGCTCCGCAGGTACGTCGCCCACCTCGCCACCGCGTCGGGCGACATCGCCGCGCACATCGCCTTCGCGGACGCCCGCATCGACTCCCAGAGCGGGGACATCTCCGCGCGCCTCCTCCCCGTCCGCGACGCGCAGCATCTCTCCACCAACACCAAGAGCGGGCGCTCCCGCGTGCGCGTCCTCCCCCCCGCGGGCGAGGGCAGCTCGCTGTCCCTCCTGTCGAGGCACGACTCCCTCAGCGGGAGGATCGACGTCGCGTACCCGTCCGAGTGGGAGGGGTCTTTCACCATGGCGAGCATGACGGGGAGTCAGAGCGTGAAAGGGGACGGGGTGGAGTGGGAGCGCGGGAGGGGGTTTTTCCACCGCGTGGAGGGGTCGAAGGGGTCGGAGGGGTCGTGCGAACTGACTATTGATGGGATGTCTGGGGCACAGGACCTGACCATCGGGTAATCGAGGCTCATACAACGCATGTGTACACGTGCTATGTTTCGGGGAGATTGTGTTCCTGTGCGTCGTACATCTGCCGACTTGCGATGGGATATACTATTTGTTGATCAATGTACTATGAACGGCGCGGTAGGGTATCTGGATGAAATAGAAATGAGAAAAAAAAAGGGGGGGGGGATCAAACGACCTGATGGAAAGTATAGCAACAGAAGTGAACAGAATGAAACGAGAAACAAGAAGAAAAACAAAAGACAGACCCAAAGTCTGTAGATCAGATCCCAAACCAGCGTGATCCCTCGTTGCTCATGTCGTCATGCCGTCCTGTGCATAAGTCATTCCTCGTCCATCATAGAGCATTAACCACGTCGCTTCCAATCTCTTTTGCCGCACTCGCCCCTCTCGCCAGGTTTTCGACCTCCCGTGGTGCCCATCGATGCATCCTCGCGTCGCCTTCGGCCTCTCTCTTCTTCATCATCTTCTTCATGACTGTTACATGACGGTCAATCGTCCATCTGCCACGGGAGGTCTCTGCTCCCAACTTCGGTGCACGTCAGGTAATTGATGCCTTCGGATGCCCTGCTGGAGCCGCTAAGGTCGAGCTCGAGGTCCGAGTTCATCAGCGGCCGCACCACATTCCGCGCCATCGCCTTGAGCTCGTCCATGCTCTTCTCGAATCGCCGGAGGTTTTCCCGGCTGTAGAGCTCCGGCGTCAGCTTCAGGAACTTCTTGCACTCGTCGTGGCCCAAGAAGGACGCCGGGTTGCCCGACCCCAGGGTCCGATACGCGCGGCCGACGCCGTTGCCTGGACTCGGCGGCGCGGCGGGTGGCGCAGAGCGGCTGCCGCGCGACTCGGGCGCCGGCTGGGGCGTGGTGTTATCCGCGAGCCATTGCCGGAAGAGACTGATCGCGAGCCAGTCGAGATGGCTGTTGTGGGGGGTCACTCGCTCGCCCCTGGCGGTCGTGAGGTTGAGGCGGAAGAGGCGGCCCTCGACGCGGCTGACTGTCTCCTCGAGCTCGTCCACCTTATCCTCGATAATGTCGAGCACGATGTCGGGCATTGTGGAGCGCAGGGAGCGCTCGCCGGCAGGCCACTGCCCAACGACGTGGATGAGGGCCTCCTGGAATATGACCCTGCTGTGGGAGAGGTATCCCAGTCGCAGGTACGAGATGGGGTATTTGGCGATCTGCTTCCACAGACGGGACTGGAACTGCAGGAGATGATGGTCGACGCGGGGCCCGATGACGGGAAGGGCGTCGTACTGGTCCGCCAACGTCAGGAGGCTCTTGCACTGCACGTATGCGTCGGCGACGTTGATGCTGTCGAGAATGGGCGGGTAGTTGTAGAAGATGCGGAAGAGGTTGTCGTAGTCGCGGAGGAGGTCCTGGTCGGCTTGGGTGAGGGCCCCCGGGGGGGCGCCCAGGTTGACGACGGAGCGGGAGAACTGGACCTTGGAGGCGCTGGCCTTGTGTTGGGAGCGGACGGATGGCTTGTGGCCCCCGCCGAAGATGGACTCTGGCGCCTGAGACATGTCTGATCGAGCCTCGTCCTTTTGAATCAGCATGGGGATGTCGCCGTCGCCCATGCCCGGGTCGAGCTCGTATCGCCATCTCTTCTTGGGAGCGGCCCCCTGGGTGCCGGCGTCATCGAAGTCGCCGTTGCCAGACGAGCCCGTGGCATCCTCGCCCACCCTCGAGAGCTCGCTGCCGGCGGCGAGCAGAGGCTGGGCGCGTGACCACTGCTGCGAGGTGCTCGCCTCGAAGAAGCCGCTGCACTGGGTCAGGGTATGGCGGTGGAGGAGGTATCGATTCTCAACGGGGCCGGCACGGATCGTGATCTCGACATCGCCGCTGTTCGAGAAGACGGGGAACTCATTCTGCTGGACGTAAGAGGTGGAGCCCCCGACGTGGGAACGGTTGTAACGCTTGGAGCGGACAGATCGGCGAGAGATGACCGAAGCGGCGCCGCGGATGGAGAGCGTGGCGGGCTCGAGTTGGGAGACCATGGGAATGCCGTGTGTGATGGTGAGTCCGTCCCACCAAGGACGCGCGCGCGAGAGAGAGAGAGTGGAGAGAGAGAGAAACGAAGAGGAACGGAATTCTCTGTTGTTCCTCTGGTGTTTCTGGCCGGGCTCGATGGTTGGGGCTGATGCTCGTGTCACAAAGAACGAGCGACCAAAGCCCAGGCGAGGACCAGCTGGGAGCGGGGAAGAGGTGGTCGTGGAGTAATTGGACGCTGATGCAGACGCAGGGTGATCAGTGAGGCCCCGTGAGTGATATATGCAAGCCTGCAGAGGCGTTCAGCGCATGAAGAGCGGCGGATCGAGGCTTGACAAGGGACAGACAATGGCAAGAGAAGAGAAGGAGAGGGAGCCAGAAGAGAGAGGAAGAGAAGAAGACAGGGAGAGAGAGGAAAGGCGAGAAAGGCGGCGAGAGCGCTACAGGCGAGATAGAACTGACCAAAAAGGCAAGGCGAGGATGAAAAAAAAAGGCGAGAGATGGAAGAGCAGAAATTGAATGGCTGGAAGGAGTCGCGTGGTAAAAGACCCTGGAAGCGGCGACGTGAGAAGCGCAGCTCAGCAGCCGCGTGCGAGTACTATATCTTGCCCTCGATGGACGCCGGCGTCGACATGAGCGCGAGTAAGAGAACGAGCATGAGCATCAGCATCAGCTTCAGCACCGTCTCAGCGTCGAAACCGGCAATCCACAGGAGGCCCCGCCGGTCCCTGATCGCCTCGAGTCTGCAGCGCAGAGATCTGCCCGGGCTCTGCAGCTGTGGCTGGAGAGGCCTTGAGACGAGACGAGACAAGTGCGAGACAGCGATGGTGGTGGACCCAAAAAAAGATACTCCCCGTACGGAGTGAAGATGATGAGAGTACGCAGCAGTGGCAAGAGAACGTGAGGACGAGGAAGAAAGAGGGAGAGGAAGATGAAGGACAGAGAAAGGCCAGATTATGGAAAGGAAAAGGATCTCCAAAATCAATCCTGATCTCTGTGTTGAAAGGAAAAGAGAAGGAGCGAAAAGTAAACAAAGAAATCGAGACGGCAGGAGCAACGCAACGGGCGCCCTGGATCTGGTGTGGCTTGTGCGGCGGCGCGAGGCTGACTTGGTGGGGACGCGTGGCTTGAGCTCACAAGATGGAGCACCGGGGCATGGTACCTCCTCGTGTCCAAGTATACATATGTACCTGTTGGCTCCGGCCGCTGCAGGCCGCTGCATCTCTCGCTGAAACGTCCGTGCCTCGCGGCCGGGGTCAGCCCATCATGCACTCCAGATCGTCCCTGGAGGCTTCCATGTTCCAGTCATGTCCCCTGTCCAGACATGGAAGCAGCTCGCCTGTGGCTCGGGTGGCGACCAGGCGCGCCCTTTGCCAACATCTTGGACATTTCATTCCGAGGTGAGGGCCTCCCGTGGCCGCAGCCTGCGAGTATCCGCCAATGCGGTGCCGGCTTGTCAGACGGGCGGCCTCTGATTGGGCCTGGCGTGCCTCGCTTCTCGGTTACGAATGGTCCGTACATGTACGAGTACGAGTACGAGTACTCCGTAGTACTCGTAGCGTCGTCCTGGCTGGCCAGTGGGCCTGCAGCATCGGCTCAAGCTTGAACGTTGCTTTAGTTGCGGCGCGACAAGCAATGCAAAGATGAGGCCTCTCTGACCCATGCCAGACAAGAATCCATGCCATTTGATGCATCTCATGTTGAACCACCGATCCGAGGCCGTGGGAGGGTCCCTGGTGAGCGAGAGAAATTCGACTGAGTCTTCAGGTGGGATTTTCATGCTTGGAAAGGTGGGTGCCATTCGTGCTCACACTCGCACTCGCACGGTACGAGTAGTAGTAGTACCTTACGAGTACGGAGTACTCTGTACGGAGTACGGAGTACTCTGTACGGAGTACGGAGTACAGCACCTCCAGAAACCTTCGAGCGGCCGGCAAAACTCCGGTCGCGAGAAGAGGCAGCACATCCAAGAATGGCCTAGCGCTGGTGCCAGTTCCAGCTGTCCGGGTGAGACATCTAGATCCACGGTGGAGTCGAAGCCGCCGGGAAAACACCAAGAAGCTCCCCTCCCTGGCCAATTCAGCCGACCTCACATCATCACGGCGTGAAGAAGTGACAGAGCCTCCTTCTCCAGCTACCCAGCTCCCCTCCATCTCTGCCTCTTTCCCTCTTCCTACATCAACGTGGCTTCACCCGTGCCTGTCGTCGCAGCTCACAATGGAATGGGCGCGCAAGCCCACGTCTTCCACCATGTGCCCAAGCCCATCGCGCCCCACGAGTTTCGAGACGCCGTCCTGTCAATATGCAGGCCGCGCTTCCCCACGGCTCGCTTTGCGCGGCCAAGGCGAATAGGTGACTTCCCTGCGTGTGCTTGTCCCGATGTCATCGTTGCTCTGCCTTGGCTCTGCGTGGCAAGCTGTGTGGTTCTACGATAGATGGCTGACCTGTGAACCACGCCGCCCCTTACCCAGCCCTGGCCGTTAGTGGGGGGGTCGACTCCATGGCCATGGCATATCTCTTTGCGACCTTGCTGCAGACGTATCGGGATATCAAGATCGCCGACAACCCGGTACAGAATGCCTATGGCATCGTCATAGACCACCGGCTGCGCGAGGGAAGCACAGAGGAGGCGGCTCTCGTCTGCCAGGAGTTGAGGAAGCTCGGCATGAAGTCCTTCGTCCGCACCCTCAGCTGGAAGCAGCTGAAATGGCAGGGCATCGACCCAAGGGACGTCTCGAATATGGAGAGCCTGGCCCGGACCCTGCGCTACCAGAGCCTGGGCAACGCCTGCCGCTACCTCCAGGCGACCAGCCTCTTCTTCGCCCACCACCGCGATGACCAGTACGAGACGGTCTTGATGAGGCTGCTCGCCGGCCACAGATACCGCGGCCTGCAGGGCATCCGCGACGCCAACGCGATCCCGGAGTGCTACGAGCTGTACGGGGTCTACAAGAGCGGCTTCTTCGACGACCAGAAGCGCAAGCACCCCTTCCTGAGCTTCAAGCCGCCCGCGCGCGAGATCAAGGGCCTGCGGCGCGCTCTCAAGATCGCCTGGGAGGCCGAGCCTTGGGACCAGATCGACTCATATCTGGGCTTCCAGGAGACAGCGACGCGGCGTCTCTCCAAGCAGCAGCCTCCCCAAGAAAACGTCTCTCGCGCTCCCTACCTGGCGCCCCTGGATTGCGAAGAGGGCGGCGTCATGATCTACCGGCCCCTCCTCGAGTTCGACAAGGACAGGCTCATGGCAACCTGCGAGGCAAACAAGGTGCCGTGGTTCGAGGACCACACCAACACGGATCCTTGCTTGACCCCTCGCAACGCCGTCAGACATCTCGTCGCATCCTACGAGCTGCCCCGGGCCTTGCAGAAGCCCGCCATTCTCGCCTTGGCGCATAGGGCAAGGACGAGGTCACTCCTCGAGGACGCGGAAGCGCATCGGATGCTCGTCCGCGAAAGGGTCATCAAGCATTTTGATCCCAACGCGGGCACACTGCTGCTCGAATTGCCGGCCTTGAGATCGAGGCCGCATCGCCGAAGTCGCTGGCTCGATAAGGCGAGGGACGAGGCGCGGAGACCCCTGCGCAGATCGTTGGCCGCGATTGCGACCCAGAAACTCATTAGCTTCGTCACTCCCGATCGTCACCTTCCCCCCCTGGCCAATCTAGAAAACGTCGTCGACCGTCTTTTCCCGCAACTCTCCCCGACGGCGCAGGCTGCCCCTGGAGGACGTCCCCCAGCCAAGGCCTTCTGCATAGCGGGCATCGTGTTCGAGCCGGTGCTAGGCCCCAGACCGCGCCAGTGGTTCCTCTCCCGCGCCCCGTATCCGTCCAGCCAGCCCCTTCCCGAGCGCAACATGCCGGGCTACCTCAACTACCGGCACGGCGTGTTCAAAGTCAAGGGCACCGACGACGACCAGACGGCTCGACACGGCCACTGGCGCAGCTGGAAGACGGCCAAGATCTGGGACGGCCGGTTCTGGATACGCGTCAGCGGCCGCGTCGCCGCCAAGTTCCAAGTCTTGCCCTTCATGCCGGCGTACTCGAAGCCGTTCAGGACGGCGCTGCCCCGCAGGGACCGAGACCGACTGGAGCAGGTCCTGAAGCACTACGCTCCCGGCAAGGTGCGCTATTCGCTGCCGGCCCTGTACGGGGTCGAGGACGTGGGCGCAGGTCAGCCGGTCCTCACGCTGCTGGCTCTCCCGAGTCTCGGGATCCACGTCCCGGGTCTGGAGAGATGGGTCAAGTACGAGGCCAGGTATAGGCAGATTGATTCATCGCTGCTGGGGCCTGCGAGGAAGGACAGGCCACTGTTACGACGACTGCGGATCCATCGGACGCGACTTTACAAGATACGGAATCCAGCGGCAAGGAAGACAGAAAAACCAGACGCGCAGCGACGCGCGATGAGTTTTACAGACGGATAAGATGGATCAGGCAGACAGCTGCCGCGAATCTGATTGTATTGGATTGTATACCTTCATTATTTTATTTCCCAAGCCTTTGCCACGGTGACCAACAGCCCCTTGGCCCCTCTTCCATCCCCATTTTTTTGAATTTCCAATTTTGTCCCCTCCCCTCGCCTTTTCCGCATCTTTGCTACCTCTACTCTTCGACCACGCTGTGTGCAGCCCCAGTTGGAGCGCGATTGACTCGAATCATGTCAACATTGTACCTGAATTTCCTTGCAGATCTCTGTACCCTCTCTTAGGTTTCGGCGGACCTGAAAGTCTCGCTGGTGCGCGCGCGCGAGCGGGACGCCGACGACCCGCCCACGTCGGCGTCGTTCTTCTGGACGATGTTGGCCGCGGCGTCCCTGAAATACTGCTGGATCATCTCGCAGCCGCAGTTCCCGTGCGCCATGAGCATGTTCTTGAGCATGTAGGCCTCGGCCTCGAGCTCGGTGACCTGCCCGCACAGCCGGCGGTTCAGCTCCTCGAGACCCTCGTGGGTGGAGGTCAGCTTGGAGACGGCCTTGCGCTGCTTGCGGCGGCACTTGCAGGCGGCGATGCGGTTCTTCTCGCGGATGCGGGAGCGCTTGGACTGTGCGGCGGAGTCTTCTCCATCGCCCTGGCCCTGGTCCCCGTCCTGGTCCTGGTCCTGATACTCCTCATCGGCGTTCATAGGAAACATGTCGTCCGCCGCCTCCTCTTCCAGAGGGTGTAGCTCGCCAGAGGGCCCGGCGAAGGCTGTGGACGACGCCGCAGAGGAGGCGGACGCGAAGGATGAGGACGCGGAGGAGGATGCGGCCGCAAGGTCGGGGTGGATGGCGGGCGGCGACGGGCCCCTTGGCATGGGCTTCTGGGTCTGGGCAGGAGACTTGCGCTTTCGCTTGGACGGCGACTTGTCCTGCTGCTGAGGCGACTGGCGTTTCTGCGGACGGCCGCGTTTCTTCGGCTGCGGCTGCGGGACATGCGTCTGCGGATGCGAGAGCGGATGCGCGTGCTGGAGCGGGTGCGAATGCAGTAGCGGCGGGGAAGGCAGCGCGGGGGGCAGGCTGTCCGGCGTGATGAGGCTGGAGCTCCTGTTGCTGATGGAGGGCTGCGAGAAGAAGTCCAGGTCGGGGGAGGTGACCGTCGAGATCTCCTCCTTGACGGCGGCGGAGAAGTGGACAGCGCTCGTCCCAGTGGAGGAGTGGTCCGCCTCGACGGCCTTGCCGACGTCCTCGAAGCCTCCGAGCAGGCTGGGGTCGACGATGGTATCCTCAAGGGCGGCCGTGAAGGAGGGGTCGAGGGGGCCGATGTCGAGGATGTCGGAGTAGGGATCGCCCCAGGGCTGGGTGAAGGCGGGGGCGGGGACGTCGGAGGCGTCCCGGGGAGGGGGGACGAGCCAGTTGATGTTTTCGACTTGCATGTCCATGGTCAACGGGGCGGGGGGGGGTGGGAAGAAGGCGGGAAAAAGGAAAAGGGATGATCAAGACAAGAAAGGAAATGAATAGAAAAAGGAGGAAGACAGGGAAAGAAAGGGACAAGGAAAGAGAGAGAGAGGGGGAAAGAAAGAGAAAGGGAAAGGGAAAGAAAAGGAAAGGAAAGGAAAAGAAAGGAAGAGAAAGGGAAAGGAAGGGAAAGGAAGGGAAGGGAAGGGAAGAAGTGAGAAAAAGCGAGGAAAAGACGAGAGGAAGATCGAGGGAAGAAGAAAGAATTCAGGAAATCATGAAAAGGACGTAATTGATCCGCGCGCTGTTCTCGATAAAGCTGTCACACGACGTGTTGCAGAAGTCGTTCGCATTTGCTGACGATGGACCGGGTGCTCAGGAAAGCTGTTGTCGCTTGCGATGGAGGATCAAGATCTGTCCGGCAGGGCGTTTGTCCGTAGAGAAGACCAAGTAGCCGACTCTGAGGTTTCTTATACGCCTTGAGAAGTTCTCCTTCGCGCAAGAGCGATCTTAGAAGTCGCTACCTACCTAGTAGTACTACCTCTGAGATAGTAGGTAGTAGGGAGCAAGGTAGGTAGAGTAGTAGTACTAAGGTAGCACGGCCAACTGGGAAGAGAAAGGAAAGCAGCCCGAGGCAGCACATTCCTGGGTTGTGGCAAGATTTCCCCAAGCTCATCCGAGGAAAGTGGGTAGGTCGGCGAAAAGGGGGGGGGGGGGGGATCTCTCAAGCTGCCTATCCTTAGTGGCAGTCTCTACGAGTGGTTCTGGAAACAACGCGATCCAGAGCCACCGGCAGGACTCGACCAGTACGTGGAATATTAAGGTATTACTACAAGCACACAGGAAATCGAGGTATAGTATGTAGTAGGCAGTACTGAGGTAGTACGAGCGCTACGAGGTACGAGTTCAGTACGAGTTCGAGTAGTACGACTTAGCAGTGTTGTGTACATGCCAGCCACCCGTGGACCCGGCAGAAGGGGAGAAGCTAAGAGCCGCGACGCGAGAGGACGGCTTGGGGAGCTAGGTAGAGCTCGACAACTTGGGCTGGGAGGACAAGGGCGCCGGCTTGGTTTTGGCGGGAGGCCGTTGTGGGATGTCATTGGAAGGGGGGAAGGCCGGGAAGTTGATAAGGGGGGGGGGGTTAAGTAGTAAAGCCACCACTATCAAGTAGTACTTTGTATGGAGCACTAAGGGTGGAAGAAGTGGGAAAACGGGTGATGGGAAAATCATGTGTGAAGGTATTAGTAGGGGTAAGTACTAATGGGATTTGAGAGGGAGGGAGGGGGGGAGATGGCGGATCTGGGAGAAGGAGTCGGGTTGTACTCGTGAGAGCCTTGATGGGATTTGTCCGGAGATTAGGAGCGGAGGCGGGTGGTGGGGAATACGCATTCGAAGTAATCCATGTAGAGGAAGGATCTCGACGGGCTGGCGGCTACTTGGGAAGATGGGGGTGATCTGGAATGCATTCTCTCGGACGGAGGCCAGGAATAGTAGGTGTTTGTTCGAACGGTCCCCCTATCCAGGACTGGGGTCTCTTGGAGCCGGAAGCCGCATAGAAGATGGTACAAGTACTAGCATTCCTGCCCAGCTGTACATCTGGCTGTTCCCGAGTATACCTATGAACTACTATATCTGTCCATGTGTCGAAGCTGTTGGACTTTGATCACTGGAGCTGTTCGATGTCAAGGGAGACGCGGCGCTGCGTGGCAAGCCGGCCGAGCAGCCGGCTGTCCTGTTCGATAAGCCTGTACGGAGTAGACACGCGTACGGAAGATCAGTGGGAGGGAGATTCGGAGTACGGAGTACTCCGTACATATGGATGCATGCAGAGACGAAGGCTGAAGGCTCGGGTGTGAGAGAGGATGGGCCAGACGAGGGAAGGGAGATGCCGGAGCGGGAGGTCCGGAAGAGGATAGGAGGGGATGGGAAAGGGGGGGATGTGGCTTGACTCTAGCACCGAGGTGCTCGTGTACTCGTACGGAGTACAAGTACTCACGTACTCATGTGCTCATGTACTCATGTACTCATGTACTGCTGCACTGCGAATGCCCGGGCCAAGTTCGAGCACACTGCATGATCACATGATCTGGGAGACCTTCGCCGCTAGAGCCCAGCGCTCAAGGGTTTCCAGCCACCAGTACGGAGTACGGAGTTCGAGCACTGACTCCCGGTGAGAATGATGAGGAGGAACGAGGAGCGAAAGGAGAACGAGAAGGAGCGCGAGGGCAAGAGGTCCGAGATCTCCGAGTCGTCGACGGCACGTGCTTGTGGCAAGGGGAGGGCAGGTGGCGAGGTTGTCGATGGGGAGATGTGGAGATGTGGCTGACCGCGAGAGCCTTTGCCCGATGCGTACAAGGCGGGGCCGGCACTCGCAGCGGTCTGGACCAGGACCACCGCTGGAAGTGGAATTTCGGATCACGGGATGCGGCACGGGGTCGTCAGTGCTCGGTACTCGGTACAGAGTACTTGGACGAGTACCTACTACTACTACCTACTAGTAGTAGTACTAAGTAGTACTCCGTAGTAATGTGTACTACGGAGTACTCCAGACGAGCACCGACAATACCTACTAGTACCTCTAACCGCCTCACCCGGCTTCCCGACCAGCCTCGCTCCTGGGCAGGCAAGCCGCGCAGAGCAGGCAAGATGTTGCTCTGTCCCCATCCGAAGCTCGATGATTCGAGATGTCGTAGTCCGTAGTAACACGGAGTATGGATCTTGTTCCTGCTTTCCCTCAGCCGGGAGCACTTCCACTCTGACTGCTGCACGAGGCATCTCGTGAGTTCCATCTTCTTCCGGGCAGCAGCGAGTTCTCGGCCGCACCTCCCGCGCACCACTGACGCACCTTCCCCAGATTTTCCCATGCAGGTCCGGAGCCTCCCAGGATGCTGAGTCATGCCATCCATCTGCATAGATTCCGTACTCGGTTAGATTACTTAGTTAAGCAAAGCTAAGATAGCGGAGTAAGCGTAGCTTTTATAAAGCTAAGGCTTTGCTTTATTATTAGAGAATTTAGCGTACTACTACTATACTTTTGCGCTATAACCTTTTTTCTAGGCCTTTAATTAGCTCTAGAAAAAAGTTTTGCTTATTTCTTATTAGCTTATTAAAGTTACTATAGAGCAGTAGCTTCTAATTAGCTATAGAAAAAAGTTAAAGGGGGTTTAGATTATTTAAGGTAAGGCGTTTAGCTAAGCCCTTTAATTAGCTAATAAGCTACGTTACTTATAATAATATAGCGTTGCTTAGCTAAGCTGCCTTTTAATTAGCTAATAAGTTACGTAATAATAAGGCGCCGTTTAGCTAAGCTTTCTAATTAGCTAATAAGTTACGTAATAATAAGGCGTAACTAGCATTATAATAAGGCGCTGTTTAGCTAAGCCCTTTAATTAGCTAATAAGTTACGTAATAATAAGGCGCTGTTTAGCTAAGCCCTCTAATTAGTTAATAAGATACGTTAACTATAATACTAAATTTATAAATTTATAAATTATATAAAATTTATTATTATTATTATCCTTATTAACTTAGCTGCCTTAACCTTTTTTTTTTTTTTTTTTTCCTTAACTCCTTAACTTTTTAACGCCTATTGCTTATCCTTACGCCTCTTATTATTATAGTTATATAATATTACGTAAAAACTTTTTCTATAAAAAGTTTCTAAACAATTCTTTTAAGATAAACGAACTACTACTTAGTAACTAAGAAGCAGCTGCTTATATTATTAAGTATTCCTTTTATAAAGAAGAAGCAGCTGCTTATATTAACTCTTCTAGGTATTACATTACTGCTAATAAGAATGTTCTTTAGCTACCTATTAAGCAGCTAACTAAGATTATAGCAATTAGTACGTAGGTTACTATAGTCTAAGGTCTTAGGAGTTAGTAAGGATGTTTATATAAAAGAATAGAATCTTTTTTACTACTAAGACTAATAATATAGTAATTTTAGATATACCTTAAGATTTAACTAAGAAGCTACGTAAAGTTCTTAACAACGAATACGAAATTGTACCTAAGATACCTCTAAAAGGTAGGTTACCTTAGCAATCTTTAACGCTGCTTCTTAAAGAAAATATTATAGTATTTTCTTAACCTAAAGTATAACCTAGCTCTATACTTTAAGATATAAGTTCTTTTACTATATATATTAAGTCTAAAGTATAGCTTTGCTCTATAACTTAAAACGTAAGATCCCTTACTATATACATTAACTCTAAAGTATAGCCTAGCTTTACAACTAAAGATATAAGATCCCTTGCCTTATACGTTAACTCTAAAGTATAGCTTAGCTCTATAACTAAAGATAAGAATTCCCTTACTACCTACGTTAACTCTAAAGTATAGCTTAGCTTTATAACTAAAGATAAGAGTTCCCTTACCGCCTACGTTAACTCTAAAGTATAGCCTAGCTCTATAACTAAAGATAAAAGTTCTTTTACTATATATATTAAGTCTAAAGTATAGCCTAGCTCTATAACTAAAGATAAAAGTTCTTTTGCTATATACATTAAGTCTAAAGTATAGCTTAGCTTTATAACTAAAGACAAAAGTTCTTTTACTATATATATTAAGTCTAGAGTATAGCTTAGCTTATCTATAGCTAAACAAGATAGTAAGGGTCTATTAGCATTGCTTATACGTTATATATAATACAAAGAATCTAAAGAAGCTACTTAATTTATAAGCTTTTAAGCAAAGCAAACTACTTTAGTTTTTACTTACTACAATTACTATATTACTCTTAAGGGTTAAAAGAAGCTTAAGCTGCTTTTAAATGCTCTTTAAGTTTATCTATATTATAAGGTTTATAAAGACAAAGAGTAATTTAAAAGCATAAACTAGTATAAAGCTATACTTATAGCCTTTTGTATTAATTGCTAAGTTTAAATTATTAGAACAGAGATACTTAAGGTTAGTTGCTTTTTATTTATATATATAAACTTAGCTTATACCTATGCTTTAAGCTAAAGCTTTAACTTTATAGCTGCTTATTACTTTATAGAAGCTTAGTACGTTTAGTACTATAACATTAATTAAAGTACTTTGTTTACGCTATTATTTCCTACGTAGTATAGATCTAAACGCTACCTTAAGGACTGCTATAGCGCTTAAAAAGCAGTAGTAGATCTAAAAGGACTACTATATATAACGCTAAGTAGGCAAAGTCTTATTAGCAATACCTTATTTATTATAATTGCTTATTTAAGACATTAAGCTTTTATAGGAGTTTTTTATAAAAGCTTCTTTAAGATTCCTATAAGCTATCCTACTAGTATACCTTATTATACCTCTTAACAGCTCTTAGGTTTATAGTATACTTATACTAAACGCTTTTATAACCTTAACTAATGTTAAAGAGTTTAATAAGGATTAGCTAAATAACTTCTTTTTATATTAATACTATATTACCTTTTACTTTATTAAGGATTTTAATATAAAAAAAGAATCCTACTATACTTATATTGCTAAGCAGCAACCTACTAATAAGACTACTGCTTTAAAGACTACTGCTATAGAGACTATTGTAACTATAGAAGAGTTTACGTAGACTATTGCAACTGTAAAGGAGTCTACGTAAACTATTATAACTGCAAAGGAGTCTACGTAAACTATTATAACTATAAAGGAGTTTATACTTACTCCTACTATAACTAGCAATAACAATAACAAAGACTAAGCAGATTTTGTTTTTATTTATATATTATATAGCAAGGCTTATAATATTAACGCTTAACGTCTTAGTGTTTTAGTATATACTTAATACATTACTAATAAAAGTAAAAAGCAATGTTTTACTAAGTTTTAAGTATATCTTTTCTACTTAAAG
Organism: Escovopsis sp. TC; assembly: GCA_003055185.1. Classification (NCBI taxonomy): domain Eukaryota; kingdom Fungi; phylum Ascomycota; class Sordariomycetes; order Hypocreales; family Hypocreaceae; genus Escovopsis; species Escovopsis sp. TC. The sequence continues at coordinate 3,571,994 of NIGD01000004.1, read as the reverse complement.
AATCTACTTATTACTTAATTCCTTAGACTAGAATTATATAATACCTTTTATAAAACTTATACTAATGCTTATATAAGTAATAAACCCTTTAGTAGTAATCTAAACGCTCTAGTACTTTTATAAAAAGATAAAAGACTACTTAAGGCATAGTAAGTATAGCTTATCTTTTATAAAATTAAGCTTTATACCTAATATAAGTTATACTAGTTTAATTAAGCCTTTAGCTATAGGATTTGTTAAACGTATTAAGCAAGAGATAAAAGATAATAACTTAATAAGCTTTTTTTCTTTAGTAAAGCTAATAGCCTTAACTTTAGCAATATACTAGAACATCTTCTAAAGCTATCTTAAGTAAAAAAGATACTTATTGCTTAGGTTTATATATACGTTTAGGTATATTAATACTATAGTTAATAATATAAGTACTATAGTTACGTTATTAACTTTCTTTACAATATTAAGAAGATATATATATAGCTTCCTCTCCTGCCCTTTAAACTAGATATAATCCTTCTTAAGCTAGCAAATAAGACCTTATAGCTATATATAACACGCTAGTTTAAACGCTAATTTTATATATATTAGGAAGCTGTTAGTTAATAGCTTTATTTCTTATATATAAATTACTTAAGCTACGCTAATATTAAGATTAATAAGGATTAACTTTCTTAACTGCTTATTAATAGAAATATATCTAAGTAGTTAATTACTTAGCATATAAAAGAAGATATTAAGATTAAGGACTTCCTGCTTAATAAAAAGATGCTTTATAAGGATAACTATAATAAAGCTGCTGTTCTTAACTTGCTTATAAATTAGAACGATATAGATCTACTTTATAAAGTAATTATAGACTTAGTAGTTAATAACGCTAATATTTTTGTTTAGCCTTTCCTATAAATGCTTAATGTATAATTAACGCTAATTAATAAGTTTAATCGCTTATAGGCCTTGCTCTTACTTGCCTTTCTATATCTATACTTAATAAGCAAGGTAAACTTTATATAACCTTATATTAAAAGCATCTCTTATAAAGTATATATCTGCTTTACTATAAGGTAAGATAACAGCTAATTTGCTAAGCATCTACGTTTTTAATACGTTGCCTTTAATATACTAATATAACAGTAAGTAAACGTAAAAAGCTCCTTTTATATAAATAAACTTAGCTATAATACTAAGCTTATAGATCTTAATAACTTAAAGGCTGCTTTTATAGATTAAACAGCTAAAGCTTAAGCACTCCTTAGCTTAGTTATAAGATATTCTTTTTCCTTAGATAAAACAAGTACCTTTTAGCTAAGTAAGCGTAAAGGACTTAAGGCTATAATTTATATACTTAGCTGCCTTAGCGCCTTCTTTATGTTTTTTACTACTAATATATACTAGTATAGCTTACAACGCCTTATACTAAGATATAAGGAGTAGTTATAAGCCTCTTATTAAGCTTAAGCTAAGATCGTAATATAAAACCTTTAAAACAATCCTTATATTATAGCCTATTACTTCTACTATTAGTTTAAGACGTTTCTTAAAATAGTCCTTAAGCTTAAATTTAGTATTATAAAGTATTAGTTTTGCTTTAAGTAGTAAAACTAAGGAAGTACTTACGTCTATAGTTTGTTTTAGTTTAAAGATAGCTCCCTTTTTAATCTTACTAATCCTTAAGCTTGCTAGCGCTTTAAGCAATACTAAAGTATATTTATATTAATATATAATCCTTCCTTAGAAGCTCTTGTTACTTATAAGAGCAATCCTTTAATGCTTTTAATTTTAGCATTACTACTCTTTAAAGAGCTTATAATAATTATTAACTACGTATAAAAGCATAAATGCTCTAATAAGTACTACCTTTAATAACGCTAGCTTAGTAAAGATTACTTTACTAATTATAAGCTATACTGCTTCTACTTCCCTTAAGCTTTATATAAAAGTAGATTTATAACTTAGTAGCTTAACCTGCTTTACTATATATTTAATAAGGAAAAGAATAATTCTTTTTTTAATAACTATAACTATCTTATAGTACTTAGATAGAAGGCTAACTATAATATCTCGCCTTATACTAGCATTTAAGCTATTTTTATATATATTATAAAGTATATTAGTAAAAGCAAAAAGAAAAGCAAGTTATTTTATAATGCTATAAAGGCTATTCTTTTTTATATAAGCAGCGCTTAGCTTTTAGTAAGCTTTATTATAAAGTTTATAAATAAGCTTATAACTATATAAAATTAGTTAGCAATAAAGATATCTTATTGTTTTATAGAGCTACCCTTTGCTAAGTACTTATAAGTCTACCTTAATATAGATTATTAACTAGCTTTAGACTAAGTTTAAAGGCAAAGGGTTAATGCCTAAGGCGTTTGCTCTACTTGTTTAAAATATATAAAATACCTTAAACGATCCTTTAAGTAAGCTAATTTCTTATACTTTAACGTGCTTATAATAATAGATATAAGCTATGCTATATAGTACTTATTTCTTTGCGCTAAGGACTAAGTAATTAACTATTATCTTTGCTATAAGTTTAATCTAAAGAAGGACTTATATAAGCAATACTATTACGTAAAGTTAATGCTTTATTACTTATATTAAAGTAAAGAAGATCTATTAGTAGTTAAAGGGGTAGTATTTAAGTCTTTTGCTAAAGCTTTTAAGAGGTGCTAAGACGTCTATAGCATAGATTATCCTAATAATTACTATAGCAACTTCCCTTTCCTTTTTAAAAATAACTTTAAGGCTAAGGATATCCTTAAAAAGGATGCTTTAATAAGCTTTTAGTAAGAAATAGCTTAGATAAGGCTTCTAAGGGATCTTAAAACTAAAGATATTAACCTTTTAGCGAATTAAGATCTTAACTTAGCATATAACTAGCGCTTTTACGTTAAGTAGTATCTTAACTTTCTTAAATCGCAAAAGAAGTATTAAAAGGTTAAGAAGGCTAAGTATATAGTAACTATATCTGCTCTTATGTTAAAAAATAAGTATAGCTATTTAAATCCTAAGCAGCGTTTAGTATATGTTAGGGTTACAACTATAGGATCCGGCACAGCCGCTAAGGGGTCTAGCAGAGCTGTAGTACGTATAATTATCTGTGTTCGTGTTATTGTACTAGCTAAGTACGTATGCTTTGCGTTAGCGATAGCTTTACGTACGTTATCGTGCTGTTAAGGGTTACGTAACAGTAAGGTGTAGGTCCTTAGTCTTAACAACCCCCTCCTAAAAAGGTTACTGTCTTTAGCAACGTATATAAAAAGGGGGTTAATAATATAACTCTAGGGAAAAAGAGGGATAGTAATATGCCTTAGGGATACCTTTTGTCTTCTTTTCTTAGCTCTATTAATTAGTAACATATGTCTTATCTTCTTCCTTTACGATTACCTTTGTGTCTTCTGCCTACGTTTCTCTTTTGCTTAAACCTTTGTACTATCTTAGGGGCGTCTTCTCTTATTAGCTATTCTAGCTCCTATATCGTCGCCTTATAGTCTCTTTACTTAACCTTATACTCCGTTAAGCTATGCTTACGTCTAACCTTTACAATTCTTTAGATTTCTTATCGTAAGTCCTTGTTTTATATAACTAAGCCTAGCTCGTTTACTTCTTTTATTTTAAGGAACATAGGTTTAAGTCGTTTAATACTAATCTTTAGGTACTAGTAAATGTATTCTAGGAGTTTAATTTAAAACTATAGTAAGCTAATTCTTACTGTAATCTTAAACAAGCTAGCTTTATAGTACAAAAGCTTTGTTTATTTATTGATGTAGTAACCTCCTTTGCTTAGCTTATTAAGTTTAACGTATACTAGGTTTCCTTTGTTTAGCGCTAGTAGCTTAGTGTATTAGCAGTTATAGTAGATTTTTATTTTTATAACTACTAATTATACTACCTTTTATACGTCCTTTCTTATTTATTATATCTGCTTAACTAATTCTTTACAGTTAGCTAGGGCTGTGTTTTTATATAGGTTAAGGTTTAGGAAGGAGCGTAGTTGCTAATTATATAAGAGTTTAAACAGCGTGTACTAGGTTAATGTGTAGGGCGTGGTATTAACGTAGTAGACGATGTATAGCAGCAATGTTAGCTAATCCCTTTAGTTATAGTAGGCGCTAACTAAGGTTTATAAGCTATAGATAAGTGTTTATATCGTTCTCTTAGACTGTTTATTAGCTTACTAATAGTACGCTACGCTAGTATACGCCTACGTCCCTGCTGCCTTATACAGTGCTCGCTAAAGCCCTAAGACAAGTTTTAGATCTATGTTATAGACAAAGATTACTAGCATTCCTTAATCTAGGTATATAAGCTAGACGTATTCTGCTGCTTACTGTTTAGTATCCTACGTCGTTTTCTTAATTAATATATAGATATACTTAGTAAACTTATTAGTAATAATAAGTATTATGTTTTTGTTTTACTATAACGTTAAAAGGCTAAAGATAAAATTAAGGCAAAGAGTAAAGATTAGCTCCCTTAAGGTCTTAATAGCTTATATATTGCTATAGAGCAAGCTATAACGTAGCTTAGCTTTTTAGCAATCTATATAGCGCTTAATATACTCTGCTAATCGTTTCTATAGGCTATTATAGAAAAAGAATCTCTATACTATTACATATAATTAAGCAATGTTAGCGTAAGCCTGTTAGTTGTATAAAAAGTAGTATATTTTATTTATTATTAATGTTAAAATGTATAGGCAGCAATTACTATCGCTATAGTAAAATAGCAAGCTTAATGTATAACATAGAGTAAACTTATCTATCTATAGGTCCTTAGTGCTAAGGCAGTTCTTAAGGTTATAGTATACTAAGCGAAAGGTTTAGTTACGTCTTAGGGCTTCTACTAGTTAGCGTTAAAAGGCCTTTAAGAAGAAGAGGCGCTAGTTAAGCAGCGCGTCTATATCTGTCTAGGTCGCTGTGTCTACTAAGAATACTATGTAATCGTAGACTAAGACTAGCAGCTCTTTCTCTGTTGCTAAGGCAACGTTGTCCTTTATCTCGCTAGTTGCCTTAGTAACTCTATTGCTTATTGTTGCTATCTATAATAGCGCGTCTACGTTTATATATACGTGTTCTTGCTAATAATAGATAGTAATCTAAAGCTTTTATTTTTTAAGGAATATACGCTAGTTATTTAACCTATAACAGCCTTTGCCTCTTTACGCTGTCTTGCTGTAGAACGCGTCTTAGATAGCTATATAATTAGTAACTACGTTAATCTACGTATAGTCTAGATAGTACGTTAACTTCTATAAGGCTTACACTAACGTACTAGTTTTAAGCTTAGTTACTTAGTAATTTTTCTTAGCTAGCGTTAAAGCCTTAGAAATAAATAATATAAGCTACATTAAACTATCCTCTTATTATTAATGCAAAGCAGCGCTATAACCGCGCTCTTTTAACCTGTCTACGTAGAGCTTAAAGGGCTTCGTAAAGTCTAAGAACGCTAAGTAGACAGCCTTGTATAGCTGCTGCTTAAGTGTTTCTTAGGCAGCTTTCGCCTTCTCTTAGATTCCTATTTGCCTTTTGTTTTCTATATAGCGTTTATCCTTTTCTACCTAAGTAGGCGCGCTATTAACGTTTTCTATAACAAGTACTTTAGCTTTTGTAATAAAGTTATCCTATGCTAGTTGCTTAACAAAGGCCTTCCTTAGCCTAAGGGTCTTAAAGGCGTAAAGCAGCTTAGCAATTGCAGCGTAGCCTTTTACGAAATTTTAATAGTAGCCTATAAGGCTAAGTCCTTGCTTAAGGGCCTTAAGCGTTATAGGCATCTAAAGCTTACGAATCGCTACTGTTTTTTCTTCTATAGTGCTAAGTCCTAGCTAAAAGACAAAGTAGCCTAAAGCTTTTAAGCCCTTTTACGTAAAGTAGTACTTCTTAAGGGAAAGCATATAACCTACCTTATTAAGTACCTTAAGCACTAGGTTAAGGTGCTAGATATGCTTATTAATAGTCCTAGAGTAAACTATAATATCGTTAACGTAAACAACAACAAACTGCTATAGATATTACTAAAGGATTATTTCTATTCTTTATTAAAAAAATAGTAAGCTATTAATAAGTCCTATAGACGCGTAGGTTAAACGTTTAAGGCCTTAGTGCAGGGTAACAAAGGTTTATTTTTATAGGTTATCCTCCTTAATCTCCTAATAGTAAAAACCTTAAAGGAGGTTAAGAATTAAGAAAACAGAACTGCTTTATAGGCTTGCTAAAACATCTTCTTGCTTTAGCAGCAGATAAGCATGCTATATAATCTTAGTATTTAACTAGCAGAGATTAACTACTATACGTAGCTTTAACTTACGCTAAACGATAAAAGTAAGGGCAGCTATAGGATAGATTTGCCTAACTAGTACTAGTTTAACGATGCTTATAGCTCGTAAAGGGTTAACGATGCTGTCTAAGGCTTGCTTATCGTAGATGCTAAGGTTATAGGGTCGTTAACAGAGGTTTAATAGATTAGCGTTAGCTTTATAAGGGATTAGCATCTTAATGCTATCTATAAACTTCTATACTTTTAACCTAAAGAGTGTTTAGTGCTAGCGCAATATATCTACTACTTTCTCTTAATGCTTTAGGCCTTAGCACGCCTTAATGTCTACGGCAGCGAGGTTAACTCCTTTGCTGCTTAGGTTAATAGCTAACTTTAGGTAAAACAGGTAGCTGTTTAGATACTTAGCGTCCTTTAGGTCTTTTAGGGGAAAGTCTAAAGATTATAACAAGTTAAATAGTAAAATAGCAGCTTTAGCGTTAACGCAAAAGGTAGCTAGCTATAATGTTTAATAGATCTAGCGTAGATGCCTTATAACTATTCCTTTTAGGATATAGACTAGAGCTAACCTAAGGTTTGCGACGTATAGGTAGCTTTCTTAGCTAGTAATAATAAAACCTATAAATACCGTAAACGCTAGGCCGGTAAGGTTAGTAAAGGTCTTAGATTGTATAGCATAGCTATTAGCATAGACAAGGATAGTTTTTATTACAATTAGTACTGCTATACTAGATCTAAGAGGGATAACTACTTCCTTTGCTGCTTATACTAAGAATTTTCTTTTACTTTTCTCTGCTTACTTTGCTACTGTTAGCTAAATGTTATCTCTGTCTACTGTCTTTAGTTAATCTAGCCCTTTCTTGCTACCTTATGTAATGTTTAGTACGTTTAGCTTTAAGAATAAGACACTAAGCAGTAGGTAGCAAAAAAGTTTATTAACAATAAAGCATTTAGTACGTAAGCGCAGTAAGCAGCCTACTTTAGATTTAAAGTAAATAACAATGTTAGCAACAGTATAAGCAACTAAGCCTCCTTTACTAATTCCGCTAATATGTAGCAGTTTATTAAAGGTTTTTTTAGTTGCTTATAAGAAGTGTTATAAAAGAATAGATTAGTTAATAATTAATATAGCAGAGCTAGTGTTTATAAGTACCTCTATACATCTATCTATATAGCAATAGACAACTTTAAGATTTATATAAGCTTATATCTTGTTTACGTTTATGCTAACGGAATAAACAATAGTTGCTTTTAAATGCGCGTAGTTTAGGACTAGGCTATCTAATGTTACAGCTAGTAGAATGTTTTGTATCTAGCTTAACTGTAAAGAAGGATATTATAATAGATATTTAGTTATACCTTCTTTTTCTTTAAGCTTCGCTCCCTATAGCGCGCTCTTAGCTAGCGTCTACTTGCTTATTTTACTAGTTTAGCAAGGGCCTTAGCTGTCTTAGATTAATCGTCGCTGTTATTAGACGTTAAGCCGTTAGCGTTAAGGTCTAAGGCTAATAGCTAGTTGCTAAACTTATCCTTTGTCTTAGTATAGAAGACTTTTAGCCTAGTCCTTTAGTTATACTATTTAAAGAAGTTTAAGGTTAACGAGGTAAACTTACTAAAGGCTTTGTGTTACAGTTAAGGTAACTAAGAAGCTTAGGCTAAGGAGTACTAAGAGTTTTTGCGCTTTACTTTTTAATAAAAAGGCTTATTCTTATCTTATTAGCTGTCTTAATTACGTCTTCCTTTAAACTAGTTACAGTTAGCTTTATAGGCTTACTGCTGCTGCTGCTGCTGCTGCCGTTGCTACTAGATCTAGTTCTCTTATAGGTTCTTAACTAACGCCTATAGCGTAAAGATTTAATTTATAAATTATTACTAATTAGCTCTAGCTAAGTACTCCTTTAACGCTAGTTAGGTTTTAATGTTATTAAGGGTTAGCTTATTAGTAGACTAATTAATAAGCTTAGCGAGACATAGATCAATACTTATAATAATCCTATAAACGATAGTATCCTCTATTATATCTTTAATCTTATTATATAGTCTTAATTTCTAATCGATGTATACTTAAAGCGATAACGTTCCTTCGTTCTTAAAGGAATAGTAGAGTTAGTTAGCTTAGATTATAATTAAGCTACAGTCCTTATAGAAACGCTAACTAAGGAGTCTTTTCTAAAGTTAAAAATTAACTAGTAGCCTTCCCTTTGTCTTTAAGGTTAGTAACTAAAACTAAACATATCTATTAGACTTAAGCTTAGAAAGGATACCTAGGACTAGCATGTCTAAGATAGCTTGCTTACTATAACGATAGGCAAGGAAGTTAAGGTTAGTAACGTATACTTTAATTAAGGTTACTTTAGTATTAAGGCTAAGGATATCTAGTTTAAAGTTAACGTATAGATAGTTGCTGTTATTATAGCAAGAACGTCTACTCCTATTATTCTTATAGCAGCTTAATACGTCGTACTGTTTAGTTCCCTCTAAGAGGCTGTTAAGTATATAGGTAATGCTGTCTAGATCTTTAACTAATAGAGTAGCAGCTAAGGCTACGTTAGATTAGCCCTTATCCTTTTGTTCCTTGTTTTCCTTATTAAGTTTATAGATAACCTTAGCTACGATGCTTATAAGGTTAGTACGAAATACCTTAGGACGCTAAGGGTCGTTAAGTTTCTTTTTAACAAAGGAAAATAAGAGCTTTTATTTATAGATAGGTAATATCCTTATTATAGTTTTAGTAGCAGCTATAGCTAATAAGGGTATAACGTTATAATACTCTAAGAAATTCTTCTTTTTAATGCCTTTATAGATAATATTAATTAAAGCAGCGTTATAGACTTATTTAGAACGTAGGTAAGGTAAGAATTCCTTTTATTTACTAAACGATTTAACGGATTTATTATCTCTAAAATCTCCTATGCTTACGCTATTTTTAGAAGCTATATTAAAGTAAAAGCTAATAAATAGTAAGCTAACTCTATTAATAATATTATTTATTAAGTTTAGCGTCTCTAGTTGTTAGTCTAAGATACCTATTAGCAATAGTAAAGGACTATAGGCTGTGTATAGCAAAGACAAGAAGCTAGGAATGTTAGATAAGGATGCTTTATTAACGTTGTCCTTTTACTTGTTTACTTTACTAGGTTGTGTTTCTAAAGAATCTTAAGGCTATATAATTACTAGTACTAGCTATTATTAAGTAGTAGGTAGCAATATAGCTTATTCTACTTCTATAAGTTAAGGAGTATAATCTTTAGCAAGAGCTAAGCTAAGAAGTAAAAGAAGGAGTAAGTGCTAGCTTAGAGTTAATAGCTTAATAGAGGATACAGTAGTAAAGCCTTGTACTATAGTTAAGTTAAAGAGGTTAAGCGTCTTATTAAATAAAGGTTAACGAGCGTTAACTATGCTTGCTAGCTAGTTAAGCAATTTAACGAGAGCGTTAAGAAGAAGGGCTTAAAGTAATCTTTTTTGTAGGGCTTTAGGGGCTTAGGTAAAAGAGGGAAGTAAGGAGGTAAAGGTAAGGCAATATTAAGTTTAAAATAAGGGGATAAGCAGAGGTATAAAGGTAGAGTTGTAATAGTAGCTAAGGGAAAAATAGTAAAGGGAGCAGTAAACCTTAATAAGCAACGGCGTATTAATAGCTATAGGATCTCTAAGGTTTCCTACTGCTACGTTGTATACAATAGGCAGTAGTACTACGTTCTATACGCGTGCCTACCCCTTTAGCAACAACGCTAAATTGCTATAGCTAGTAGGAGCGTTAAAAAGGATATTATTAGCTCTTTCTAGCTTAGCGTAAGGTACGTTAAGCGCGTTAAGCAGGACGTCGTTAGTCCTCCTGTTAACAGCTATCTTAAGCAACGCCTTTTTAGCTAAGGTATACGCTCTTTATTTCCTAAGAGCAGCGTTAAATAAACGCTTACTTTATATTTACTTAATTAAGTAGTTAGTATAAAAGGTTTTTAATAGGAAGCAACGTTAAAGTTTACGTATCGTAAAGCGTTACGCTACCTTTATTTTGCTATTAGCGAGCGCGTCTTTAGCGTAATAGTGCTTAGATTTAATAAAGCGTAGTAAGCTTTTTAAGAGGATAGTAATATTATCTTTAAATAGCCTAGCTATAGCAACAAAGGTTAGCGGATTGTAGTTATAATAGGTCCTTAGATTATACTATTAAAGCCGTTCGCAGCAGTTTCTTACGCGTTTTTATGTTTAGCTTAAGGAGGTAGCTTAGCGTTTAGTTATAGTTAGAGTTATTAGAGCTTTTAGCTATAGAAGTATTAGTAATATAAAACGTAATGTTTTGCAATAGCTTTAAGATTTTTTAGCAAAGCAAGAAAAAAAAAAATTTTTAAGGAACTAGGTATTGCTACTATATTAAGGTTATAACTATAAGATCTAGCATAGCTGCTAAGGGGTCTAGCGGAGCTATAGTACGTATAATTATCTGTGTTTATGTTATTGTACTAGCTAAGTACGTGTACCTCGCGTTAGCGATGGCTTTACGTACGTCATCGTGCCGTTAGGGGTCACGTGACGGTAGGGTGCAGGTCCTTGGTCCTAACAGTATATTTGCTTTTTGTTTAGTATTTAAGGTAGTTACTTAAGCTAAATAATTAGGATCCTAAGCCCCTTTAAGTTTAAGTTAATAGGCTAGGAAAAACTAGTAAGTTCTTCTTAATTAAGGTAATCTTATTAAAGCTTAAGGAAATATATAGTATACGTACTAGCAGAAACAAAGACTTAGTTATCTAAAGTACTTTTACTAGTATTACTACAAATAGCATTAAAAGTATTACTCTTTACGCGCTACTATGTTTCTTAATCTTAAGGGGTACTAAGGAGGAGTTACTACTGCTTTCTGCTATAGAGTCCTTAAACCTTTAGAATAAGCTTTACTACGTATACTATCTTATTATTAATAAGAAATTAATAATTAAGTTATAAACTATAAAGAACATTAATACGTAACTTTAGTAGATCTTCTTAGATCGCTAAGATTAATACTTTAGTAGTCTTAGTATTCTTTTGCTTAAAGACTTCTATTAACTCCCCCTTATAATAAAGAAACCTTTCTTTTCTTAAAAGCATTTATTAAACGTAACTAAGCTATCTAGCTTTAACGTATATTAGTTATTTAATATAATTGTTAAACTAAAGCAAGTTGTTTATTAGTAAGGGGATAATTAAGCTTTTTTTTAACTTGCTCTTTAAGGTCTTTAACTTAATTAGCTAACTGTTAAGGGCTAGGAGCTTTTTTATATATAAGTATAGTTAAAACTATCTTTTGCTAAGGTTACCTTATTTAATAAAGCTATTTATATTTATTCTACGAATATGTAAGTTAATAAATATAACTTAAGGCATATAAAAAGTCTTTAATAGCTATACATTTACGTTAAAGCAGAGAATACTAGCTATAATGCTTATATAGTTAAGGCTAGTACTGTTAGCAACTTGTATTAGTTACTCTATTTGTATATAAGCGCTTAAGTAATGCTCCTTAAGAACTTTTAGACTATAGTTAGTTTTATTAATAAGGCAATTAGCAAGGTTTATAATATTTCTTAAGACTTTAACGTTAAGGATCTTTGCTTACTATTGCTAAAGGTTATCTTTGTTTAATTTAATTGCTATAGCAGTCCTTTTTATTTTTAAGATCTAGATTTAGCAAAGGTTATCTTAATATTTTAATTAATAAGAAACTTTATAAAGCATAACTTTCTTTATACTTATACTTAATTTCTATTTATAATAGCGTTTAGTATTATAGTATATAAGTCTTAAGGGGCAACTCTTAAAAAAGCAGTAGTAGATCTTTTATATTATAACTTTTTGCTAAGTTTAAGCTATATAATAGTATTATAAGTAAAAACTTTTTAAAGCATTATGTTTAATATTACCTTTAATCTTTAAGATATATAATATACTACTTAAGGCAGAGGGGATATATATATTATAGATTAAGAACGCTACGCTACGTAAAGAATAAGACCTACTTAATATATATAATTTATAGAACGATAAATGCTTAGTTTAGTTAAAACCTTTACTACTTCTTTTACGCTTAGAATTAGCTACACTAGTCTTTTATATACTATATAAAGTAAAACTATACCTTTACCCCTTTAAAGGCAGAGATAGGAGGCGTAGTACTGCCTCTAAGACTAGCCCTACCTTTAATATAGCTTTTAAGAACGCCTTTGCTTCTAATGCTACCTCTAGCTCTATTCCTACTTTTATAAAAACTGCTTCTTAGAATACGCCTACCTCTTATATAGCTTCTAATGCTACTTTTATCTTTAGTACTACCTTTATCTTTAGCGCCTCTTTTATCTTTAGCGCTGTTTTTACTTCTATTCTTAGTCCTATAAAAACTACTTCTATAGAAACTACTTTTATCTTTAGCGCTACTTTTATTTTTAGTACTATTTCTACCTTTATTCTTAGTCTTATAGAAACTGCCTTTAAAGAAACTGCTTTTATCTTTAGCGCTGCTTTTATCTTTAGTACTATTTTTATCTTTACTACTGCTTCTAAAAAGACTGCTTTTATAAAGACTACTTCTATAGAAACTACCTTTAAAAAGACCGCTTTTAAAGAAACTACTTTTATTTTTAGCGCTACCTTTATCTTTAGCGCTATCTTTACCTTTATTCTTGCTCCTATAGAGACTACTTTTATAGAAACTGCTTTTATCTTTAGCGCTGCTTTTATCTTTAGCGCTATCTCTATCTCTACTGCTGCTTTTATAAAAACTACTTCTATAAAGATGTTAAGGTCTGATGCGTATAGTATAAGAAGCTTAATTCCTTTCTATCGAGATGCTCTTGTAAGCCTAGGTATATACTCCGTATCTCTCTATAGCTTTTCCTATAACATATACCTCCTATAGAAGATATAATCGTCTTAATTATTAGGCTACTGCTAACTCGTTGCCTCTTTATTCCTCTTTAATACCTATTTATTTAGTTCCCTTATACCCTTAATAATTTATTTAAATTTACGTAAATAGCTTTTTATACTAAACCTTTGTCTCTATGTCCTTAAACATACTTAACCTTTAATCGTAAAAGCACTCTTTAATCTAGGCGCTAATAACGTATAGCGCAGTTCTACGATCCCTGCTAAAGCAAGCTGCTAGCGTTTATACCTCTTAGAAAACTATCTTTATTAGGTTAGTAAGGCTCTACAATCGCCTAGCTATCTACTGCTTTTATACTATTTAAGTTACTTTTATTCTATCCTCTTAATTATCTTTTATAAGTTATACTAGTCTATCTTAGCCTTAGAATATTGCTTATATATATAAGATCTGTTTAGCGGTTATAAGAAGTACTATAATTCTTTCTTTTATAAATATCTGCTACGCTGTCTACTCTTTGTCTTCTTATACGTTTATTATTTTATCTAGCTATATCTTATAGGCTACTATAGCTTACTTCTTTATTAGTATCTTCTTAAACTTAACTATTCTTTTAACTAAAGGCGTAACTCTTATGTGTTATCTTTACGTTCTTTTATATTTCTTTAGCTTTATTAAAAGGGCTAGCTTATTAGTATCTTCTTTACGCTCGTTAAGACTAACCTTAGCTTTGTTAACTAAAAGCGCTAGCCTATTATCTATATTAAAGTTATTGCTTATAGCTATTGCTTTATCTACTAATTAGTAGTAATATTCTTAGAAGTTAATCGTAATACTAAACACCTTATAGTTGTTTTTCTTATAGCTATACGCTACTGTTTAAAAATAGTAAAGTATATTTATCTTAGATATATATTACGTAATCTTATTTAAAGATTTATAGTAAGTATAACAAAAGTAGAGCAAGATAGCAACGTAGGCTAGCTTTAGCGCAAAAAGGCAGTAGACGTACTTTAAGTCCTATGTATAAGACTATATAATTTTTAGCTTATAATAAACGTTTTTATATCCTTACTACATAGAGATAGTTTAAGTAGCTAACACTTAACTCTTAACTGCTTTATATACGTAGGCGTTAAAACAGTTAGTAATATTAGTATAGTTAATATAGTACACGCTAAATAGCGCTTCTATAACTTGCTTATAAGCTTTACGCTACTCGTTTAAGCCTATTAAGGGTAGCAAGTCTACTGTTAAGTAGGATGTTTAATTAAGGCGCGCTAATAGGTTATTAAAGTTATTAAGCTTAAAAAGCGTAGGCGTATTAGTATAAAGGGCTACTGCTATAGCTACTACTATAGATTAGCAATAGCGTTATAAAGGTATAATAAATAAAAGCAATGTATAGTTAAGAAGAAGGAGGGTAATTAAAGTAAATACTAAAAAAAGTAAGAAAAAAGAGCAAAGATAAAAAGAAAAAGAAAAGAAAAGAAAAAGGAAAGAAGGAAAAGGAAAGGTAGTAAACGAAGATAGCTAAAGCTATATAAGGTTAAGAGTTAGTATAAGAGAATAAAATTTAAGGAAACGAAGGGAAAGGGAAGGCAGTTGCTAAGAAAACAGCAGCTTAGATAGGTAAATAAGACGCGTTAACTTGCTTCTTGCTATAAGATTTCTATAGCAATGTTAGATTTTATTAAAGGCGCGTATTTATAACTATATAAGCGCTAAAGTAGGTTATCTTCTTTAAAGTTAGCTAGCACTATTGCTGCTATTAGTAAGAGCTTTTTACAATAAACCTACTAGTTATACTTAGCGCTAAAGCTTTTTTAATAAATAAGGTACTCTATTACTAGGTGCTTTGTTTACTTATTAGTATATGCTTTAATAATCTTTTTAACCTCTTACTGCTCTTAATCGTTAACTATAACTAGTCTAAGCAAACTCTTTTAGCGACTAAAAGGGTCTATGCTTAAAGTAGAAAACAGATAAGCTACTAAGATTATGTTATAGACTTACTACTTAGCAGGCAGGTTAAGTCAGTAGGCTAAAGGCCCTACTTGTTCTACTACCTTAAAGGGGCTAGCGCGCTACTAAAACTACTTATAAGGCAGCTTTCTAAGCAAATAGTAACTTTAATAAAGTCTTAGATATACTTCGTTGCTTAGTTAAAACTTAACTTAACAATGTTATACATTATACTAGTCTTTAGCTTATATAGCTGCTAAATTAGCAAGTAAGCTAGCTTCTTTAGTATAAAGGCTATAGAGCGTATTAAGCGCGTCTTAATCTAGACGCGTTGTCTTTAAGACTAGATTATTAACTAATTTCGCTAAATAGAAGCTATATATAAGTTCGTTTAGCGATTAGCTAATAAAGGCTAATAGGCTATTGTTAAAGGAAAATTGCAAAGCTAGGATAATTTTAATCTATAGTACCTTTAACGTAGCTATATAGTAACAGATTATAATCTTTACCGTTTAGTTCTTCTTCTTAAAGGCGCTGTCTATCTATAGATAGTAGCTAGTACTAAACGCTAGCTTTGTTTTAACTATCTTAAAGATTACTTTCTAAAAGTTAGATATTAATTTGCTGTCTTTGTTAAAGATAATTACTTTTAAAATGCCTTAGTTATAAAGGTATAAGAGTTAAAGAAGCATAGTAGCTTAATTTTAGGCTATATATCTTATGCTACCTAAGATTAGTATTATCTTCTATAAAAATTTATAGGATACTGTTAATAGCACGTCTAGTTGTTTTAGCTTATCGTTAAGCTTTTAAAAGGATTTCTTTAGTACTACTAAGGGCAAACTAACTATAAAATCTATAGTAACTATATAAAAAAGCACTAAAAGCGTTAAGATTAGTTATAGCTTGCTTAAAGGTTAGAGTTAATTAGTATAGTTTTATAAACACTTTTAATAGTACTTAATATATTTTCTTATAGCTTATGTCTTATTAAAGAAGTTAAAACTATATAAAGCTTTAATTATCTTTGCTACGCTAGCGTAGAATTCTAGATTATATACTATCTTAAGCAATGCCTTTACGTACGCTAGTAGAACGCAGAGCCTCCTCGTTCTATCTTATTTAACGTAGTACATAAAGCTATTAATAATAATAAACAAAAGTAATATAGTAAAATCTAGGTCTTTGCTGTCTATCTAAGCTATAACCTTCTTTTAGTAAGCAACTTTATTATAACCTTTCTAGAACTCTTCCTTAAGGTTATTGTTTATATATATCTTTAAGTTAGCTGTTTCTTTTATAGCATTAGCTTAGATATTATTAAGCTCGTTAGCGTTTTTAGAGTCCTTAGGTAGTACGTCTAATGTTAAGAGGCGTAACAGTACGTTTAGTATAAGGTTTATCTTTCTAAGGATATAGTAGACGTTAAGGTTATAGCTGCTAAAGAAAATCGATGCTAATATAAGTCTTAGGTTTAATTTAATAATATTAAACGTTGTTATACTATTGTACTTAACTATCCCTTTTATTATAGAGTAGTTTATTAAAACCTTAATTAAAAGCGTAGTTAATTATAGCATAACTCTTAGCTTTTAGCAGCTTTAAACTAAATAAGCAACCTCTATCTCTGTTAAGTAATATCTTGTTTTTATACTTTTTATTAGTTAGCTAAGGAATAAGACTAGCTATACTTTGTTCTATAGAACTATTCTTTTGTCTTATTTATTACCTTTTAAGTAAAATATAAAGGCTCTTATGCCTTTGCTGCTAGCGTTTATCTTAAGAAATAGGAGTTATTAAAGGTTTTAGTAATAAAGCTGTATTTTAGTAGTAAATTTTAACTATAAAATGTTAAATAATTCTTATTCTACTGCTAATAGTTTAAAGGATACTTTAGATACTTATAGCTATTAAGACCTTTTGTTGCTATTTAAATTTTTGCTTAACTCTTTAATTACTATAAGCAACTTCTTTTTTTTCTTTTTAAAGGGCGCTAATTTTTCTATAAACTTATATATAAATTGCCTTAAGAAGGTTACTATTCTTAAATACGTCTTAAGATCTACTAAGGTTTTAAGGTACTTAATTTTCTTTAGCGCTTTAATTCTATCGTTAGTCGTTAATAGACTAAAGGCGTTAACTTAAAAGCTAAGTAGCTTAATAGAATTATAGGCGTAGAAGGATTTCGCTAAGTTTATTACTAATTGCTACTATTAAAATTAAGAAAAAACCTTATATAAATAGGCGTAATAGTCTTTAAATAAGTTGCTAAAGATTATAATATTATTAATATATACATATATAAAATGCTATATATTAAAGAGTTACTAGTCTATAAAGCGTTAAGCGTATACTAAACTGTTTTTAAAGCTTATAATAACTATATAAAAGCGTTCTAGACTATAGGTACTAGAAATATATATTTAGTTTATATAATCTATTTAAATTAGTAACTAGTAAAAGAATTAAGACGCATTTAAGATAGTTAGGTAGTGTTTCTTATAAACCTAGCTAATAATTTCTTCTTATATTAGCAATAGGTATACGTCTAGGACTATAATGCAATTAAGTTTACGTAGGTTAACTACTATATATCTTTTTCGCTTACCTTTTACTGTTCGCTATACTATAAAAGTAAGACTTACGAAAAGGCATAGGGATTTTATCTAACTAACTTTACCTTATAAGTACATTACGTTTAGTTTCTTATCTAAGAACTTACGGTCCTTAAGCCCTATAAGGTATAGTCTTAAGGTAAACACCTACTTTTACTAGCTATTAACTAAGTTAATATATATTTTTTTTTCTTTTAGTATTAAAATAACTCCTTTTTTACGCTAAATATTAAATAACTTAGCAAGCTACTTAAACTTTTTAGCTTGCTATAGATCTACTATATAGATTTAGACTTTGTTTTTAATAGTAATTTCTAGTACGTTTATAAGCTTTGTTGTAATACCTTTCTTGCTTACTACTACTTTTAGAATGTTTACTAATCTATCTTAAGCATTGTCTTTGTTAAGCGCTAGCACTTATCCTACTATTAGATCGTTTAGGTTTACTTTTATTAACTTATTGTTTAATTGTAAAGTAAGTAAGGTATAGGCCTAATAATTAGAGATTTGCTTATAGTTATTGTTATTATAGTTACGTATAACGCTTAGCTATTATATTTAGGACTACTAGATAGGCTTAGGTTTAGCGTTAACTACAGTTGTTTAGCTGTATTATAGTTATATACTGTTTATATTAAGAGTAAAAACTTAGTTAAGGACCTTTAGTATATCTGCTATAAAGTAGTACGTTTTTAGGTTCTTATATTAATTAGTACATAGTAAGTATTAATATAAGACTAGTATTTGCTTTATTATATATAAGGGAATAAACTTATTAAATGCTAGTATAACTCTTATATTTACTATGTTTAGTCTCTTTAGTATATTAAATTATACTTTAATGTCTAAAGTAGCTTTAATTATAAAGCGTCTTTTTAAGTAGATAATATTAATACTAAACTTAGATAAGAAAGGGGTACTAAGGAGGAGATTAAGGCAAAGGGTATTTATAACCTACGCGTCTACGTAGAAATAAGCAAAGAGGTCCTTATTGCTTTGTTTCTTATAAACATAGAAGTTAAAAGCAGCTCTTTTTATTAATTATACTTATCTACTAATTCTTAATATAGTTTTTAGTATTAACGCTATAAAGAAAACTATATTAGGCAAGTAAGTCTTTAGCTATCCTTTGTCTATTAGTATATTTAAGCATCTAGTGTTTAATGCTACTATAAAGTCTTAGTTACGTAAATTAAACTAAATCTTTATTTTAGTATAGTAGTAGTAAGCTAGCTAAAGCGCCTTGCTAACTTTATACGCTTTAATAACCTAATTTTAGCGAAATAGTAGTTTAAGTTTAACGTAGTTATTACTAAGGACATAAGCTATTAGCTTTGTCTAAGACAAGAATTCTATGCTATACTTTAGACAGTGCTTATTAAAGTTTAAGCTTTATACTATAGTTTATAGAAGTAGCTTAAATAAGATAAAGGAAAGGACTAGTTATATTACTAGATAAAAAGGTATAAAAAAATAAGTAGATAGCTTAGAAAAGTAAGCAGAAAACTTAGTTATATTCTTAGCAGTAGTATCTAAGGAATACTTAGTATTGTTTTCTTTAGCAAAAAAGTTATTAATAAGCTTAAATCTATTAGCTTTTAATTATTATTCTATCTCTTTTACGCCTTTGCTGTTTAGGTCTATGTATACGTTATAACTACTCTTAGTAAAAAAGGACTACTTACTTTTGTCTTAGCGCTAAAAGGCTTAAGGCACCTAGAGTTAGTAACAGTAGTTGTTAAAGCAGCGTTGTTAGTTATTACGTAGATAAAAATAGCTGCTTTATATAATACAATCTAGTAAAAGGCAGCAGTAAAGGGAGGCGTTATCTTAGGAGTTAAAGTTATAGTTGCTACTAGTAGATAAGCTACGTTTACTATAGAAGTTATTATAAAATAGATCTTTATTACGTAAGTTATTGTTTTGTTTATTGTTATACTAATATATAGAGTTAATACTTCTTTTATTGCAAGTACCTAAAGGTTCTACGTCTAAGGAAAAGAAGCCTTAGCTAGTTTAAAAGGATTTTATTAAAGCAGTATTAAACAAGACTACTGCTACTAAAGTACGTTGTTATACTTACTGTTTCTTTTTAAAGAAGTTAATAAATCTGTTTAAGGTAAAGCCTTTAGCAAGCTTAATAACTAGCTCTTAGAAGGAGGGGTTAATATAGATATATAGCTAAGATAACTATTAATCTTCTTAGTTAAAGCTAGCAGCTTAAGCGATATAGACAAGCTTAGACGCTTATTCCTTAACGCTATAGCTGTTTTTAATATTATTAGTAGTATAGTTAAGGGTTTTAAGGAAAGCGCTAGCTTTAACCTTATTTAAATAGAACTAGGTAGTTAACGCTATAATTTACTTATTAATAAATATTTTTATATTTTTATACTATTTGTAAGTTATTACGCTAATCTACTAACGTTAAGCTTAGCTTTATAAAAAGGAAAGGATTCTAAGGCAAATAATCTTATATCTCTCTAAGGTTATAGCGTTATTATAAATACTATTAGTAAATATATTTACCTATTGCTATATAGTATTATTCTTAGCTAAACTAATATTAAAGACGTTAAGGTTATTGTTTTTGTTTAGATTAAAAAAACTAATATAATTAATCTTTTAATTGTTATAGGAGCAGCTACTATTACTGCTATTGTTGCTACTGCTAGTACTACTATTAGTAGTATCCTGTCTAATGCAGGCCTCTGTTATAGCTGTAACTATAGCTAAAATAGTAGTACTAATAAACAAGAACATAAATCTATTAAACTAAGCATTAGATACTACTAGTTAAGGGTTATTAAGGTTATTACTATTGTTGCTATTATTAGAACTGCCTTAGCTAGCGTTTCTGCTAAACGTAGACAAAGCTATAACCTTACTTATAATAAAATTATTGCTTAGCTTTAAGTAAGGAAGTTAACTAAAGGGTAGCTTAATATAAAGAATTAGATTAAGGATAAGAAAAGAAGAAATAAAAAAGAAAAGAAAAGGTAGGAATAGAATAGAAGAGGGGGAAGTAGGCGATAAGCTTAATAGATTAGGGCTAAGGCCTTAGTCTACGTCTACGCTATCTAAGAAGGCGCTTTATAGCCTTAAGTCGCTAAGGTAGGTACGCGTAAACGGACTTGCTATAACTGTGTTGCTATCCTTGTTTATAGCTCTTTCCTTATAAAGTATAATATATTGCTTTTCTTTGCTGCTTAGTTTATAGTAGCTTTTTAACTGTACCTATAGCTATAGTACGATTCCTTGTTAATAATGCTTTTACGTAGAGTCTTTTTGTTATTGTCTAAGTAGCTATGTTTAGTAAGGATGTTAAGTATTTTAGGTAATAATATTAAAGCTTTTTTATAGCTTTTTAATTTATAGTTAAGTTAGTTGCTTAGCTAGGCAGGATTCCCTTACTAAGTTGTTAACTGCTATACGTTCTTAGCTAATTATATTTTGCTATTGTTTTAGTACTGTTAAAAAGTATTTTTTATTCTTAACCTATTTAAGTAAAAATTATTAAAAGTTAAATAATTTATAAAAGCTAACTATGCTTAAATTCGTAAAACCCTTAATAGTATTAGTTTTATCTCTTAATAAAGCGCTAACGATATATAAGTATACTATTTAGAGAAAGTTATAGATGTCCTAAGACATTAAGATAAGGTTATTTAAAATCTTTGTTATAGTAATTGCTAAATCGTTAAAGTAATTAATTATTTAAGTTAGTTTGCTTAATAGGAATTGCTTAAGAGATTTTAGTAGTAGGCTAATCGTTGTTGTTATAAAATAGATAGGTCTTAGGTAGACACAGTGTGTTGCTACTATATGTTAAGGTCTAATGCGTATAGTATAAGAAGCTTAATTCCTTTTTATCGAGATGCTCTTATAAGCCTAGGTATGTACTCCGTATCTCTCTACGGCTCTTCCCGTAATAAAAGACTACCTCTATAAAGACTACCTCTATAGAGACCGCTGTCTCTATCTCTACTACTGTCTCTATCTCTACTCCTTAAGCTACTTAATCCTTAGCAACTCCTCTTTTAACTAGTATAGGTACTACCTTTAGCACCTTAGCTAGCTTTAGCAAGCTAAGCACTTATACCTTAGCTACCTACAGCAGGTTAAACTACTATACCTTAGCTAGCTTTAGCTAGCTAAACTACTGTACCTTAGCTAGCTACAGCGGGCTAAACTACTACAGCTTAGCTAGCTTTAGCTAGCTAAACTACCGCAGCTTAGCTAGCTCTTATAGCTTAGCTAGCTCTAGCTAGCTAGACTACTATACCTTAGCTAGCTGCAGCGGGCTAAACTACCGTACCTTAGCTAGCTACAGCGGGCTAAACTACCGTACCTTAGCTAGCTCCTGTAGCTTAGCTAGCTCTAGCTAGCTAAACTACTGCACCTTAGCTAGCTACGGCGGGCTAAACTACTGTACCTTAGCTAGCTCTTATAGCTTAGCTAGCTCTAGCCGGCTAGACTACTGCACCTTAGCTAGCTATAGCGGGCTAAACTACTACACCTTAGCTAGCTCTTAGGACTTAGGTACCTGCGGTAGGTTAGACTACTGTACCTTAGCTAGCTTCTGTAGCTTAGCTAGCTTTAGCTAGCTAGACTACTATACCTTAGCTAGCTATAGCAGGCTAAACTACTATACCTTAGCTAGCTCCTATAGCTTAGCTAGCTCTAGCTAGCTAGACTACTATACCTTAGCTAGCTCCTAGGACTTAGGTACCTACAGCAGGTTAGACTACTATACCTTAGCTAGCTGCTAAGACTTAGCTAGCTGCAGTAGGCTAAACTACTATACCTTAGCTAACTTCTGCAGCTTAGCTAGCTCTAGCTAGCTAGACTACTATACCTTAGCTAGCTGCTAAGACTTAGCTAGCTACAGCGGGCTAAACTACCGCACCTTAGCTAACTTCTATAGCTTAGCTAGCTCTAGCGGGCTAAACTACTATACCTTAGCTAGCTTTTGCAGCTTAGCTAGCTTTAGCTAGCTAAACTACTATACCTTAGCTAGCTCTTAGGACTTAGGCACCTACAGCGGGTTAAACTACTATACCTTAGCTAGCTGCTAAGACTTAGCTAGCTATAGTAAGCTAAACTACTATACCTTAAACAGCTCCTAAGACTTAAGCACCTATAGCAGGTTAGACTACTATACCTTAGCTAGCTGCAGCTAGCTAGACTACCGTACCTTAGCTAGCTATAGCAAGTTAAACTACTATACCTTAGCTAGCTGCTAAGACTTAGCCTAGATAGTAGACATTATAAGGGCTAGGCGTAGCAATATATCTTAGGTAACGCTGCTCTTACTTAATCTTAATAAATAGTAAATCTACTTTTGCTTATGCTGCTTAAAGGTTTATAAGTTTAATGCTTTAATAAGCTTATTAGATTCTTAACTTACTTATAAATTACTAGCTATAAGATGCTATAGAATTACATTAGTCTTATTCTTTTAAACAAAAGGGCTACTATTATATTAGTAACTTTAATAATATATAAAAAGCTTATAAGCTACTTATATATTACTATATACCTTTCCTTTTATATAAGCAAGACAGCGTATTACCCTTAAGGTATTGCTTTATTTAACGTAACTGTTAAAATTAGTTGTTTTACGCTTAGCGAATTATATAAAGCATAAGATATATAAGTAAAAAAGTATAAAGCTTAACTATGTTTATGTAAATTAAGTTAACGCTTTTTAATTCTTTTATAAAAAGTAAAGTATTGTATTAGTTAAAGATTATATTAGTTAAGGATTATATTAGTTAAAGCTTTAAACTTAATAAAAAGTAAAGGTATAGAAAATGTAATAGGATGTCTTAAGGAGTAAACTAAGGAAAAAGGTAGAGCTAGTATTTGTGCTTTCTTTTATAGCTTCGTTTAAGGCTAAGGACGTAAAAATACGTTTACTGCTAATAGGTAGCTAGATTTAGCGTAGCTTTAAAAGCATTAAGCTAAGGGCTTTAGTATTATACTAAGCTACTATAAAAGAAGAGATTATAATAAAAGGAAAGCAAAGCTGCCTTAGTAGATAAGTATAATAATATATACGTATTTTCTCTTTTATTAAACGTATATAAGTTATACGTATACGCTTAAAATAAACTTAATTAGTATATACGTAAAGGAAGAGGTATTAGTTTATAGGTACAGAAGGTATACCTTATATTATAAATAATATCTACAATAGCTTTTCTTATAAAAAGAAAAATAAAAGAAGTAACGCTTTTAAATAAGTCTTAATAGAATATAGATCTTATAATTTAACACTTACTATGTTTTAACGCTTACTATAATTTAATACTTACTATAATTTAATACTTACTATAATTTAATACTTACTATAATTTAATACTTATTATAATTTAATACTTACTATAAGGACCTTAACCTATAAAGATCCTTTTATATATATAAATCTATTAACTACTTATATAGCTTTTTGCTATTAAAGCAATAATAGATTACGTTCTACTTAACAAAGACTAAACAGTATAATAACTAAGCAGGCCTAGGCGCTCTAATTATAACGTTAGTTTAAGCTTACTTCTTGCCTTTTGCTTTACTCTTAAGCATAAACTATATCTAATAACTAAGTAAGCTAAGATTTATAAGCTTTTATAGCTAGGTAGATATAATAAATATCTATCTAGCTTATAAGCTAAATATTATACTTTTTCTTTTTTTATAAAGCTAAGTAAACTATACCTTATAAAAGTAATACTTCTTTATAGAATATAAAGCTAAGCTTATTGCTAAGCTAAAGGCATATAATAACTAAGCAAGCTTAAGTAATCGCTTTAGTATATAAACGCTACGCTTAGCTATTATAAGACTAAAGGCGTTTAATAGCTAAGCGTAAACTAAGCTATATATAAGCTATATATAGTAATTTAAAATCTTTTAAAAAAGGTTACTATTTACTAAGGATTAGTATCTTAATCTTAATTAAAAAAGAATAAATACTTACTATTATTAATACCTTTGCTAATAGATTAGCTAAAAGCTAAGATACTATGCTTAATGTAAAATACTAAGAAGTAAGCTTTAAAGCGTCTTAGCTCTTAGCAATTAAGGTCTTTATAAGCCTTTGTCTTAATATCTTTAAAACTACTTTAAATACTTATAAGGACTTTAATACTTAAGAAACCTTAAAAACTAGCTTTAAGGGCTTTAACTATATACTATAAAAAAAAGCAAATAAAAACTAGCTTTATAGTAAAGAAAGCACTTAAACCTTATAAAGAGCTTAAGGCTAATAAAAAAAGTACTTAAACCTTATAAAGAGCTTAAGGCTAATAAAAAAAGCACTTAAACCTTATAAAGAGCTTAAGGCTAATAAATACATAGCTAACGATGCTATACTTAAAGAAAAGATAAAAAAGAAAGAAAAAGAAAAAGAAAAGGAAAAAGGCAAGGGTAAGGGCAAAGGCAAGGGCAAAGGCAAAGGCAAAGGCAAGGGCAAAGGCAAAGGCAAGAGGCAGGCAGTATAACACGTAGCCCTAAGCTAATACAAGCTTTTAATTAGCTAACTTAGCTAAATCTAAAGGTAAAAGGAGCGCTTAAAGGCTATAATAAAAGCTATAATAAATTATTAAGAAGGTACGTACTATACTAAAGGCAAGGCATAAAGGCACAAGGTAAGAGATTATTATATTATGCCTTTACTTAAAGCATTATAAAAAAACACGCTTAACGCCTTTACTTAAAGCATTATAAGAAAGCACGCTTAACGCTTTTACTTAAAGCATTATAAAAAAGCGCGCTTAATGCTTTTATATAAAGCATTACGCTTAACGTAAAGTTAAAGCTTTTACATAAGCTTATATATAATTCTCTACGTAATAATAGCCTTAGGATTACGTAAGTCTATGTCTTTTACACTAATGCTTAAGGCAGCATTTCGTAGTAGTAAAAGCTTTGCTTACGACTTTTGCTGCGCTGCATAGCACGTTAATCTCTTGTACTTAGTACTACTACTAGTACAGAGCACACAGGCCTTGCGATAAAGATGGCATCTTAGTGCCCTCCGAGCTCTCTACCAATCACACACACCTACGAGGTGGATCCTTCGATCTCCTCTCGATCGACGACGTCGCGGGTTTGCAATCACGTGATCTAGCCCTCCGGCCGTGGCATCCGCATTGTCTGGCATCGCGCGTGCTTCGAGATTCCCCTGCATGAGGTGGAGCGGGCTGGAGTCATGGCGCTTTGCATGCACCGTGGACGACATCTTCGCAACGGCTGACAGAAGGCTGGGCAGTCGTCACGACACAGGCACGGGACAGTCCCATCCGTGGTCAGAATCCTCCGTGGAGGGCCAGACGTGACGAGGCATGGCCAGACAGGAGCAGACAGGATCAGACAGGAGCAGACATGCTGACAGCGTCATAGACAAGCCGCGCTCCCTGGATGGGTACGGGACAGCGGCCCATCCCAAGCTCCCCTTCCCTTGCCTCTCTCCAGCGTCTCTGATGTCTCCTCCCTCGAGCATGATGCATACTAGTACCACTACTCCGTACTAGTAGCAGCAAGGCTTGGACCCATGACGCTCAAATAGTGGATGCTCCGAGTACTACTAGAAGTACCCATGACGCTTGACCTCGACGCTCAGAGTACCCATGATGCTTGGAGCAGCGAGCACAGAGCCCGCACAACCATCATGTCATACTGACACGCCCTCGTCCTGCCCGTCCAGCTTCTTCCCGGCGCTTCTGGAACACGGCACGGGCACCTATAGTATCGTGCTACGGACCGGCCCGCTTGCGTGGTGAATGCGGGGTGAGAGGGGGGGGGGGGGAAGGGGGGGGGAACGGGGGTTTCAAAAAAAAAAAATGCAC